>CM062818.1:1762089212-1762570126 GCA_031772625.1 Pinus tabuliformis
CACCTCTAATTACCTCACATTAACTTGTCAATCCAGGAATGGTTTGTTATTTCAAAGAGTGTACTCAGTTTGAGGCTGTCATTTGCCAGAGTAATGTTAGTAGTATAGTGCTTAGAATACAAGAGTAAACAGATGCTTAAAACAAGATCTACTTACAGCAAAGCACTTTAAAGCCTAAATCAAGCATTCGGAAAACTAAGCGTTTATCAATCAAGGGTCTAGTAACAGTAACCCATCCCTCTGTAAACTGATGTAATTAAAGATAATCAAGGAACATATCATCAATCTGGGAACTAGACAACAAATTTCAATGCCCACTACAGTTTCAGATCATTCTGCACACCAAAGCAATGAGAACGCACATACAGGAAATGGAACAGCAACTAGGAAATGGAACAGCAACTAAGAAATGGAACAGCTGCTGATTCTTATAAACAACATCACTTTAATCTACATGAATAAGTGCAGCAATCGTATCCTACAGAAATCAAATAGCAATCTTTACTCTAGGAATAAATCGGATAGCACACGGAAATAGAACGGCAACTGATTAGTAATGAAATATAGAACAGCACTTGGAACCAAATGTAAATGCACAATAAACTAAGATAAATAACACACACGGCACACCTTAGTATTGAGAAAAATAGTAATCTGATTTCGGTGCTACAAATATCAATCTTAGTTATAAAGAATAACGATTGTAATTCGTAATGGAACAGCAATATCAGTTGAATCAACAATCGCAATTAAATGTAATCTATAGATGAATACAGTAATACCAATTTATGACTGTTACAACACGGGTACTCTGTAATTGAACAACAATAGCATTCTGTAAAGACCGACAATGTTATATTAATGATTAAAGGAACAACAATGCGTTAGAGAGTCAGAATGAACAATCCGACATTCCTGTCACAGAGAACGATATTACTCAGTCGAACATGAATCAAATATAACAGAGTCGTGATGTAAAATAACAAAACACATCAGATTACCGAACAAAGCTGATAATGAAAACCACGCACGAACTAAAGATAATGATACAGGAGCAAGTGTTCCACCAGGGCCGGGCCCTTAGCCTCTAGGGACACACCGCTTGAAATTACTCCAGGATCAAAGACGGAACAGCAACCAGATTTATATTAAAGCATTAAAACAGAGTTACAGTGAATCACTTCTCAACGAGAGTCGATGATCAAAGTTTCAAATACAGAGAAAAGTTACATAGAAAAAATAACAGCAGATCGTCGCCCGGGCTAGCAGTGCTGCCCCTTTTTATAACAGCTAAAGCGGAGATATCAAGGATGCAAAAATAGTTAAGGCAACGATCCCTCAGGATCAAAGGATCCTGAGGGATTCGCCAAACTGTTAATTCCTAGTTATCCATTTGTTTTCTTGCGTCGAGTCGATATCTCCTTTTCCTTTCCTTGGCTGATATGTTTTAATTTAGATCGCCTTGTTTGCATATGGTTCCCTGCCAAAGGGATAGCAGTTAACTTGGCCTTGTCTTTTTCTTTAGAACGGAAATCTTTTGATTTTCCCTTTTCTTGCATAAGAAATAGCAATTATTAGTGTTTTCGTGTCGCATATAAATCATATAGATTTTGTCATGATTTCTTATTATCTACCTAGTTCATGATGCAAAGAGGTTACGAGTTCTAAAGAAAAGATGACAAAATAATCAATAAATACATACCTTCTTCAATACTCCACACCAAGGTGGGTATTGATAATACTGAGGCCAAAAAGGAACTGACTTAGGATTCATATTATAATACTAAAAAGGATCCTGAGACATACCTGGATTTAGGCCTGATGACCGTGGTTGCCATGGTTTCCTGGACCCCATAACGCATAGTTGATCTGGTTCTTCATTTTCCCCCTGAAATACTACTTTTAGTGTTGGAAGTGATGGGCATGCATCAATGGAGTGACTTTGTTCACAGATAGCACATGTTTCTATAGTGTCTAGTGGACGCTACTTCAGTGGGTGTTTCTTTCTACACCATCGGCAGAAAATAGCCAATGTTCTCTCTAACTCCATTTGCTTCTGTTTTGTCTGTAATGTGTCCATCTGGGAGGATAATGTACTTACGATATCAGTTTTCAAATTATCCAGCAGTTCCAAATTTATGCTTTTGTGATTCCCCTGCTCGATGCTTTGAAAGTTCAGATTCCTTGTTTATTCCTTGCAGCTCCCCTTGAACATTGAATATAGAGTTCATAGATGTTGTCAAATCTTCCTTAGATATATCCCCTTTTCCTACTGTTATTGGGAGAAATAGTGTCCATTCAGAGTTGCTAGTCCCACTAAGATGGGTAGCTATCCTAGAAACAAACTAACTAAAGTTACTTGTGTTTTCCTTAATGAGAGATAGATGAGAGAGAAGCAGAGAGTACCAACCTCAGTCTTTCACTAGTCTCTTTGCTCGTTTCCTCTCTCCCTTGATAGAGCTTTCGCCACTCATTTCTCACTTGTCCCGCTTCAAAGAACACTTGTAGAGTCAAAGTAGAAAAATACCATCAAATCATAGAGATCTATAACCATAAAAAATGTAGGATCAGATGTACATTAATAATATAAATGCATATACAAATGCAAGATTCAGAGATATACAAGCATATGGAGGAAAACTCAAAAGATTTATTGATAGAAGTAGTAGAGGAGAGTATTACAACCAAGCTGTCTGATCCAGCATCATCCTCCCAGTATGAAAGCCCTCTTCACCTCATACAAAGCAAGATCACCCAACAATGTCTTCAAAGAGAAACCAACAACACTTCCTTGCAAGCTACAAAATTCCAGCACCTGGATCTCTAGGATGAGGGATCCATATATAGATGTTTACAGGAGAGTGAGTCAGCTTCTGGGATTTTGATAAGTGTCATTTCATTGATAGTTCTTGGTTCCACTTGGAGATTTCATGATCTCTTACTCAGCCCTGGGCGAATTCAGAGAGGCAAGTGTCAAATGAGCAGTTTCTAGAAGATTCTTTGAGTTTCCACCTAGAAAACTACTTCTGTCATTTGTCTTCTCTCGCTCATCGCACCCTACAAAAGGGCTTTCTAGAATGCATTGCACCCCCCGTGTGTAATAGGTGAGATGCATCGCACCCTATGCATGGAGCAGTCTGTATGGTCCAGTTTTGACCCGTTCTGAGTAGTTTTTTATGGAGAACTTCTGGGAGATGATGTAATCCGCTGACCTTGTTCCTTTAGGGTATGAAACAACACTTTTAGGGGTTTAGAAGCCCTTGGTTTATGGACATATGTGATTGGTGTTGTAGTGCCCAAATATGTCTATAACAGTTGCCCACTAAAGCATGAGGTCATAAATCTTCTGATGTCGGGTGAAATGCTTTATAATGAGGATCCAAGGTTTTTCGAACTGGAAGGTGACCTGTAATAAGATACAATACAATACATTGTCTTCACAATATTTTCATGATCTAGCCGAGGCGGGCATTCCCATTCTTAGCTTTACAAATTCATATTCACATACATAAGACAGACAATCGTCTGTGTGGCAGACTGATGATTCTGGTAGAGCCATCATCCTTTAGTTTGGATGATTATTTGTGCAGCTGTGATGTACATTTGATGTCTTTATTTTCCTAAATATATCGCAGCTTGGATGGATGAAACTAGATCTAGGGTCTTCAAACTCATCCAATCTCGCCCGAAGTACAAGTCAATCCATGTGAAAAGATGTTCTGATGTTGAACATGGAAAGACATCGCCTGATTAATAGCCAATGATGTGAGCTGTTAACAGGTGCAAGAGGAATCACCGATAATGATAATGACCCTCAAGGTACTACAGTACAATTCACGTGGTGTGAATACATGAGTTGATGTCGAACACCGCGCAAAATCTTTCGGTCAAAGGCCATTGGTGTAAACCTGTCGCTGGAAGTGAGAAACTTGCCATTGAGGCATGCAAGCTTCAAAGTACTGAAAGGGTTGTTCCTAAGTCAACTTCTTGTATAATGAGCTGATGTCGACAAGAAGTGACCTGTCGTAGGAGGGCCTTAATGAATCCCACATCTACGACATGGAATGGAGCAAATGATTTTGTGGAGGTGAAAACGATCTAATGATACAAGGTTCAGGGTGGCGGTCATGAAAAATGGAGAGTGAAGGTATTAGAGTGGATGAGGCGTTAGCTAGGTTGGTGAATTCTCTGAGCAACTTCTCTTGAACATATCAGCGATACTGAACTGGATTGGTAGCGTTAACCCCAAAAATGGATGGCACGATGGACCAATGGTGATATGACCGGTGAACGGAATAACCCAACCCGACTCAATCATGGTGATGGAGTGAAAGTGTCATGTTCAAGAGTGACCCGCTACCAATGAAGCTATTCAAGTTTTCTTCCCTTTTTCCCAGTCATTGCTAACCAGTACCTCTTTATTTTTGTCAAGCTTGAGTAGGATAACATATGCTTGTTCTATAATTTGCCCTTCGGGCAAACCTGTCGCTATGTTTTAACGAGCCTAGCGACAGTGAAACTCACTCTTGTCTACATGGAAAAGTTTGTCACTATTGTTTTAACGAGTTTAACGACAAAGATAACTCGATCCTTTTCAATTTTAGAGAGTCTAAAAGGGACGGAAAGGCAAATCGAGTAGTCCTTTTTCGTAATGTAATCCCTTAAGTCCGAAAAAGTATAAAATAATACAAAAGGGATGACTTTTTGATAGTTTTAACGAGCCGAACAAGACAAGCGCTCGATCTTTTTGTGTAATGATCCCTCAGGTCCAAAAAGATTAAAATCTAAAAGAGGGATGGCACTTCCGATCACTTTAATGAGCTGGAGAGGCCAATTGCTCGACAATCTTTTCATATTTTATGAGTTAGATGAAAAGAGCTTAAAGGAGACTCGTTTTTTGAGGAATGAGTGATGTTTTTTGGATAGCAACTGGTTCCAGGTAAGGGTTGGAACTTTTCAATCATGGCCGTGTAAAGAAGGTGGCTAATAGAATCACTCGTCGTAGCTATTCCTCAAAGGGTAAACAATCAAATGGAGGCATATGATTGGCTAAAAAAGAGTGGAGGTGATGGTAAGAACACGACCAAGTTTTAAAAGTTGCTAATTAAGTGATCGCAATGGTTATTTACCGAAGGTGGGTTCATTTTTTAATGAGCTTAAACTCTGGGGGAACAATTGCTCATTGCTAGGCTTATTTTTTAACGAGCTTGAACTTCGTGTAAAACTTCTCGTGGCTAGGTTTATTTTTTAACGAGCTTGAACTTCGCATAAAATTGCTCGTGCCAGTCATATAATAAGGATGTCTCATCGATAGGTTCATTTTTTAGGGAGCTTTCCCCATTCGAAACTTTGCTCCGGAGCCTTTTGTTATGCAAGCTAGGAATGACCAACCTACGAGTTGAAAGGGTTGAGAGCCTACAAACTAAGAAAATAAAAGGTCGCTTTTCACTTGCATGCAAAAAGGTTTGTATGCCCCCAGTTATAAGTAGAGTTTCCAGGTTACCATACAGAAGTTCTTGCATTTAAAAAGATTGTTCCATCCACGTTGCAGACAAAACACTTCCTTGGCGATGTTCATCGAAATGGACAAAGGTGACTGTTGTCAGTGCCAATCACATAACCTTTGATGGGGGAATCCTTTTCCAGTCTAAATCAATTTTCCTAAATGGACAGGGGTATCAGACTAGTCATATTCCTACGCAGAAACCTACCTTATATCTAGGGTTTACCTGCCAAAGCAGACCAGGGCGCATGCCTCCTAGGTTTTAGTCATAATCACCGAATCACTCGCGCTCATTAGGTGGATGGACTGTAGATTGATGAGACATTCCTTGTGCAAAAAGACTAGTTAGGGATGGCATTTGACTAGTAGCTGTGTTTGAACCGGGGAATGAAAGCTAGTCTACGAGCTTGACCATTCTGCCTTCATGCGGGAAACACATCACTCGAAAGAGTAAGGAAAAAATAGCTCCCATGCTATAAATGTAGTCGCACCCAAGGGGTAGATTGTAATCTAGAGGCCCTTGGACTACCATCACATTTAGATGAAAAGTTTTCCTTCTCAAAGTTATATGCAAATTTGGAAGGATCCCTAACGGTCGACTGGTTCCTTTGTTGAAGCCTATCATATTTCGAATCTCAGGCAGAAGCAATGGTGAACTAAGCGCTTTCCAAGAAGTTGAGGAAAGGATACTCACAGAAGCCCCTTCATCTATGATAGTACCAACCATGATCATTCTGTAAGCTTGTACTATGATTCATAATGGTACATTAGATGGTAGGCGGGGTCTGCCTAGTAGATTCCAATCGAAGGAAACGAATAGATTACTTGGAGGTGGGACTGAATAAATGGCCGGATAAATATTTGACGAACTTCCTTCCTACAGTAAAGGAATGGGTAGATTGCCCCCATGTTCATCGGATTCTGTGTTAACGAAAATAATTTGAACGGTGTCGTTCTCATCCTCTTTGGTGACAATATCATCTGAAGGTGGACCTTCTGAAGACAAGATTTGGTCGACTGCCATCTCAACCTGTTGACTTTGGTCCAGTGTGGACTCAGAGGGTCTATCTTCTATGATAGGTGCTTCGACTGACGACAAAGGTGTGTCAGTCAGATTTTCAACTAGCGATGGACTCAGCAAGAGTTTCTTGCATCTGGGAGGAAGTCGTTGCGGTGAAGCAGGACGATTATCCAAGACTCTTTTAGCTTCATATAGGAAAGGAGAAGAGTGGAGGGCATGATTGCCTTCACACAGTCTACAAGGAAATTTAGATCCTCCATTCTTTCCATTGACTTCGTTTTCACTAGTTGATGGTGTTCTCTCAACATGATCATTAGAGGTTGAAGACACCAGATTGTGCAAGTGGGGAGACCAGTCCGTCAAGATTCGTGGGATGCAGGGACAATCTCGATGATAATGGTCTCCCTTGCAAATGACACATGGAGATTTAGGTTTGGATTGTGCAATGTGTGGATTTTCACCAGATGATGCATGGTTGCCCCCTTTTACCGTTGGATTCTTCTTCTTCTTCTCAGTTACTTGGTTTTTAGCGTTACTAGCTTCACCAAGCGAAGAGGAAGAAGGAGAGGGAGAAACAAACGAAGTAGAAGGTGGGGGAGCAACTTCAATATCATCTGGTTGTTGATTTGATTGTTGAGGAATTGCGGTGTTTTGAACAATAGAGGTCGAGAAAATCCATACTAGCAGGCCAATTGTGAGTCCTGGAAGGGACAATGTAGCCATCTGTGGAGCACCAACATCTCCCCAAGAGGAGAAGGGACTAGGATTTCCCCCAAGGGGAAATCCTTGATTGGTAGACTCCATTTTCTAAACCTAAGACTAACGAGGGAACAGTGACGTTATTCCGATTAAAATAAATTTTATGACACTTTGACACAACTCGCTTTTTCAATTTTTAAGAGTCAAGAAAAAGCTAAAGATGACTCTAATCACCTTCGATTTTTAATGAGCCTGAAGTGACAAGTGCTCAGATGGACCTTTTCTTTTAAGGAGTTTGAAAAGGAACAAAATTGACTACTCTAGAAATCTAGACAGAGGGATTACCAAACCAATCGCAAAACTGCAGAATACTTTTTATGGTACGGTAGTCAATCTTCCTGAATGTTGTGTTCAGTGCATTGCAATCAATAGGGCGGAAGACATGGCTTCCTAAGGATAAAGGATGTAGACTATTGTGGTTTCCCAATATATACTCGACGGTACATGGGAGCACAAGTCTGTACTGGCACTTGTTGTCTCAAAGAGGAGGAATCACCCAACCTACGATGAAAGCGATAGTTACCAGGCTTTACGACACCGGAATGCATCTTTAGCCTAGACTTCTAAATGTTGTGCGTTAGGTTCCAAAGAATTTTTATGTTCATTGAGGTTTATTTTACAGTTGATCTTTCTTAAGAAGTTTGCCTTTAAGGTTCACCACGTGATGTAGATATACAATTCCTAAATATGCAATCTAAGATGATAAACAGTCATTTACTTTCTTTTTGCAATGAAAATCCTAGCTACTAAGGAAAGAGAAATGAAATTCTTTCAACATAGAGAAGAGAGCACACACTAGATGCACTTTTCCTAAATCAATTTCAGCATGCAGTCTAAATGCAAATGCACATGCATGTATTGTTTTTTAGTTTCCTTAATGTGAGAATGACAAAAAGAAAAATAAGTACAGACTTGAATTATTTTCTTTCAAAGCGACAGTACTAACAATTTTCTCTTCAAAAAACGAAAGGAAGGTTAAGACGACACTTTTTGATTTTGAATTTAAAATTTCTTTCAATACTTGAAATACTATTAATTCAAATAAAATACAATGGAAAAATTGTAATCAACTATCTAAAAGAGGAATGCTTTGTGACACTCTTTTTCTTGACTGAAAATGACACTTGCGACACTTTCAAATCAAAAGACGACAGTTCGATTAAGCTACTATTTGCAAAGGATAACTGTAAATAATAAAAAATACATAAAAAAACATTCACAATTCTTTCTGATGGAGGCTGAATAATGCAAAGGAAGATGGTTTCAACAGAGATATACTGATCATAGACAGCAAAACTACTGAATAAAGCTGAAGACAATGAAGAAAAAACCAAAATCTGGAGGCAGAAACAGTCTCATTCAATCATCGCACCTGTAACATAGGGAAACAGGGATGCATCTCACCTGCAACACATGGGAGGTGCGATGCATCCAGATTGCCAAGAAGAGACAGTGCAATGGTCCAGGGATGAGACTATGCTTGGTTTTCACTCACAGTTTGCAGCTAAGTTCAGGGATTTAGGCTGAGCTAATGATTGTCAGTAAACACAAAGTATAGGGGCTGATCTAATGAGGTTATTTGAGCTACCACCAGGGCACTTAGGATGTTTGCAAGCTAGATGTTTAGTTCATAAACCAACCTGGAGATTGACTGAAGCAGCGTTGATCTACTTTGCAGTTGCATAGCAAAAGCAGTTCGAAGGCTAGCTGGCTTAACTTCAGGCTCCGTCTGTGGTTTATAAAGCAAACAACAGTAACAAAACAAACAAACTATTCTCTCCCCAGCGAAGTCGCGATTTTTTTATCGGGAAAACTAGTGTCTATTCAGAGCTGTTAGTCCCACTAAGACAAGTAGCTATCTTAGAAACAAACAAACTAAAGTTACTTGTGTTTTCCTTTATGAGAGATATATGAGACAGAAGCAGAGAGTACCAATCTCAGTCTTTCTCTAGTCTCCTTGCTCGTTTCCCCTCTCCCTTGATAGAGCTTTCACCACTCCTTTCTCACTTGTCCCGCTTCAAAGAATACCTGTAGAGTCAAAGTAGCAAAATACCATCAAAGCATAGAGATCTATAACCATAAACAATGTAGTATCAGATGTACATTAACCATATAAATGCATATACAAATACAAGATTTAGAGATATACAAGCATATGGAGGAAAACTCAAATAGATTTATTGATAGAAGTAGTAGAAGAGAGGATTACAACCAAACCGTCTGAGCCAGCATCATCCTCCCAACATGAAAGCCCTCTTCACCTCATACAAAGTAAGATCACCCAACAATGTCTTCAAAGAGAAACCAACAACACTTCCTTGCAAGTTACAAAATTCCAGCCCCTGGATCTCTAGGATGAGGGATCCATATATAGATGTTTACAGGAGAGTGAGTCAACTTCTGGGATTTTGATTAGTGTCATTTCACTGATAGTTCTTGGTTCCACTTGGAGATTTCATGATCTCTTACTCATCCCTGGGCGAATTCGGAGAGGCAAGTGTCAAATGAGCAGTTTCTAGAAGATTCTTTGAGTTTCCACCTAGCAAACTGCTTCTGCCATTTGTCTTCTCTCGCTCATCGCACCCTACAGAAGGGATTTCCAGTATGCATCACACCCCCGTGTGTAATAGGTGAGATGCATCACACCCTATTCATGGAGCAGTCTGTATGGTCTAGTTTTGACTAGTTCTGAGTAGTTTTTTATGGAGAACTTCTGGGAGATGATGTAATCAGCTGACCTTGTTCCTTTAGGGTATGAAACAACACTTTCAGGGGTTTAGAAGCCCTTGGTTTATGGACATATGTGATTGTGGTTGCAGTGCCCAAATATTTCTATAACACCTACTATGTTTAACACCCCAAAGACTCTTCCCTCAGGGCCTAGAGAAAAATAATTCTAAAAATATCCGTATCTAGGTCACTATGGCCAGATCTCTGGAGAGTATACTTAAATCACTCTACACAGTCATCCATGTTTTCATCCTCTTTCTGCATGAATTTTCAAATTTCTTCCTTAATTTCCCGGTGTTTACAGTAATCCTAATATTTCTCCAGGAAGGTCCTCTTCATGTCATCCCAGGTAGAAATGGTTTTCCCCACTAAACCCATAAGCCATTGCAATGCTTTCCATTTTAATGTAGGAGGAAAAATTTTCACCTTTGAACATCATTTACATAGTCATACCCTATGCAAACAATATCAAACTCGAATAGGAAAGTGTCGGGATCCTCCGTGGAAAGCCCATGGAGGTTTGGCAGTGCGATCAGTGGAATAGGCTTCATTGGTGCATCACATGTAATTTCCCAATTGGGAATTCAATTGAAGATGTTGCAGCTGTCATAAATATCCTCCAATACTCACTTGGAACTTCAGTAGGTTCCTGCTGTGTAACAACTGGTGGTTGTAAAAGTTTAACAGTACTCCCTTGATCGTGAGGTGAAGAGAATCCCTTGAGGTTTCCTTCTTCAATCCTTGAGTGGATTTCTTCTTCTCACCCTCTACTGGCTACCTCTTCCCTATCTGATACCAGAGGAAGTGTCTTTGCTTTCTCTGATGCCATACTTACTTCTTCTCATGCAACTGTTGAAAGGGATACTTCCACCTTTGGAGGCTATATAGGTTGTTCAACAGAATGTCCTCCAGATCTTGTGTGAAATCTCACCCTAGCAACAGCTCGCAAAGAGGCTTTTGATGCAGCTTTAGTAATAATTTCTTGTATATAGGTATTCCTCCCCAAATCCTTCCTTCCTTGCCTGTGGGGTCCTTCTCTACCCCTCTTATTAGAACCCTTGTTCATACATTTATTGGAAAGAAAACATTAAAAATTTCACAAGTCAAGACCTAGAGCAGGGCGAAAAACTCTTTTCCCTCCCCAAGATGAGATGATGATTTGAAAAAAATAAATCAGTAGAAATAAAACTAATTCTCAGGAACTAGTGGTGGGTGAGAAAACTCTTTCCCTCCCCAGGACGAGAGAGTGGCCCTATATAAAAATCGAAAAGAAAATGAAATAAAAACCAAAGAAAATAGCTAAGGCTCAGGATCTGGAGCAGGGTAACAATTCCCTCCCAAGAACGAGAGATTAATTTCTACGGAATCAACAAAACGGAAAGAAAAAAGAAAAGAAAACAGAACACTACACTCAGGACTCAAAGCAGGGCAATAAATTCCCTCCCTAATACGAGAGATTGATCCATAGGCCAGTGTAGATCATGTTCTTGCACCTTGTTATCCTCCCCGGCAACGACGCCAAAATTTTGGTGTCCGAGTGTGAATACCTATTCAACCCCTTTCCACATTTAATTTATCAATCTAGGTGCGTACTTTGTTTCAAGGTAACGTGCAAAATATATGTAGGTAGAAATGACACAATCAATCACCAATCTTAGATTCAATAACAGAGTTAATGAAAGAACCATTATGACAGTAAATAAGAGTAAATTGCAAAACTATAAAAAGTATTCACAGTAATTAATTAAAGTACTATAACATCAATCGAATTAGACCAACACAGATGAAACAACAACAAACAAAAATAATGCAGCACCTGATCAGAAGAGTGGGCCCAACTCTCTGACTAGGGCTGCGATGGATTCACAGCTTATAGAGAGAACAGAAAAATAACTTGCATTCAATTAATTTAAATAGTCTTCTGTTACAATCTCAATCTCTTTCATGGCTAACCCAATTCACGGCATTGAAACCCTTCTTATACAATACACAAAGAAAATTGTCTCTCAATATGGTAGCTAATGTCTATCATTATACAATCGCTGCAATGACCAAGTATTTGTCGAGAGAAAGACAAGAAATGTTTGGAATAGGCCTAGAATCTGTTATTTCATTACAGCGCTTGCCGATATGATGTTGAAAGCTTAGAATCACTTATGTTTTTTGCACCCGTAACCTTTGACCATCGGATCTATGGAAATGGCAATATTAGTAACTCGCATAGGCAAAATCTCCATGACTATTACTTCATTAACTAAACATTTCGTGAAAGCAATCAAAGAGGGTTTACCTTATGTATTTAGAGCGATTAGTGAATATAAATTATATAAAGGGGTGAGAGAGAGAGATTAAAAATGGAGGGAAAACATATGAATATTTGGCACCCAACAATACTCATGCATTTAGGGTGATTGGAGGTACACTTTGTGACAAACGAAGGACAAGGCAACAACATTGAGGAGCTCTTATACTAGATCAACACCTATTTATGGTTGTAACTCTCCATTTATATCAATACAAAGAGTTATTTTTATTTCTTATATGTGATGTCGTTATTTCATATATTTCAATACCATGTTGATCCATTGAATAAAGTAGATAGATGATGCTACATAGACCTCGTAGTTTCTTGGCTTATGTTGTCTAGTTGTGCAGGTTCTAATTTTGGCAGTTGGAGCTAGGATTGGAGCATTCAAGCCAAAGATGGAGCGAAACATACAACAGATTCCAAGCAGGTTTCATCCACTCATCTACTTACTTTAAGGAAAAAATTGAGTCCTTTGTCATTATGTTGTTCTAGGTTAGCCACCAGACCTAGGGGGGATATTTCTATCCGCAGTCAAAAATCTTGAATAACAAAGTGGATTAGACTCAGAATCCATTTCCCTTAATCTAGCTTCCTTCACTACAATATCAAATTTATTAAAACATGGAAGCAAGAAGGGAGAAAATTTTCTAGCATGATGTTGAGTCCACATGAGTCTTTTATTCAGCTTATGACCATGGCCAAGATAAATAAAATGATAAAACCTTCATGCGAAGCACCGCTACTAAAATTCAAATTCAAATTTACTAGTTGGTTTCATGGGGGCATGCATTAGTTCTAGTTTGGGGGAGATGATGGGTGCCTAAAAAAATATCTTTTCCACACACCTTTGCCACAATTTTGGAAATTTTTCTCACCACAACATTATCATAAAGTATAAATTTACCAATAATGACACATTTTTTCCCAAGGTATGTTTTCCAATGATTTATGTGATTTCAATCAACTATACTACTGTGTTTAGGGAAAAACTATTATTTGTATACGTACTAACGAAGAGACTTGTGAGACACTATTCCAGACATGCTACTATAGGTACCACTATAGGTGTTGGCACTGTTACAAGTATTTTCATGGGTGTTGCTACAATTATTGTAACACCAATCATAGAATTCTTTTAACACCTCCTAGCATGATACAGTGATTGCAACACCTCTCATAAGCTTTTGTGACACCTATTTCTCTAACACCTATCACTATAACATCTATTCCTATTGATGTAAAAAAATTTCACTATTGTTGTAACACATGTGACTGCCACTAATATTATAATGTCACCACTAAATATCATTGTTGTTACATCAATTGTCGCAATGCTAAAATTTGTGGTTGTTACACTTAGATATGATGCTATACCAAGTGGTTGGTTCATTATTTGGGAAAGTATAAGGGAATTAGTCTGAGATAACTTTCCACACCAATTTAAAACATTCAATTAACAATAATTGTTTCAACAACATTTTCTCAAGATTTTGACCAGTTAATGTGGACACTATGTCATATGTTGTCATTGTTGATTGAGATATCATGAGAATATTATACTTTTATGTTTTCCCTCAACTACCTATGTTATGATAAGTCATTGAAATAAATGTATAAATACTATGATCTATTCGATAAAGGGGAGAGAAATCATGGAAGTAACTTTGATACTCTATTTCAAATTAATAAGAAATATTTATTTCTATTCCTATGCATTATGTTTATGTGACTAAATGATGATTTAAGTTCAATTTTCTGCTGTAAATCTTGATCAATACCTTGTATAAGGACACAGGGAGCCTTCCTTCAATAAGTAGTATTGTAATTTAGCTCAGGCTAGCGTATGTTTACTTTAGTTAAGATTCCTCTGTGTGTGGATATTTATTATTCATTTATTTATATAATAGTAGTATAAAGTATATATTATATAAATTTTGGTTCTTGCACTTTATTTCTTGTCTATGACTTGATTTGATTACATTTACATTCTAATTTGAACATGTTGTTATTTGAATTTGTAGTAGCTTAAAGAAATTACAATTTGATTATTATTAATTGCATGCAGAGTTTGGAATTTATTCACAGGGTTGAGGATTTGAAGAAACTTGTAACCATAGTAACCAATTATCTTTACGTTGATGTAATTTCCATTTCTAGAAAAATTGTGTGTGTGCGTTTTATTTCTTTCTTTCAATCTATGCAGTCTTTACATTTCTTATTTTTCCCAGTTGAGGGTTACATTAGAGAGGCTTCCAATGATTCTTGGGTTATATTAGGTTACCATCTTATTTTATCTAACTGGGGGTTACAATAGAGAAATTTCCTATTCTAATTGAATTATATTAGTTTCCTTCCCCACATTTTCTCTATATTTTATATGAAGGTTATAGTAGAGAGGCTTCATATGAGAGCTAGAATAAATTGACATGTTTTATTATCTATCTTGTTCCATCCAACTAGGGGTTATACCAGAGAAGATTCATATGTTGTTTATATTAGCTATTTTAGTGTAGTCATAATAGATTAGTACTCTTAGTGTGGTGACCTTTCCAAAAGTATTCTAAAACCCATGTCTTGCTATTACTATTTCCTTCTACAACTTCATCACTTAAATAGTAGTTTAGTATATAGCCCCAACACATAAACTACATGACAATCAAAAGTTCCATACAAGCCATAGGTTGACAATTAAATGTACAATTTTTTATTTTCCCTTCTGTTAGGGTCCTATAATTTATAGGATCTCAAGGTGATTACGCATTTCACAGTTTTCAGGTTTCAAATTGTTCATAGATTTCAATTTTCAATTGATTTCATTAAAAAAAAAAAGAGAGAGAGAAAAGAAATGAAAAGAGGGTATATAAAAAGAAGAAAAACAAAAACAAAAGAAAACAAAAGAAGAAAAAAGAAAAACCCCAAAAGGTTGTTCAAATCATACAGTCTAAGCATGATTGAACAAATTTCAATTTATGTTGATAGGTTAAAAAACAAAGATTTGCCAAACAACTTAATCTTGGAAAATCAGTAGCTAGGTAGAAAATAAAATTGGTTCAATTGTTTAATTTGGACCAATGGGAGAAATAAGTGATAAAGTAGGTTAGGTTTTGAAAGAAAAAGGGATAAAAAGAGGAACGAGTCTACAAGTATAAGTTCACCTTGCAAATGGAAAAGAGAAAAAATGTTAGGCTATAGAACAAGGGTAGGTAGATTGAGAATAAAAGGACATATTCTACTATTTTCCTAGGATCAGAGAGAAAAATAAATAAAAAAAACCAAGGAAGGGGCATTATGTTACTTTGATATCATTATTCCCCTAAACTTTAAGATTTACCCCCTTATACCTATAGTTTGTCCCTCATTTATCACCTGACCCCACCACACACTCACCCATCCCATTGTGTTTAATCCACCCAGCAGCTATCACTCCATCCCCACTCACTCCGCCTGATCTAATAGCCCATGTCCTCTTCCCTTCCCCCCCTCACCCTCCAAAATTTAATCCCGGGGGGTGTGTGTCCGAAGTCAGTTGTTTCCACCCCCATATGTGTCACACCCTCGTGAGTTCACAACCACCCTCTCATACCACCTACCGCTCCCTAGAACCCCCCCAGCCCGAAAATATGTATTCAATACCACAAACTGCTCACCTATCCAACTGTTGGACACACGCCACCTCACGGCACCAAACCATCCCATCCACCCAATCACTTCCATTCCCACCGTTGGGAAATAAGTGGTTTGGGCCGTTAGCCAATAGACCCATGCCAAATCAAGCCAATCTAATGACACAACTACATACCATAAAAACCACCTATTCATGCCGATCTCAAATTTTAACTATTATTTTTCACTTGCAGGCATCTTTCGACTCCATTTAGCGATTACCAAGAATTCACAATGAAGAAAAAGCACAATAATACGGTGTAGGATTACTCATTTTCTTGTAGTAATCATCGTTTCCCACTCTTGAATCCCATTTCTGTTTAAATCCCTATTCCTTCTCCCTCACTGAAATCCCACTTCTTTATCCCTTTCTGTTACAGATTTAGCATAGGAAATTTTTTAGAGGAAAGACAAAAATGGCACCAAAGAAGAAGGAACCAGGAGTATTTAACCCAATGGTGCACCCACCATTGGGTTTAGATCACCTACCACTAACTAATAGAGATTTCAAGATCCATGAAACATTATCAAAATTTGATTTGTTTGACATATATAGCTAGTGGAAGGACAAATTTGTAGAAGAGATGGATGACATAGGCCTTTGGGACATTAATCTGCCTTTTTATATTTTTCCTAAAACACACAATTGCCTAGAACTAATCAGGAAATGTCATTCATGTTACAACCCATAGCAAAGGGCAGTGATGGCCCCAACAAGACATATTTTGTTTACAATTGATGCCAAGTCCATCATGCAGATGATGCAGGCCCTGGTTATTGAAGGAACGACTCCCTTTTCTCATGAGGCACTCACTGAAATGTACAAAAAGCTTGATTTTTTTAAGAGAGCTAAAACATTAGAACTTTTTATGACTGAGAGCACACCTCTGCCAAGCATGAATCCTCCTTATTCCTCCTCTGTTTTCCCTTATAAAACTAGACACATTGTCACTATTCTTTCCTATTTACTTGGCTATTTTTTATATCAATGGCTTGATGAAGTTATCATAGCTTTCCTATCTATCCTCTCAACAGAATCCAAGCCCTCTGTCCTTTTCAAATTCAGCCAATTTTTAGCATATGCAATACATGAGCAGCTTGTTAATTTCTTCGCAGAGGAAGTGTTTCATTATTCCTCAGTATTGGTATATTTGTTTGTGTATTTTCAGGTAGACAAGTTCTAGTTTTCAGTGAGAAAAATGAATGAAGAAGGTGAACCCCAATTAGTGATATTCTGGACAACATTGGTGATAAAAGAACCAAAACATTTCTATTATGAGATGTTTGTTCACCCAGAAATGAGTCTCCTCGGTGGGACTGCAGAGCCTAGGATTAGTGAAGAAAGAAAGAGAATTATGCAGCTATCAAACCAAACCAAAACATGTTATTGGTACTTGTACCAAAACTACACTCAAATAAGAGTGTATTGTTATGAGTTGGCCCCCTACAAATTGCCATCCTTCCCATGAGGATATTTGCACTGGAGTACATTAGATGGATGATTAATCCAGATGATATGCATTTTGTATCAGCCAAGAAGAAATCCTAATTCAAGATCAAGACCCAAATCAGTTCCTTCATTTGCAACAACGGAACTGTTGACTTATTGGGGCCTGACCCAGGTTCAGAGGTGATTTAGCCAAACAAATTTCGATACTACTAGCCCTTTCGGCAACAGTCCGCGGAGCGCAAACTGAGGTCTCACCCGAAGTAGTATGGGAGGGTGCTAGAACCAGGTTTCCGCACCCTGGAGATGTCTGATGAGTTCAAGTGGTCTGCAGTTCGACCCTACATGCACATCGCTACGCGCACTTTCCCGTACCTCGCAGCCTGAGATGTTGCCTTCACGCAGGCCTAATCGACGGCCGCACATTGTTATTATCCAAGTCCTTACTAGTATTCCACTGTTAGTTGATTAACTTAGCCTACTTGCATGATTTAAGTTATACTTAACAATATAAACCATTCATACAGGTGCGCGGAGTAAATAAATAGTATATTTGCAATTTATATCAAACATGCATTAACCCAAGAACAAATACGTAGAATTATGATAAAACTTCTCTTTAATATTCCATTTCTCAGTTACAGACTCGACTTCACCCTGCGCACTCATCTCCAGGGGTCCGCACACTTAGCTGTGGACTATTAAGCCTCTACGCACTCAGTTGCAGAGCCTTCTCCTGCCCTACGACCCAAAGACACACTTAGATACTTAGACTCTTTCTTCTCTCCACTACTTTCTTATCCTCCCTTTTACACTTAAAGCCTCTCTTTATTTATACAATCCCATGGTTCGCAGGCCATGGGTAGGTCTATCTAGCCAACATTACATTACAAAACTAGGGCGGACAACCCTGTGACTCTATCATACATTTCGTGCTCCATGCCCACAATTTGTGGAGTCTTTACAACAATATCAGGTCAAAACTTGGGCTTTGAGCCCCAAAACATGCCTTGGGGGGATTCCATGCCCAACAGGTGCTCAACATAAACATCGTGACTCTACCCTTGAGTCACTCGGTTGGCGCGGAGTCCCTCCAACTATTCTCGAACTGTGCTGAGGTCCGCAGCGCACTAAGCTGCTGCTTGGTGGATGTGCTGCATCCGCTATTCTGAGACCTCTGTGTCTGGGTTGCTTCTCTGCATTAATGTGTTGCTTCTCTGCATTAATGTGTGCATCCCCTATAGGTGCATGAGATTTCCTTTGATGTTTTCCATGATAGTAAAGGCCTCATTGATCCAAGGTTGAATGCGCGCTTTGAGAACTACCTCCTAGTGTCGCACCACGTCCACCTACTCCATCAGTGCTTTAGCTTGTTGCATCCTTGCAAGCCTCTGGGTGAGGACTACTATCTACGTAGTTAGTCAGACACTGTCGTATTTCCATTGAAGTTCTTGCACTTCTATTTCCAAGCGCTGGATGTTGAGGTCATCCTGTAGAGTCATGAGGACCTCAAGTGCTTGTTCCAACATGATGGTATAGTCTCGCACTACACCTCCGATTTCCTCTTGTCCCACTGTGATAGCGCTAGCACACTATTCTTTGACTTCCAAGGGAGTGGATGGTTGTGCCTTTAACCGCAGCTTAGCGCTCGAAAGATTCAACTCCAGCTGAACCTTTGTCGTTTCTTCCCTAGCCTCGCGGACTACTGCTGCTAACCTATGGATCCGCACCTCCACTGGTAGATCTGCTAGGATGGCTAGCTCCGGGACACTTCAGCAATCGTCACCTACCACCTATACAAGCTGTTGATTGTGTGATACCAATTTGTCGTGCTGCAAGATGAGTTATTCCATGTTTATCTTTTGCTCGCTGAGCACTTGGATCGCACGGCTCTCCCTAGCGCGTAGCTCTACCGCTATTCTGTCCTGTAATAGATATATTGTCTCACGTAGAAGGGTAGCCAGATTAAGGCCAAGGCCATTCATCATGCTAACCAAAAATATATCTGCCTCATTCGATGTCACTAGGGCCCCTTTTGGAAACACTATTGTTTTTTCCATCCATGCGCACAGCATTTTCTCTGCTGTCGAGGATCCTGCTGCGAGGTGGGTTGAAAGAGTACCCACCTAAGGGAGACGCACCTATAACTCCTGCAATTGTGCCCTGAGGGCCCCCAACATAGTCTAGTGCTCCTGTATAAAATCCTGAAGAGCCTCATTGGTGACATCGCACACTCTCTCTCCGATGTCATGGAGATCACCCTCGGTTAGGGTGATCAAGTCAATGGCCAATTTCAAGGTCTTGACCTTCTTCCTTGGTCTTGTTCACTCTATCATGTGTGGGTGCTTCAACTGTGTGGATATGGTCCCTAGTTCTACACTTCCTTCTTCTGTTTCTGCTTCTCCCTCTTTCCCCTACGAGGGCATTGCTTGGCCCTTACCCACCTTCGTGGTTGCTTCCTATGCTGCTATGGCCTTTTTCTGCTCGGCGACTTTCTACGTTACTTCCTGTGATGCTCGTACCTCAGCTGTTCTTGTTTCCATCTACCTTTTCTCAGCCAACTGTGTGATGCACAGCTTGGAATCGCCCTTCTTCTTCTGTGTTTCTACCCTCTCGAGTTCTGCAAGATCTGGAGTGTGCCTTTCCAGAGGCCATGCCTCCAAGAAAGTGAAAATTGCTTCATCAGTGGCTACAAAAGGTAGCTCTGTCCACTGCTTCATTGGATCCTTTCACGCCCTGATAAAGATGTTGTGCATGTCTGCCTTGAATTCTACAAAACTCCGCAAACTGTTGTACACTGTGGGTGACAAGATCAGCTTTCAATTGATCCACATTCAAATGTTCATCTCCATGAGCACCCAGAAGATCTTGCTATCGTGTATCCTTTTTTCATCCTTCATGGTCCAGAGTGAAGCGTACTTCGCGACCTCTAGTAAATCTCTATCAATTATGGGGAATTGACTATCCTTTGGTAGTTCCCCCACTAGGAGCACTATGGATAGAAACAACCATGCATAATGGAAGGTTTTACCCTGCTCCTAGGCTTCGCGACAATTATTCAAGAATTTCACACAGAGGAATTCATCCTAGTTAAACTAGACCCCCTTCATGCATTGCTCAGCCAGTGCGATCACTGGTGTAGGTACCTCATCTACGCAACACTTTCGCATAACTTTGCCGACCAAGATTTGGGTTGCTACATGTACCACTTTTTCCTTGATGCTAGAGATGGCATAGCCCATCTTCTTCTTCTCTATCTTGTACTTCGTCTTCATGGCCTCCCCTAGGGCCAAATCACTACCCTTCCCTTCCAATATGGTCGCAAGGTCCTTTCCTTTGTATGGTAGCTGGGAAATGCGATGAATTAGGTCTACCGTGATGGGGATAGGCTCCTCCAGCCATATATACCCATCATGCACCAGGTAGAGCAGCTGCCTGATGATGAAAATGGCTATTGGGGCACGATGGAAATTCGACACCCATAGTAGATTCAGTAGCCCGACCTTTTCCACTCTGTGCAGCCACTTTCGCGGCTTTAACGTTGTCACCAACCCCCACGGTGTTTTGCTTCATGAGGTTCCCAATCTCCAAGAGAGGGAACTTCTCGCGAACAGAAAGGTCCCAATCTTCAAACTTCATGGTTGGCACGTGGCCCAGGTGTGTGCCTTCAAACACAATGCTGTCTGGGAGGAGCAGGGTCTGGAGTGAACTCTTGGTTTCATCTAGGTCCTTGGGCACTTTGGCCTTCCCTTTTTGTGGGGAGACATATGCAAGAAGTTTTGTCACAGAGTGTGTAGGTTGAATATCCTCCTCCATGCCTTTATCTTCTTCCTCTGTGATGATAAGGGCCTACAAATCTTCTTCTTCCTCATCTGTTTCTATCATGACAGCTTTCCCCTTTTCTTCCATCGATAGTTTACTGTGCAATGGGTTCCTCAGGGACACGCGTACGGGAGCCATTGATTTTTATCCTTCTTGGGTCTTGGCATACGTGGTGATTTGGATATCTCTGCCACAACCTCGGCACCTTCTGGAACATCCTCCACAGTTAGGGCCTGCGCGGCCTTGCCAGGGGTTACCTCTTTTATTCCCAAACCATCCTTCGTTGTTGTCATCGTATCTAGGTTGTAATCTGTCACTCCCGAATTTAGGGGCTTAGTCACCACTTGGCTCACAATGCTCAGGGCTCTGCTCAATCGCTTAATTCTCAAATGACCAAGTGTTGTTTGCCGGGCAGCCCTTTGCATCTTATAGCACCTTTTGAATTCGAATTCGACCATTCCCCCCAATTCTAGGTCATTAATGCTTTCTTAGCGGTAGATTTTCTCAAAAATTGCCCATAAATTGTGTCTTAAATGTCTGCTGCCCACTCCATTTGGCCTCAGGTCGATCATCCCATCATGAATAGTGACTTCAACAGTCACTTTCTAGCCAATTCGCATAGCAACACAGTCCCCTGTGTGCAGTCGCGGACCTTGTGACTCTCTTCTTCTATGCGCATCTCCAATATCGTGCAACTCCCGAGTAGGATAGTTTATAGTCCCATGCTCCCTTCCAACTTCCTAGAGAACTAAGACTATCCTTCCCTTGGCTAGTCAGGTGGTTGCACCACCTGTGTGGGGCTCCATCCTATCCTCCATCACGGTTCTTGGAGAATCCCCACCTTCTATTGTTGTGGTCGGCATCGCGCACTTCACCATTTGCAACACGCTACCCTGGTCACTATGCTTGGCGATATGCGGTCCAAGCCAAGGCATCAGACTAACCAATTCATGGCAATAGTTCTCAAACTTTTCAGTATGATCGTATGCACCTTGCCTTACCATTCTAGTGTTTTTGGTGAGAAACTCTTTCTTTATCTCGTCCTCCAGCTTCTTGACCTCTGCGTCCATCAAAGCGCTTTTCTCTCTTAACTATACCCTTTCTTTTTCAAGTTCGTGGAGTCTAGGGTTTCCCTATTGGATTTCTTCCTCAACACTCATGTGTTCTGTTTTTTTTGGTTGTGTGATTCCTTCTTTCTGGGTTTCGTGAGCCATCATATCTATGGGTGCTGCTATGCACAGGCTAGACTTTTCATGCTTCATAGGTGTTATATACATATTTGGGCACTTCAACCCCAATCACATATGTCAATAAACCAAGGGCTCTCAAACCCCTAAAAGTGTTGTTTCATGCCCTAAAGGATCAAGGTCAACTGATTACATCATTTCCCAGAAGTTCTCCCTAAAAAACTGTTCAGAACTGGTCAAAACTGGACCATACAGACTTCTCCATGCTAAGGGTGCGATGCATCTCACCTGCTACACACAAAGGGTGCAATGCATACTGAAAATCCCTTCTATAGGGTGCGATGAACGAGAGCAGACAAATGGTAGAGGTAGTTTGCTAGGTGGAAACTCAAAGAATCTTCTAGAAACTACTCATATGACACTTGCCTCTCTGAATTCGCCCAGGGATGAGTAAGAGATCATGAAATATCCAAGTGGAACCAAGAACTATTAGTGAAATGACACTAATCAAAATCCCAGAACCTAGCTCACTCGCTTGCAAATATCTATATATGGATCCCTCATCCTAGAGATCCAAAGGCTGGAATTTTGTAATTTGTAAGGAAGTGTTGTTGGTTTCTCTTTGAGACATTGTATTGTTGGGTGATCTTGCTTTTTATGAGGTGAAGATGGCTTTCATGCTGGGAAGATGGCACTAGATCAGACAGCTTGGTTCTAATCCTCTCTTCTACTACTTCTATCGATAAAGCTATCTGAGTTTTCCTCCATATACTTGTATATCTCTGAATCTTGTATTTATATATGCATTTGTATGGTTAATGTGCATCTGATCCTATATTGTTTATGGTTATAGATCTCTATGCTTTGATGGTATTTTGCTGCTTTGACTCTACAAGTGTTCTTTGAAGTGGGACAAGTGAGAAAGGAGTGGTGAAAGCTTTATCAAGGGAGAGAGGAAACAGGCAAAGAGACTAGCGAAAGTTTGAGGTTGGTACTCTCTGCTTCTCCCTCATCTATCTCTCATAAAGGAAAACACAAGTAATATTGGTTTGTTTCTTTCTAAGATAGCTACCCGTCTTAGTGAGACTAGTAGCTCTGAATGGACACTAATTTTCCCAATAACAAAATGGCAAATCCACTGGGGAGCGAGTAGTTTGTTTGTTTTGTTACTATTGTTTACTTTATAAACTACAGATGGAGCTTGAAGTTAAGCCAGCTAGCCTTCGAACTGCTTTTGCTATGCAACTACAAAGTAGATCAATGCTACTTCAGTCAATCTCTGGGTTGGTTTATGAACTGAACATCTAACTTGAAAACATCCTAAGTGCCCTGGTGGTAGCTCAAATAACCTCATTAGATCAGTCCCTATACTTTGTGTTTACTGCCTATCATTAGCTCAGCCTAAACCCCTAAACTTAGCTGCAAACTGTGAGTGAAAACCAAGCTCAATCTCGTCCCTGGACCATCGCACTATCTCTCATTGGCAACCTGGATGCATCGCACCTCTCGTGTGTTGCAGGTGAGATGCATCCCTGTTTCCCTGTGTTACAGGTGCGATGATTGAGTGAGACTGTTTCTACCTCCAGATTTTGTTTTTTTCTTCATTGTCTTTAGCTTTATTCAGTAGTTTTGCTGTCTATGATTAGTATATCACTATTGAAACCTTCTTCCTTTACATTATTCAGCTTCCATTGATAAAGAATTGTGAATTTTTTTTATGTATTTTTCATCATTTACAGTTCTCCTTTGCAAAAAGTAGCTTAATCGAACTATAGTCTTTTGATTTGAAAGTGTCGCGATTGTCATTTTCAATCAAGAAAAAGAGTGTCGTAAAGTCTTCCTCTTTTAGATAGTCAATTACACTTTTTCTATTGTATTTTATTTGAATCATCAATTCTTTGAAGTGTCGAAAGCAGTTTTCAAGTCAAAATTGAAAGTGTCGTCTTAGTCTTCCTTTCGTTTTTTAGCAAAAAATTTCTAAAGTGTCTCTTTGAGGAAAGATAGTTCAGATCTGTACTTAGTTTTCTTTTTGTCATCCTCACATTAAGGAAACTGAAAAACAAATACATGCATGTGCATTTGCATTTAGACTACATGCAGAAATTGATTTAGGAAAAGTGCATTTAGTGTGTGCTTTTTGCTCTATGTTGAAAGAATTTTATTTCTCTTTCCTTAGTAGCTAGGATTTTCATTGCTAAAAGAAAGTAAACGACTGTTTATCATCTTAGATTGCATGTTTATGAATTGTATATCTACATCATGTGGTGAACCTTAAAGGCAAACTTCTTAAGAAAGATCAACTGTAAAATAAACTTCAATGAACATAAAAACACTTTGGAACCTAACGCACAACATCTAGAAGTCTAGGCTAGAGATGTATTTTGGTGTTGTAAAGCCTGGTAACTATCGTTTTCATCGTAGGTTGTGTGATTCCTCCTCTTTGATACGATAAGTGCCAATATGGACTTGTGCTCCCATGTACTGTCGAGTATTTATTGGGAGACCACAATAGTCTATATCCTTTATCCTTAGGAAGCCATGTCTGCTGCCCTATCGTTCGCAATGCACTGAACACAACATTCAGGAATATTGACTGCCATACGTAAAAAGTATTCTGCAGTTTTGTGATTGGTTTGGTAATCCCTCTGTCTAGATTTCCAGAGTAGTCACTGTCGTTCCTTTTCATACTCCTTAAAAGAAAAGGTCCATCTGAGCACTTGTCACTTCAGGATCATTAAAAATCGAAGGCGACTAGAGTCATATTTAGCTTTTTCTCGACTCTTAAAAATTGAAAAAGAAAGTTTTGTCAAAGCGTCATAAAATTTATTTTAATAAGAATAACATCATTGTTCCCTCGTTGGTCTTAGGTTGAGAAAATGGAGTCCACCAATCAAGGACTTCCCCTTGGGGAGATGTTGGTGCTCCACACATGGCTACATTGTCCCTTCCAAGACTCACAATTGGCCTGCCAGTATGGATTTTCTCAACCTCTATCGTTCAAAACACAGTAAATCCTCAGTAATCAGATCAGTAACTAGATGATACTGAAGTCGCTCCCCCACCTTCTACTTCGTTTGTTTCTACCTCTCCTTCTTCCTCTTCGCTTGGTGAAGCTAGTAACGCTAAAAACCAAGTAATTGAGAAGAAGAAGAAAGGGAAGGAGAAGCAAAAGAAGAAGCCAACGATGAAAGGGGGCAACCATGCATCGTCTGGTGAAAATCCACACACTGCACCATCCAAACCTAAATCTCCATGTGTCATTTGCAAATGAGACCACTATCATCAAGATTGTCCCTGCATCCCATGGATCTTGTGGGACTGGTCTCCCCGCTTGCACAATCCAGTGTCTTCAACCTCTGTCGATCATGTTGAGAGCACACCATCAATTAGTGAAAACGAATTCAATGGACAAAAAGGAAGATCTAAATTTCCTTGTAGACTGTGTGAAGGTGATCATGCCCTCCACCGTTGTCCTTTCCTGGACGAAGCTAAAAGAGTCTTAGATAACCGTCCTTCTTCACCGGAGTGACTTCGTCCCAGATATAAGAAACTCTTGCCGAGTCCATCGCTAGTTGAAAATCCAACTGAGTCCACACCAGACCAAAGTCAATAGGTCGAGACAGCAATCGACCCAGTCTTGTCTTCAGAAGGTCCATCTTTGGATGATACAGTCTCCAAAGAGAATGAGAACGACACCATTCAAATTCTTTTTGTTAACATAGAGTCAGATGAACATGGGGGAAATCTACTCATTCCTTTACCTTAGGAAGGAAGTTCATCAGAGATTCATCTAGTCCATTATTTGGTCCCTCCTCCAAGCAATCTAGTTGTTTCCTTCGATTGGAATCTACTAGGGAGACCCCGCCTACCATCTAATGTACCATTCCAAATCATAGTACAAGCTTACAGAATGATCATGGCTAGTACTATCACAGATGAAGGGGCTTCTGTGAGTATCCTTTCCTCAACTTCTTGGAAAGCGCTTGGTTCACCATCACTTCTGCCTGAGATTCGAAATCTATCAGGCTTCAATAAAGGAACCAATCAACCATTACGGATCCTTCCAAATTTGCTGATAACTTTGAGAAGGAAAATCATTCATATGAACGTGATGGTAGTCCAAGGGCCTCTAGATTACAATCTACTCCTTGGACATGACTACATTTACAGCTTGGGAGCTATTGTTTCCTCACTCTTTCGGGTAATGTGTTTCCCATTTGAAGGAAGAATGGTCTAGCTCATAGACCAGCTTTCATTCCCCGGTTCAAACATGACTACTAGTCAAATTCCATCCCTAAATGGTATTTTTGCACAAGGAATGTCTCATCAACCCCTAGTCCATCCACATGATGAACGCGAGTGATTCAGTGAATGTGACTAAACCCAGGGGATACGCGCCCTAGTCTGCTTCGGCAAGAAAACCCTAGATATGAGATGTGTTTCCTCGTAGCATATATGACCAATCTGACACACCCGTCCAATTAGGAAAATGGTATCAGTCTAGAAATATCATTTCCTCGTCGAAGGTTATGTGATTGGAACTGACAGCACTCACCTTTGTCAATTTTGATGGACAAAGCCAAGGAAGTGTTTTGTCTGCTACGCGGATGGAACAATCTTGCTAATGCAAGAACTTCTGCATGGTAACCTAGAAACTTTACTCTTCTTTTTACCTGGGGGTATGCAAACCTTTTGTACGCAAGTGAGAAGTGACCAGCGTATCTCTAACCCCGTAGTTTTTACTAACTTCAACTGCTTAAGTTAGGTGATTGGTCTGGTCAACCATTCACCTTTGCCAAGACCAACAGAAACGGAAAAGTAAAGGAGATGTTTCTGTTATCAGGAAATCTAGTGTTCACTCGAAGTTGCTAGTCCCACTAAGACTAGTAGCTATCTTAGAAACAAACAAACTAAAACTACTTTCACTTTCCTTTATGAGAAGTAGATAAGAGGGGAATAAAGGACACCAACCTCAGTCTTGCACTTGGTTCCTCTCCCTTCTAACAAATCCTTGCCGCTTTTCCTTCATCTACGCAGCTTCAAAGAGCACCTGTGGGATCAAAGCAGCATAATACTATCAAAGAACATAGATCTACAATCATAAACAATATAGGACTAGATATATATTGACCACACAAATTCATATACCATCAAACATACAAGAATGTGGAGGAAAACTTGAATAGCTTTATTAATATCAAGAATAGCAAAGAGGATTACAACTAATTGTTCTGACCCAGTGTCATCCTCCTAGCATGAAAGCCCTTCTTCACCTCATGAAAATCTTAGATCACCCAACACTATGATATTCCACCAAGAAACCAACAGCACTTCCTTACAAGATACAAAATTCCAGCCCCCTAGATCTCTGTGATGAGGGATCCATATATAGATGTTTGCAGGGGGGTGAGTCAGCTTCTGGGATTTTGATTAGTGTTCTCTCTCTAATATTTCTTGATTCCACTTGGAGATTAATGATCTCTTACTCATCCCTGGGCGAATTCAGAGAGGCAAGTGTCATAGGAGAAGTTTCTGGAAGATTCCATGACGATCCACCTTGCAAATTGTCTCTTCCATTTGTCTACTCTTGCCCATCGCACCCTACAGAAGGGATTTCCAGTATGCATCGCACCCTTTACACTGAGCAGGTGAGATGCATCACACCCTCTGCACTGGGCAGTTTGTATGGTCCAGCTTTGACCGGTTCTGAGCAGTTTTCTGTGGAGAACTTCTGGGAGATGATGTAATCAGCTGACCTTGTTCCTTTAGGGTGTGAAGCAACACTTTTAGGGACTTAGGAGCCCTTGTTTTATGGACATGTATGATTGGGGTTGTAGTGCCCAAAAATGTCTATAACAGTTGCCCCCTAAAGCATGAGGTCATTAATATTTTGATGTCAGCTGAAATGCTTTATCATGAGGATCCGAAGTTTTTTCGAGCTAGAAGGCGACATATAATAAGATACAATAAAATACATTATCTTCATAATATTTTTCATGATCTAGCTGAGGCGGGCATTCCCATGCTCATCTTTATAAATTCATTTTCATGTACATAAGATTAACAACCGTCTGTGTGGCAGATTGATGATTCTGATAGAGCCATCATCCTTTGATTCGGATGATCATCTGTGAAGCAGTGATGTACATTTGATGTCTTTATTTTCCTAAATATATCGTAGCCCGGATGGATGAAACTAGATCCGGGGTCTTCAAACTCATTCAATCTTCACTCCCAGTACAAGTCGATCCATGTGAAAGATGTTCTGGAGTCGAACATGGAAAGACATCGCCTGATTACGAGCCAATGATTTAAGCTATTAACAGGTGCGAGAGGAATCACTGATAATGATGATGACCCTCAAGGTACTACAGAACAATTCGCGTGGTGTGAAAAAGGGACTTGGCATCGAACACCACGCAAAATCTTTCGGTCGAAGGCCATTGATGTAAACCTGTCGCCGGAAGTGAGAAACTTGCCATTGAGGCATGCAAGCTTCAAAGTACTGAAAGGGTTGTTCCTAAGTCAACTTGTTGGATAATGAGCTGATGTCGACAAGAAGCGACCCGTTGTAGGAGGGCCTTAATGAATCCAACATCTATGACATGGAACGGAGTAAATGATTTTGGAGTTGAAAACAATCTGATGATACAGGGTTCAGGGTGGCGGTCATGAAAGAATGGAGCGTGAATGTATTGCAGTGGATGAGACACAGGTGAATTCTCTGAGCGACTTCTCTTGAACATACCGGTGATACTGACATGGATTGGTAGCGTTAACCCCAAATATGGATGGTGCGGTGGACCAATGGTGATATGACCGGTGAACGGAATAACCCAACCCAACTCGAACGTGGAGTGAAAGTGTCATGTCCAAGAGCGACTTGCTACCAATAAAGTTTCTTCAATTTTTCTTCCAAATTTTTCCCCAGTCATTGCTGACCAGTACCTCTTTATTTTTATCAAGCTTGAGGAGGATAACATATGCTTGTTCTATAATTTTCCCTACGGGCAAACCCGTCGCTATGTTTTAACGAGCCTAGCGACAGTGAAACTCGTTCTTGTCTATATGGACAAGTTTGTCGCTATTGGTTTTAACGAGTTTAACGACAAGGATAACTCGGTCCTTTTCAATTTTAGAGAGTCTGAATGGGACGTAAAGGAAACTCCAATAATCCTTTTTCATCATATAATCCATTAAGTCCAAAAAGTATAAAACAATACGAAAGGGATGAATTTTTGATAATTTTAACGAGCCGAACAAAACAAGCGCTCGATCGTTTTGTGTAATAATCCCTCAAGTCCAAAAAGATTAAAATCTAGAGGAGGGATAGCACTCTCGGTAGCTTTAATGAGCTGGAGAGGCCAACTGCTCGGAAATCTTTTCATATTTTACGAGTCAGACGAAAAGAGCTTAAAGGAGACTCGTTTTTTGAGGAATGAGTGATAATTTTAGGTAGCAGTTGAATCCAGGTAATGTTTGGAATTTTCCAATCATGGCAGTGTCACAAGGATGGCTAACAGGATCACTCTTCGCAGCTGTTCCTCAAAAGGGGTAAACAATCAAATGGAGGTGAATGATCGGCTAAAAAAGAGTGGAGGTGATGATGAGAACACGACCAAGGTTCAAAAGCTGATGATAATGCATTCACAATGGTTATTTACCGGAAATTGGTTCATTTTTTAATGAGCTTAAACTCTGGGGGAAACATTTGCTCATTGCTCAGGTTTAATTTTTAACGAGCTTGAACTTCGCATAAAAACTACTCGTGATAATGGCCATTGATTATTTGATTTTACTTTTAACCACTTTGTTCCTTCGACTATATTGCCTGTTTAATTGCTTCATCAAATCCATTAGAAATGAATATTACATTCTTGAAAAATGAGTTAAAACATTAATACTTTACTAGAATTACGTGAAAAGTAATTTAAAAATGGTTTTTACCCCTCATTTTACCATTTCATTTGAACTTTGGTTTGTTGGAGCTCTGGAGGTGCTTTTCCCCCTTGATTTTCACTAGATGATTCTGGGGGATTCTGTGGACGATTCTTGGCGCCGTCTGGACCAGGTAGGAGCTAAACCCGAGCTCTTTAGTTGCATTCCTTCCTTTTTGAATTCTGAGCATGTTCCCTGTTTTTCTGAGCCCCTAGGGTTTGAAAAATTCACCCTGGATCCATCACACCATTCCTATATCGAAAGGTGTGATGCATACTAGCCTGGCCATTGTCCAGTCAGTATGCATCTCACCCCGTACACTGCTGGGGTGCGATGGGCGCGAAAAGGGAAACTTTTGCACTGTTTTCTCATGGAATTTTTGCCCTTTTTTTCCAAATCAGGACCCTGACTCTTCTCTTTCTTGTTTTGCGGAGATTCATCGGAGAAAAATGGTTGTTACATGACAAGAACGCAAGCATGAAGAAGAGGACATGGTTGCTTTACATGATCCGGGTATGGTAACTGCACTGTGAAACAGTGGCCTGCTCAAGTTTTTCCGCATCTCTAGCATGAGGCAACAAATCAACTTGTTGCAATATCTTCTCGATGCATGGGATCCTACCAACCAGGTGTTCCAGATCAGAGGAAAATCCATCCCCTTGACTATCATGGACATCTATTTTTTGACCGGTTTATCGAGGCGTGGTACCCCTCTCCCATTACCAGGTTCTGCCCATGGGGCAAAATCTGTGAGAGATTATATTTTCCGGTATTACAGAGAGGGATCCCAGCCAAGTAGGGACGGCAAGATCAACATCCAAGATGTCACTAACTGGTCCTTGATGACCATTCTGTTCGCTTTTTCTAGACTGGCTGGTAGTGCAGCTCTTCATGTGGCTAACAGGTCGTATATGCAGTACGCCTTGGAATGCCTTGAACCAAAGGTGTTCAACTGGTGTGACGTTGTACTCCCTGTGATGAAAGAACAACTAACCAAGGTAAAAAGTGGAAAATCCAAGAATTTCGGCTATGGTTCTATTTTGACTGCTTTCACCTTGGAAAAGATCCCACTGATGCAGCCATAGTACATTTCACTTAGTTTACCTCCACCGACTGAGCCACGGATGCAGAGATGGGTCAACCTCATGGCCCGACATGCTGGTCAGTCCCAGGTTTCCTTCTCTGATACCTTCTTCGAGTGGTTCAACCATCAGGAGATGGTTTATTTTGAGTGTCCATATGCTGGTATGGATTTCCGGGGTGACCCAGATTTGGTGCTGCCGGATGGTGAGCAGTGGGGTGCTATCGGTAAATTCTCTGACCATATCTCTGTTTATCATTTTTTATGATTTTCTCGTGCTTTCTCCTATCAAGACTAATCAAAACTCATGTGCTCATGCAGATATTGGACCAGTTCGGCGAGCAGTATGTCTGAGAGCACCAGCTGCCGTTCCAGTAGGAGAGGCTGTGGGGAGGGCTATCCTTCGTGACCTTGATGTGGCCGAGACTCTTTCAGCATTGCAGGATCAGGTCGAGGGTCTCACTCTTGGTATTTTGGACGTGAGTACCAACGAACTGCCTCTGAGGTTGCAGCGACATACTATTGGCGTGCTGAGTCGATGGACTAGGCTTCTACGCATGATTGCACAGGTGGTGACTTGTTATCACTAGCATTGTTAGACTAGGGTGCCCCCTAGCATTTTGAGTTTTTGGTCATTTGACCGATTTTGTCTTGGTTACAGAACATTATGTATAAACCATAAACAGTTATATCTATATCTATATCTATATATATATATATATATTTTCGGAGCTTTATTTTGGTTAAGTTACATGATCTCATTGCAAATATTGATGAAATGCTTCTTTTATAAATGTTGCAAATGTCTATCTAACACATAATTTGATAATGAGTCCGTTAATGTGTTTAAGTTTCTGGAAATATGTTGATATTGAATAGAATCAAACTACCTTTCCAAAATCTTGACCCTTAGGAACATGCGATAGATAGCTAGATTCCGTACGGAGTAGATACCGGTGAGCTGTAGGATGACGAGTTGTGAGTCTAGCCTGACGATGAGTCGGCGTATGCCATGTGTGATGGCATCAGAGAGGAGCTCTATCAATGCATTGTATTCAGCAATATTGTTCGTTGACTGACCAATACATACCCCTCTGAAACTCACTAACTCGCCATTTGGATCGAAGATGGCCCAGGCCGCAGAAGATAAGTTTTGCGAACTACGACTCGCTCCGCCGACATATCCAAAAAATGATTCCAATAGGTCCGACATCTGCAACAAATGTAAAAGTGGATCACTTAACTAAAACAATTACCCTTAGCGAAAACAAAAATGTAACAAAAGCATAGGGGTTACTATCTTGAGTCAAGCATAGTAACGCTTAAGGTACAACCCCTTGTGAGGTTGCGCCAGTGGAATCCCATCATAATACACTAACTCATAGGCTCCTTTTGCTAATACATGCTTAACAATATAGGGGCCCATCCATAAAGACTTGAACTTGCCTGCTCCCAATTTATCAGACTCCTGGTCGTAAAGTAAAACCAGGTCACCTTCTGAGAAGATGCGGGGTTTGACATTCTTGTCGAACTGCACCTTGACTCATTTCTTATGGGATTCATTAGCCAAAGTGGCATCACGACGGGTTTCATCCAATTGGATTAGTTCCAAGAAACGGGCCTCCTCTTCTGAAGTTCCGGGGAGAAGGTCGACCACGCGTTTGAGGGACGAGATTTCACACTGAACTGGTAAGATTACTTCCAATCCATACACCAATTGAAAGGGAGTAAACCCAGTTGCATTCCCCACCGATGTCCAGTATGCCCACAAGGCTGAGTATAGGATCAGGTGCCAACTCCTTTTATGGAGTCCAATCATCCTTTGCAGCATCCGCTTCAGGACCTTGTTGATTGCCTCAACTTGTCTGTTAGCCTGCAGATAATACGGAGTAGAGCTATCGTGGGACAACCCCAATTTGGCAGCCAACTCAACCATCATGTGATTGCGAAAATGTGATCCATGATCTGTAACTATGGCCTGTGGAACATTGAATCTGGAGACTACATGATTGAAAAAGAAGAGGGCAGCCGTTTTGCCGTTGTTGTTTAATTTAGGCATCGCCTCGGCCCATTTGGTAAAATAGTCTACTGCGACTATGATATACCCATGCCCCCCAGCCGAGGTGGGGTTACATGTCATGAAATCTATGCCCCATTTGGTGAATGGCCCAACAGCAACTACTAGTTGCAGAGGTGTGGGTGGTATTCTGGTTTTGCAATCGAAGATTTGACAAGCATGGCAACTTCTAACTGCGGTTATGCAATCTTTGAATATTGTTGGCCATAAGTATCCTTCCCGTAAAATCTTTTGCGCTGTAGCGTAACCAAATTGATGCCCCCCACACGCGCCTGAATGATAGTCATTCATGACTTTTCAGCCTCCTCGTGGGTGAGGTACCTCCGCAGAACTGTATCGACACCACGACGGTAAAGCATGTCACTGACGATCATGTAGTCTTTTGCTTGGTATCGAATTCGTCTTTGTTTCGTGCGTGAGGTACTAGAACTATATGTTTGGGTTTGGAGATAGATTATTATGTCTCCATACCACGGATTGCTTGAAGATATCAGAAACAAAGATTCGTCCACGATCACTTCTTCTGAGGTTGCATCGTTGGACAACGATGGGAGATCGCATAGTAACTCCGCGAAAACCAGGGATTTCTTCGATTTGGATTTTATAAATTCTAGATCAAACTCTTGTAGAATTGCTATCCATTTTGAATATTTTCCCCCCAGCAACTGTCGCGACAATATATAAGTCATGGGGTTGCAATCTGACAAAATGGTAGTTTTTCGAAAGAGGACATAGTGTCGAAATCTCTGTATCACTTGAACAGCTGCGAGAGACAGCTTTTCAATGTAGGAGTACTTGCTTTCTGTATCATTTAAGTTTCTACTCAAATAATATATAGGATGTTCAATTCCATTGTCTTCTTGAACTAAAACCATTGCGATGGTCGTATCCGCTACAGCCAGATACAGGTTAAAGTCTTTTTGATAATCAGGAGCGTACATTAATGATGCTTTTATCAGGGATTCCTTTAAAGCATCAAAAGAAGCTTGCGTGACCTGATCCCAGATGAAGGGTACTTCTTTTTTCAATAGAAGAGTATAACCTTTAGCAAGTTCGGCGTAATTTGGAATGAACCTCCTCAGAAAGTTTTCTTTCCCTTGGAGTTTCTGAATCTGAAGCAAATTTGAAGGTGGAGGCAAATTAATGATTGCCTAAACCTTACATGGGTCTAGATGAATCCCATCCTTTGAGACCACAAAGCCAAGTAAATGACCAGAACTGACACAGAACACACATTTGTGTGGATTTAGTCTATCTTGCAGTGTCGGCAACGTAGAAATATCACTCTCAAATGCTGCGGGTGATCGGTCCGCTTTCGCGAATGAGCTGGAAGATCGTCAAGATATGGTTGAACAATGTTTTTGATGTCATGGAAGGCATAATTCATTGACCTCTGAAATGTTTCCCCTGTGTTCTTTAAACCAAAGGGTAGCTTGCGATATGCAAATATGCCCCATGGACAAATAAATGCAGTCTTTGACTGGTCCTGTGGGTGGATATTTATTTGATTACACTCAGAAAATCCATCCATAAATGAAAATATTTCACATCCGGCGCATTCATCAATTATTTGGTCAATGAAGGGTGTAGGGTAGTTGTCTTTCGAACAAGCTTGATTTAAATCCCTATAATCGATGCACACTCTTATCATTCCTTGTTTTTTCATTACAGGAACAATATTCGATACCCAATCAGTTAGAGGAACCAGGTAAATAAAACTAGCATGGAGAAGTTTTTCAACTTCTGCCTTGATGGCAGTGGCTTTTTTGGGGTGCACCTTCCATAGCCGTTGTCGTACCAGTGTGACATCTGGATACATCTTAATTTCGTGTTTAACTATACTTGAGTCAATGCCTGGCATTTCATCATACGACCAAGCAAAGACATCTCTGAACTCGCGAAAAAGAGCGTGATATATTTCCAGTTCTAAAGGAGAACAAGATTTGCCAACATGAATATTCTCTACAACATCTATTTTGGTCGAGATATTTATGGCGATAGTCTCTTCAATATTGGACAAGTTTCATTCGGAATCCACCGTGTTTACAGTATTTGATAGAAAATCAAAAACTAATGGATGATGAAGGTCACTAGGAGTATCTTCCTTGTAATCCGGAAGATGGGAACGATGGTGGTAATCTTCCCATGGTGCCCCGTCAATCATCATTGACTTAACAATTCCTTCGTCTGTAGAATGTACTTGCAACCAAGGATCTGAAGGGGTGCCATATTCCTTAGACCTATCTATCCAAACACTTGATGAGCGTTGATTTGGGTTTGCCTCCCATGCCGAAAACATTGATTGCTACAATATTTCTACTGGGCTTGGAGGCAATACCTGCAGATGATCCATGTTAATATCATTTTCAGACATCTTTTGAATAGAAGATATCATATTGCAGATTCCCACCTTTGCCACTTCCGCCAGATTGATTGGAGACAGTAGGGCAAAAGTGCCCAATAATATAGGGTATTTTAGTAGGCCTACTCCGATATTTTGAAGCGAATGAGGGCTTCCATGGATCATCGGAATGATTCCCGTAACTTGTGAACTGTTGGGGAGAAATGTTTGCTGGTCGATGATTGTAATACCTCCTTGGAAGGGAAATGCAATCTTCTTGAAATAGGTTGACACAACGGCAACCATAACATATATCCAGGGCCTTCCTAGTAGGATGTTGTAATCGAGGTTTCTGTCGATTACTTCGACATCTATTTCTACCGTATTTCCCCCCAGTTCGACTTGCAAGTTACTTAAAATCCCATATGGGGTGTATGTTCGTCCATCAAATGCTTTTAATGTCGTCGAAGATCGTGACAAGGGTGGAGATCCTAAAGTTTTTCCAGCAACTCATCGACATAATACATGTAGATGCCCCCTCATCAATAATGGTTCGATGAACAGTTTTGTTGAGGGATTTCGCTTGAATAAGGAAAGCTAGTTGTGCTGGTTGTTGGAGAGGTAAATCCCCTCTACGGATAGAGGCGATCCCTACTAGCCCAGAATGGGTCTAGCAACAATCAATCAATGCTACTGTGCAAGTTCCTAATTGCAATTAAAAGAGAGGCAAAGAACACCTACTTGGATTCCAACGCTATTGTTTGATGAAGAGATGCCGCTCTCGCTCCTTCGCTCTGGCCGGTCACGATCTTCCACGATCTCCGTGAATAGATACCTGCACACACGAAGAGAAAGACAAACACAAGCGTGAAATCTAATAAAAGCAATTATACATCAGTCAGAAAGGATGTAATTCACATTAACCATTACAAAGACAAATGAGAATGGAACCATAACAGTAGTCATCTATTATTAAATCAATAACAGAGAAAGGTACAACCAATGTTCTGACGCTGAGTCCTCCTCTTGAGGGTCCAGCCAGCAAGTCTCTTATGCATTCACCCTTGGAGGTAGATTCTCCAAACACAAAAGCTCTCTCTCACACAAGCAATACTCACAACCTTCCTTGAGCTTCCTCTAACAAAACCACACTTGTCACACCAACTACCTACTAACAGCAGCAATCCAAACACTATGAATTCCACACTATCCAAACTAGCTGCTCATGGCAATGGTGGAGGTTTAAATAGAGAAGGAGTCTCCATGAATGGTGGGAGGACAAGCTTATCTTCAAGGAAGGTGGTTCCAAATGACGAACAGACATGCCATAGAAGGGAGGGCGATACTCAAAAGGCCAAAAACCAAGTCTGGAACCATCTGGAAGGCTGGCTGTTGGAACAAATTATTTACATATGCTTATTCTATGGTCTTATTATGCTTTCTATGTCTTCTTGTATGATGTTTATCTATTACGCAAATGCCTATCCAACACATGGTTTGCCAATGCATCAGTTAATGTATTTAATCGTCTCGGAATGTGTTGATATGTGATATAATCAAAATTCCTTTCTAACAATCTCACACATAAATACAACCTTAGAATGCGTTGGTCTCTGACGGAATATCGCCCGTTGAGTTGATGGACAACAAGTTGAGAGTCCAGGTTTACCACCAAAGCACGGATGCCAAGATCAACTGCTTCGGCTAGTAATTCAATTACAGCACTGTATTCGGCAACATTGTTGGTGGTACGGCCCAAGCACACGCCTTGAAGATCTAGCAACTCGCCGTGAGGATCGTAGATCGCCCACGCCGCAGAAGACAGATTGCAAGTACTACGGCAAGCGCCATCAGCGAAGCCAACATAAGGTGTACTAGACATCTGCACAAGAAGTAGAAAACAAAATAAGAGGCAAACACGCCTTCACACCAAAGCAAAATAGGAATCATGCACACAAGACACACTTGCTAAGAACACACGTATGTACAAACTAGGTGCACGAGATCATGCATAATATTTTTTCAAATAGAGCCCGTTGCGGGGCTTGTCAAGAGGATTTCCTTCGTAATCGATCAGCTCATATGCCCCCTTTTGCAAAACTCTCTTCATGATATAGGGGCCTAGCCACATGGATTCGAGTTTACCTGCCCCCAGCTTATCCTTAGCTTGATCATAGAGCAGTACTAAATCTCCCTCAACAAAGGAACGAGGTTGAATGGTATTGTCGAAGTGGGCCTTAACCCTCTTCTTCTGCGCTTCAATAGCTAGAGAGGCTAAGCGACGAGTCTCGTCTAGGCGCTCTAAATAGAGAAGTCGTTCCTCCACCGGAGTGGTGTTGGGAAGTAACTCGACAGCTAACGTTAACGAAGGAATCTCACACTCAACAGGAAGGGTGGCCTCCAGTCCATAAACAAGCTGAAAAGGAGTGAAACCGGTGGCGTCCTTCACATAGGTCCGGTAAGCCCACAAGGCAGGGAACAACATCAGATGCCAGTTAGACTTGTGCGTATTCACGGTACGTTGGAGCATTGTGATCAAAACTTTGTTCACGGCTTCAACTTGGCTGTTGGATTGAGGGTAATACGGCGTCGAGCTATCTTGACGCAAGCCTCGCTGGGTCGTTAGTTCCGTCATCATGTGATTACGGAAATGTTTTCCGTGATCTGTGACAATAGCCTGGGGGACTCTGAACCGAGTAATGACATGATTAAACAAAAACTGCGCCGCCGTGTAACTGTCTTCGTTCAATGTAGGCATCGCTTCGGCCCATTTGGTGAAATAATCCATGGCAATGATGATGTACCCATGCCCCCCGGCCGAACGAGGGTTACAGGATGTATAATCGATGCCCCATTTGGAAAATGGACCTACGGTAACAACGGGGTGTAGTGGTGCAGGAGGTGCACGCATTTTCCGGTGGTAGACCTGACATTCATGACATGCACGGATGGCAAGGATGCAATCCTTGAAAATAGAAGGCCAGAAATAACCAGCACGGAGAATTTTCTGGGCGGTGGCATATCCGGACATATGGCCGCCACAAGCACCGGAGTGGCAGTCATTCAATACCCGCTCAGCCTCCTCGAGAGTCAAGCATCGGCGGAGAATAGAATCAATGCCGAGGCGGTACAGGGTATCGCCAATAATGCGATAGGGTTGAGACTGGTGACGAATCCTTCGTCGAGCGTCTTTCGATACATCAGGATGGAAGGAAGACGTTTGCAAATATACTATGATGTCCCCATACCAAGGGTCGAGGGTGCTTATTAGAAACAATGTTTCATCCGGAATATGCTCTTCCGAACGGGATGGTACAGAAGGGGATGGCAAAGAACAAAGCAGTTCTGCAAAGACCAGAGATTTCTTAGACTTGGCAACAGTGAATTCCAAGTCAAACTCTTGTAGGATGACAATCCATTTTGAGTACTTGCCCCCCAGCAGCTGACGTGACAAGATGTAGGTCATAGGGTTGCAGTCGGAAATCACGGTTGTAGTGCGCAACAGGATATAGTGCCGGAATCGTTGGACGGCGCAAACAGCTACCAATGCCAACTTCTCGACATACGCGTAGCGAGTTTCTGTATCCAAAAGATTGCGACTAAGGTAATAGATAACGTGCTCGTTGCCATCATCATCATCCTGCACCAGAACCATGCCGATGGTGGTGTCAGCAGCAGCTAGATAGAGAGAATAATCACGGTGATAGTTCGGAGGTCTTAAGAGTGGAGCCGAGACAAGGAGGTCGTTGAGTCGCTCGAAAGACTCCTGGGCGATGGCATCCCAACGAAAGGGTGTGTCTCACTTTAATAATCGTGTGAAACCCTTAGCTACCTCGGCATAATTCAGAATGAATCGTCTAAGGAAATTCGCTTTGCCCTGCAGGCTCTGCAATTGCTGCAAAGAGGCAGGGGGAGGAAGATTCAGGATGGCCTCAACTTTGAGGGGATCCAGATGGATGCCTTCTCGGGAGACGATGAACCCGAGCAGTCGGCCAGATTCTACGCAGAAGACACACTTATGAGGATTAAGCCTTATGCGGTAGTGTCGACAGCGGAGAAAAATCTCGCGAAGATGAGAAGGATGGTCCTGGCACTTAGCTGAATGAGCCGGAAGGTCATCCAGGTAAGGTTGTACAATGTGACGTATATCATGAAAGGCATAAGACATTGCACGTTGAAATGTAGCGCCGACATTCTTTAGACCGAAAGGAAGCTTCTTATAGGCGAAGGTGCCCCAAGGAAAAATAAAAGCTGTCTTATGCTGGTCTGTGGGTGCAATGTTGATCTGGTTATAGCCAGAGAAGCCGTCCATAAACGAGTAAATTTCACTTCCTGCGCACTCATCAATAAGCTGATCGATGAAGGGCGTAGGGAAGTTATCCTTCGGTCAAGCACGGTTGATATCACGATAGTCAACACAGACCCGGATAGTACCCTGCTTTTTATTCACAGGGACTATATTAGACACCCAATCCGTAAGGGGAATGGGGTAAATAAAGCCAGCTTTAAGAAGCTTTTCGACTTCGGCCTTGATGGCTGCAGCCTTTCGGGGGTGCACAGGGCGTAAGCGCTGACGAATAAGCTTAGCTCCTGGGTACGTAGGTATTTCGTGCACCACTATATTAGGATCGATGCCGGGCATTTCCTCATAGGACCATGCGAAGACATCACGAAATTCGCGAAATAGAGCAGTATAGAGCTGAACTTCCTCAGGAGTGCAAGTGACTCCGATATGAATGTGCTCGACGATCCCTGGTTTGACAGAGATGTCGATCGGTTGGGTTTGCGTGATATTTCCCATATTTCCCTCTAACACTTGATAAAGCTGAATGGGTGTCTGGAGGGGCGGGGATGGGACACAAGAAGCAAACCGCTCGAGACATGTGGTCATTTCCGGATGGGGAGGGAGAAACGAAGAGCGATGGTGGTGATCTGACCAAGGGAGCTCTTCGAGAGACATAGTCTCTATGATGGCTTCGTCGGAGGGAAATATTTCCTTCAATGGATCCGACGTAGCCTCATCTCCTAGCCAAGGGAAATGATCATATGAATTGGGAACACTGCTCGGAAGAGCAGGTTCATCAGGGGGAGCCGATGCAGCAACAATCTCGATGTAGTTGAGTTCGGCAGGACTCGACGGCATCATATCACCCCAAGAGTCTTCCTGATTAGCAGGAGGAAGAACCCATGGATCTGAGCATACAGAGATCATGTTGATAGGGGCGAGATTCAGAGGTGGGTGGGGAAAGACTCCCATTAAGGTGGGATCTTTAAAGAGTCCAGCACCCACGTTCACGAGTGACTTAGAGGTATGCTCCACGAATGGCACATTACCTTCAGAAGAAGAGGCGAAGAAGGAGAGCTGGTCGACCATGACAATCTTCCCTTGGTGAGGGAAACGAATGACACAGAACAGGGAGGAAGCCACGGCTTGCATGGCGTATGTCCAGCTCCGTCCGAGGAGGAGGTTGTAAGTCAAATTGGCGTCGACAACTTCGACCTCCACTTCTACGGTCTTTCCTTCCAAAGAGATGGGTAAGCGTTGGAGGATACCGTAAGGACGAGATTCTCTTCCATCGAAAGCTTCTAGCGTCGTAGGGGACTGACTCAAAGCAGGGGAACCAATCGCTTTCCAGCAAGCAACGGACATGATGCAGGTTGAGGCACCTTCATCAATAACCGTATGGTGAATCGTTTTGCTATTGATGATGACCTGTATAAGGAAAGCGACTTGGTGAGGCAGTCGCTGTGTAAAACCCTCGAGATCGAAAGAAATCAAATCTGAATCTGCCGGGTCGATGCCACCAATAGCTGATAGCAAGGACTTCCTCTGGGAGGGGCAGCTCTGGAGGACTTCTAGAGCGGACATAGCAGACGGAGCTTGAGCTAAGTCCTCAACAATGCTATAGTGCTGGGCAGCACGAGCATTAGGGTTGTAAGATGACTTCCTGAGTACACCTTTTTGAGGGGGTCGGGGGATCGTCTCAGTGTTGGGCCTTTCGATGTGGAGAGGACCAGAACCAGACGGAGGAGCGCTGGAGGGAACCTCCGGCTCTTTCCCGGCACGAGATGGATAATATTTTGCTCGAGTTGAAACATGGATGGGGATCGTGCCAGCCATGAACACTTGAGAACTGAACGAGGAAGAGGATTGAGACGGGTCTGCCACCATTTGAGTCTGCTGGGAAGGGAAAGGCTCTTTAAGCACGGCAGGGGTCCCAGGAGCACCTTTCAATAACTGACTAACTTCAGACCGCCTTGGGCAGTCCTTAGTGTAGTGATCCTCATCACATATGAGACAAGGATACTTAGGTTTTCGTTTAGCTCCTTCCTCGGGTGGAGGTTTAGGGGCATCCTGCTTGGGCTGACCAGATTTATCTTTAGCTTTTCCCTTCTTTTTCCCTTTTGAGGATTTATCCACCGCGGTGGACTGGACGGCATTTACCTCGGAGGTACTTCCAGGATTAGATTGGCCCTGAGGAGCATTTTCATTAGAAGCATTCTGTTTTTGCTTCCCAGGGTTCGCGGCCGATTTCTTCGATGACGAGTTAACAGAGCCAATGACTCCATCAACAGATGGTTTGGGCGGAGCCTTGGTCTGTCCAGGCCTCGAGGCGTTTGGCAAATAATCATATAGAGTACCCGACTGAGAGTATACTAAGTCTAGGTACTGAGCTCGCGCGATCGCTTGCTCTTCAGTTACACAAGCTCCCATGGCGATGTCTTTCGCAATTTTAGGGACAAAGGAAGTTGTGAACCAATCGGTCAGGAGTTGATCAGGAATCCAGAATTTGATCAAGCGACGACGCCTTCTCCATTCATGTATATGATCAGATATGTGCGTCGCTGTGTCCTGTTTGAGAGACATGAGGAGATTCGTCCCTGTCTCATACCGAATGGGTAACTGAAAATGAGTTAAAAACGCCATAGCCAGTGAGTTGAAATCTTGAAACATGCCGCGATTCAGCTCGATATACCATTTAGCGGCTGAGCCGGTGAGAGTTCTCTGAAAGAGGCGGAGCTGGATAGAATCATCAAGCCATGAGTTCGATGAACACCAGAGGTGATAGGTCATAACATGTGCTTGAGGATCCTCACCCTCTTTGCCATCAAATTTTGGACAATCACCGGGTATTTTAGTTGGAACTGGTGGCCAATACGCATTATGCAGAATGGGATCGTTCGTTAACTTGGACACGTCTGGAAGTTCCAACGTCGCTAAGAATGGCAATTGAGGGTTTGTTATAGACATTTTTGTGCCTTACAGCATGAAGCATGAAATTTCAATAATCTAAGGGATCCAAAGTCCCTAAACATGTTGTTCCTACCCCTAGAGGAACAAGGTCAGTAAACCATAGCACTGAATATCAGTTCTCCACCTGAAAACACTCAAAAACAAGCTAATTCTGGATCATGTCAACTGCTCCACTGAGCATCTGCGCTGAATGTCAACTGCTCCACTCTGTACCTGCGCTGAATGTCAACTTTAATGAAGGCTACCTGCGCTGGGCGAGATTGGCCGAGTGGCACAGTCATTCCTCAAGGTGTCAATGCCCAGGAAGCTTCCAAAATGACACTTGGATCAGGGAATTCGCCTAGTGATGAGTAAGAGGGTCTAGATCTCCAAGTGGAAGCAAGAACCTCCAAGTGGACTCAAGAACTGAAGAATAACTGAAGTGGGAGAGGACACTAGTCAGCTTCATGCCAGCCTCAAGCTGACTCATCCTTTCTCCAAAACTCCTATATATAGAGCTCTCTCATGAGGTCTAAGGAGGCTGGAATCTTGTGAATGTAAGGAAGTGTTGTTGGTTTGAGTATAGAACTATTGGGTGATTTGCTTGAAGGAGGTGAAGAGGAGATTTCTTTCTGCTGGGAGGTGTTGCTGGATTGGGCCTCTTATGGTTGTAACACTCTCAGAACTTTACTTCTTCCATTAATAAAGCATTTGAGGTTCTTCTATATGCATGTGTCTCAATGGTAAATTGTTATACTTGTGTATTTGATTTATTCTAATCCTTGAATCAATTATGAATGTATGCTTCTTGTAGTTTCCCTCTCTTGTTATTTTGCAGGATCTTGGTGTAGCTGGGCCAGTGAAAGAGCAAGGAGCTGGGAGCAAGCAGCAAAGAGAGAAGATTGGATCAATCATTAGCGGAAGACAACGGTTAGTGGATCTCTTTCTCCCCTCTCTTACATCTCATAAAGAAGTAATCTCAAATAGCTTTGCATTCGGTTGTTGCTGAGGTACTATCACCCTTAGAGTGGGATAGGGTCATTCTATATTGGATACTTTTCCCAACAACAAATTGGCGACTCCACTGGGGATCGTATCTTGTTGGTTGTTTGTGTTTTTGCTATTCATTTCATAAACAAAGGGAGTACCGAATCGAACTACATTTGGATCTTTCAAATGCAAAGTAGAGGGCAGCTACTCTAGCTCAGTTGCTGGGCAAGTTTATGATTTGAAGAGCTGATCCAAAAGGACTCTAATAGCTCTTAGTGATAGCTTTTCATCCTCCTTTTCATCCCTTAGTGTGTACTTGACTGATAGCTTCTGATTTGGCCAAAAACTGTGAATTTTTGAGCAATCTGTGACCCGGAAACCAAGAGAAACGAAAGTTTCGTTCTTCAGTGCAGGATGTGTGAAGGCTGTCTGCATTTTAGCGTAGTTCCCGAAGGGGCTACCTGCGTTGAATGTCAAACTGACAGTGTACTACTTGCGCTGAACCAGTCTTGCCTTGTGCTACTGGGGTTTCCTGTTGTTTCTTGCCCTGTTTTCACCCTTGTTTTTGCAGCCTGTTACCAGTCAATGTACCTATCTGAAACCAACTTTCCTTGCCACTATTCCGCCTCGGTTGTATAAAGAAATTGTGTTTGTTCTTTGTGTATTTCTTATATCATTTATAGTTTCCCATAACGAAAGTGAACTAGTCTTGCTGTGGCCTCTTAGATCTAGACCTGTGATAAAGTGTCGTTTTGATCTTAAGAGTTAGTTTGTTTGTTGTTCATAGCTGATTGAACTTTTACTTTCGTCATATGGTTTGAATTTATATATTTCTAGTGTCGAAACAAGTAAATCTTAAGGTGTCTTTTGATTTTGGACAAGCTTGTTTGCTTTCACTTGAAATTGAATTCAAAGTTATACAACAACTTTCTTTTTGTATCGCACAAACATTAAGAAAGAGAAAAGAAATACCTGCATTGTGCATGTACATTATGACAGTTTGCATGTTGATTTAGGAAAAAGTGCATTAGTGTGTGCTCTATGATCTGTGTGAAAAGATGTTGTCTTTCTTTTCCCTCAGTAGTTAAGATTTTCAAAGTTGAAAGATTGAAAAGCTTGCTTATCATCTTAGACTGCATTTAGGAGTGTTATCATACATCTCGTGGTGATCCATAAAGGCAAACTGCTAAACAAGATCAACCTTAAAATAAATTGAATTTACATAACAACGCATTGAAACATAACGCAAACACATAGAGGTCTAAGCTAGAGACGTGCTCCGGCGTCGTTAAACGTGATATCTTAGCGTTGAGTGGTTGGGTGATTCCTCCATGGTGAAGCGATAAGTATCAATACAGACTTGTGCTCCCACGTACCATCGCGTATATATTGGGAGACCCCTATAGGAACAAAGCCTTTATCCATAGGAAACCGTGTCGGCCGCCCTACTGATCGCAATGCAGTGAACACAGCATTCACGAAGATCGACCACCCGTACCGTAAAACGTATTCTGTGGTTTTGCGAAAAGTTTGGCACACCCTCTGCCTAGAACTCGAGAGAAGTTTCTTTTGGCCTTTTTCAAACTCTATAACTGAAAAAGTCCATCCGAGCATTTGTCACTTCGGGCTCGTTAAAACATCGAAGGAGACTAGAGTCATCTTTAGCTTTTTCTCGACTCTTAAAAAGTGAAAAAGCAAGTTGTGTCTAAAGCGTCGTTATAAAATTTATTTTAAACGGAACATAATCACCTCCTATTCCTACGTTGATCTGTAGGTTGAGAACATGGAACGCCCCAACCAAGGAATTCCACATGATGGAAATCCTAGTCCTTTCTCCTCTTGGGGAGAAGTTGGTGTGCCCCACATGGCCACATTGTCGCTTCCAGGACTGACAATTGGCCTGCCAATTTGGCTATTCTCAACCAATGTAGTTCAGAACACCATGGTTCCTGAACAGTCAAGTCAACAGTTAGATGAGTCTAGAGCTGCCCACCAGCCTTCTACTTCCTATAACTCTTCCTCTAATCCTTCATCTTCGCAAGGTAGAGCCGGCAAAAGCCAAGCTCCCATGGAGAAGAAGGAGAAGAAGAAGAGAGAGAAGAAGAAGAAGGAGCCTAAGGCGACTGGGGGCAAGCAAAAGACATCTGACAAAAATCCACACACAGCACAGACCGGGCCTAAATCGCCATGTGTCATATGTAGAGGAGACCACTTCCATAGAGATTGTCCCTGTATTCCCCGGATACTAAGGGACTGGTCCCCTTGTTTGCACAATTCGGGAGCATCAACCTCTGATAGCCATGTTGAATGCTTACCGTCAACCAGCGAAAGTGAAGGTTCAAGACAAAGAGGGGGAGCAAGATCCCCCTGCAAACTGTGTGAAGGCGATCACGCCATCCACCGTTGTCCCTTCTTAGACGAAGCAAAGAGAGTTTTGGAAGATCGTCTGGTTTCACCGTTGAGACTTCCTCCTGGATACAAAAAACTCGTGCCAAGTCCTTCGTTGGTTGAAAATACAGTTGGCCCACTCAAGTGGTCAGCTAAAGCGTCAGTCATTGAAAATGAACCTACTGAATCCAGACCAGACGAAAGTCTAAAGGTCGATACGGCAGTTGACCCGGTTCTTCCTTCAGAGGTTTCATCCTCAAATGACACCGTCACTGAAGATTCATCTTCAAATGACACCCTCACTGAAGAGAATAAGGATGACACCATCCAGATTCTTTTCATCAACACAGACTCTGATGAGCATCAGGGCAATGCGCCCATTCCTTTATCGCAGGAAGGAACATCGTCAGGGTCATATCCGGCCGTATATTCGGTCCCACCACCAAGCAACCTGGTTGTATCCTTTGATTGGAACCAACTAGGCAGACCCCGGTTGCCAGCCAGTATACCATTCAGAATCATGGTCCAAATCTACAGAATGGTAATGGATGGAACTATCATTGATGAAGGGGCATCTGTGAGTATCCTTTCCTCTATTGCTTGGAAAGCACTGGGTTCCCCAGAGCTTTTGCCTGAGATAAGAAATCTCTCGGGTTTTGATAAAGGAACCAGTTGACCATTAGGGATCCTCCCCAATGTACCTATTACATTGAAATGGAAGACCGTTCAAATGAACGTGATGGTCGTTCAAGGACCCTTGGATTATAACCTACTCCTTGGACGAGACTATATATATTGCATGGGAGCTATAGTCTCCTCACTCTTTAGAGTAATGTGTTTTCCACACGAAGGAAGAATGGTCAAGCTCGTAGACCAACTTTCATTTCCGGGATCACGCATCGCAAATAGTCACATACCAACCCTCAATGGCCTATTCACCCAAGAAATGTCTCCACCCCCAGTCCTCCTTCCTGATGAGTGCGAGTGATTCGGAAAGATGGGACTGGAACCCAGGGGGCATGCATCCTGGTCTGCTTTGGGTAGAGGAAACCTTGGGTATAAGGTAGAATTTCCGCGAAAGAATATGACTAGTCCGTACCCCGTCCGTGGAAGGAAGAGGGGTTGTTCTAGAACAGGATTCCTTTGTTAAGGTTACTTGTTTGACAAAGGTCATTCACCATTGTCTACTTCGGTAGACAGTGCCAAGGAAATGTTTTCGTTTGATGGTGTTAACAAAACAATCTTTGGGTAACCAAAAAGAGGCAAGCCTCACCCTTTAAAACAAATGTTTTATCGGATAAGTAGGGGCAGCCTTGAAATTGTACTTTATACCTGGGGGCATGCAAACCTTTTGGAGTGCAAGCTAAGAGCGGTTATTTATCTGTTTTTGGGATTAGCCGTTTCCGAAGTTGCATAAAGAAAGGAAGAGAGGGAGCATAGCTTATGTGAGGTGCGAGCTCTATAAAAAATGGAATCTTGCAGGAGACATTCTTATCCTATGACTGGTATATCGAGCAGTTTTACCGCGGAATTTATGCTCATTAAAAAATAGAAAAGCGAGATCCGAGCAGTTTTAGCACATAGTTCATGCTCGTTAAAAAATAAACATAAGATTGAGCAAGAGTTTCCTCCAGAATTTAAGCTCATTAAAAAATGAACCTATTCCGGTAAATAACCATTGTGATCGTAAATTTATTAGCCATAAAAAGCCTTGGTCGTGTTTGCACCCGCCACCTCCATTCCATTTGGCCAATCGTTCACCTCCATATGATTGTTTACCCATTTTGAGGAACAGCTGCGAAGAGTGATTTCACCTAGCCATCCTTGTGACACTGCCGTGATTGGAAAATTCCAACCTGTACCTGGAATCTGCTGCTATCCCTGTTTATCACTCGTTCCTCAAAAGACGAGTCTTCTTTGAGCTCTTTTCTCCTGACTCGTAAAATATGAAAAGTTTGCCAAGTTTTGGCCTTCCCGCTCGTTAAAGTGACCGGAAGAGCTATCCCTCTTCTAGATTTTAATCTTTTTGGACCTGAGGGATTATTACACAAAAAGGTCGAGCGCTTGTTTTATTCGGCTCGTTAAAATTATCGAAAACTCATCCCTTTTGTATTGTTTTATACTTTTTCGGACTTAAGGGATTAGATGACGAAAAAGGAATTTTGGAGTTAACTTTCTGTACCTTTTCAGACTCTCTAAAAATGAAAAGGACCGAGTTTTCCTTGTCGTTAGACTCGTTAAAATGATTAAATAGCGACAAACTTGTCTTTAAACGAGAACGAGTTTCCCTATCGCTAGGCTCGTTAAAACATAGCGATGGGCTTGCCCGAAGGGCAGGTTATAGAACAAGCATATGTTATCCTCCTCAAGCTTGACAAAAATAAAGAGGTACTGGTCAGAAATGACTGGGGAAAAATTGGGAGAACCTCAAAGCTTTAATGGTAGCAAGTCGCTCTTGAACATGACACTTTGTCCTCCGTATCACATCGGGTTGGGTTGTTTCATTCACCGGTCTCATCACCATGGTCTTCGCCAAACCATCCACATTTGGGGTAATGCTACCAATCCATCACATCAGTGTCGTTATATGTTCAAGAGATGTTGTTCAGAAAGAGTCAACCGTGTCCCATCCACTGCCATACATTATCCTTCATCCACCCATGATTGCCACCCTGAATCATATTTCACAGATTGTTTTCACCTCCACTAAAATCATTAGCTCCGTTCCGTGTCACTGATGTGGGATTCATTAAGGCCCTCCTTTGACGGATCGCTTCTTGTCGACTTCAGCTCATTATCCAAGAAGTTGATCTAGGGACAAACCCCCCCAGTACTTTGAAGCTTGCATGCCTCAATGGCAAGTTTCTCACTTCCGGCGACAGGTATACATCAATGACCTTCGACCAGAAGATTTTGCGTGGTGTTCGACGCCAAGTCCTTTATTCACACCACACGAATTGTACTGTAGTACCTTGAGGGTCATTATCATTATCGGTGATTCCTCTCGCGCTTGTTAATGGTTTACATTATTGACCGGTAATCAAGCGATGTCTTTCCATGTTCGACTTCAGCGCAATTCTCACATGGATCGACTTGTACTTAGAGTGAAGATCGAACGAGTTTGAAGACCCCGGATCTAGTTTCATCCATCCGGGCTGCGATATATATTCAGGAAATATAAAGACATTTGATATGTACATCATTGCAGCAGATGATCATCCTACTCAAAGGATGATAATTTCAGCAGAGAATTATCAGTCTACCATCAGACGATCGTCTGTTCTATGTACCAAAATGAATTTATAAAGCTGAGAATGGGAATGCCTGCCTCAGCTAGATCATGAAAGCAGAATGAAAAATAATGTATTGTATTGTATTTTATTACAGGTCACCTCTCAGCGATTGAATGAACTTTGGATCCCCCTGATAAATCATTTCACCTGATAAACGACCTCATACTTTAGGGGGCAACTGTTATAGACATTTTTGTGCCTTACAGCATGAAGCATGAAATGTCAATAATCTAAGGGATCCAAAGTCCCTAAACATGTTGTTCCTACCCCTAGAGGAACAAGGTCAGTAAACCACAGCACTGAATATCAGTTCTCCACCTGAAAACACTCAAAAACAAGCTAATTCTGGATCATGTCAACTGCTCCACTGAGCATCTGCGCTGAATGTCAACTGCTCCACTCTGTACCTGCGCTGAATGTCAACTTTAATGAAGGCTACCTGCACTGGGCGAGATTGGCCAAGTGGCACAGTCATTCCTCAAGGTGTCAATGCCCAGGAAGCTTCCAAAATGACACTTGGATCAGGGAATTCGCCTAGTGATGAGTAAGAGGGTCTAGATCTCCAAGTGGAAGCAAGAACCTCCAAGTGGACTCAAGAACTGAAGAATAACTGAAGTGGGAGAGGACACTAGTCAGCTTCATGCCAGCCTCAAGCTGACTCATCCTTTCTCCAAAACTCCTATATATAGAGCTCTCTCATGAGGTCTAGGGAGGCTGGAATCTTGTGAATGTAAGGAAGTGCTGTTGGTTTGAGTATAGAACTATTGGGTGATTTGCTTGAAGGAGGTGAAGAGGAGATTTCTTTCTGCTGGGAGGTGTTGCTGGATTGGGCCTCTTATGGTTGTAACACTCTCAGAACTTTACTTCTTCCATTAATAAAGCATTTGAGGTTCTTCTATATGCATGTGTCTCAATGGTAAATTGTTATACTTGTGTATTTGATTTATTCTAATCCTTGAATCAATTATGAATGTATGCTTCTTGTAGTTTCCCTCTCTTGTTATTTTGCAGGATCTTGGTGTAGCTGGGCCAGTGAAAGAGCAAGGAGCTGGGAGCAAGCAGCAAAGAGAGAAGATTGGATCAATCATTAGCGGAAGACAACGGTTAGTGGATCTCTTTCTCCCCTCTCTTACATCTCATAAAGAAGTAATCTCAAATAGCTTTGCATTCGGTTGTTGCTAAGGTACTATCACCCTTAGAGTGGGATAGGGTCATTCCGTATTGGATACTTTTCCCAACAACAGGGTTAAAGGACATTTGTGGCTGTGGATTCGAGGCAGTATTAGGGTTCCAACCAGGTGGTGGTTGCCCCCACGAACTCTGTCCAGATGGACCTGGCCCAAAAGGGCCTGGCGCATAGGGACCTTGTCCAGATGGACCTGGCCCAAAAGGGCCTGGCGCATAGGGACCTTGTCCGTAGGGGTTCTGCCCATATGCAGACAATTGTCCCTGGGTCTGCCCCCCAGCACCCCACGTATTAGCAGCTTGACTCGCAGGTGCAGCATACTGATAATTCTGGTAAGGAGTGACCTGCATCTGTTGATAATTTTGGTAAGGGGTAAACTGAGTTTGCCCCTGGGGTTGCTGGTAGCCATACGTTTGCTGGGCTCCATACTGAGCCTGATAAGCAGGCTGCGCTTGGTAGGAAGGCTGGGGCTGTGGCCCGCCTTGCATTTGATAACCCATTTGAGTCTGAGGCCCAGAATAATGTCCTTGAACCGGTTGGGCTTGGATCATCTGGCTGGAAGGTTGGCCTGGTTGAATTTGGGATGGACCTGCTTGCCCAGAAGGACGTACTTGCTGGGTGTCAGGTTTTCCTTGAGCAACCAAGGGTTGTCCTTGCGGAACAGATGGCCGAGCTGGCTGGATGGCTGGTTGACCTTGCGGTTGGCTAGCTTGTCCAGTAGGATGAGTAGGACGGACAGTGGGTTGGCCTTGTTGCATAGAGGGCTGGCCCGTTTGTCTGGAGGGTTGTACTGGCTGAGCAGTGGGTTGGCCCTGTTGTATGTAGGGTTGCCCCCCTTGCCCAGAAGGTTGCACGGGCTGAGCAGTGGGTTGGCCCTGCTGTACGTAGGGTTGCCCCCCTTGCCCAGAAGGATAACTAGACTGGACAGTGGGTTGGCCCTGTTGTACGTAGGGTTGCCCCCCCTGCCCAGAAGGATACCCTTGTTGGACTGCTGGTTGACCTTGAGGGGTGTAATTTTGCCCAGCTTGTCCAGTGGGATACCCTTGCTGGAAACCAGGTTGGCCTTGTTGGATATAAGGCTGCCTTGGCTGACCAGACGGATAACCTTGCTGGGTACCAGGTTGCCCTGGGTAACCAGAAGGTTGACTCTGATAGGAAAAAGATGGACCGCCCATGGCCGAAGGTTGTCTTGGGTAGGGTTGTCCTTGTGGGCCCCCAGATTGTCCTGGGTAAGACGGGCCATAAAGTGGTTGCCCTTGGGGGGCTTGCACATAAGGTGGTTGGCCTAGATTAGGCGGTCCTTAAGGCTGTCCAGGAATTGCCCGGCGCCCACGCAAAGTATGAGTAACGGGATCATAAGTAATGTCTAATGTTGTCGAGACTTCAACGAAAGGTTGAAGAGGCGCGGATTGAATGTGTTCGAGGTACTGACCGTTAGAATCATAATAAAAGAGTGGACCTTGGTAATTCGGGTCCACAATGGGTTGCCCATGGGCGTCATACGGCCCCCCTCCTGGAACAGGACCAGAAGAGGGTTGAGCACTTTGTGCAAGATCGATGACTCCAGACGAAACCCCTGGTTGGCCACTGCTCACTTGACTGTGAGAGGGACCAGCCCCAGGGTTTGTAGATGAAGATGTTGTCACAGCACTGACGACTGGAGTTGAGTACGCTACACAAACAGTTGGATTTGTGGGAACTGAGGTATTAGGCGTATTAGGGGGTTGCGAAAGAAAGGGTTCCATGGTGGCAATGAGACTAGGATCCCATATATTTGTAGAAGGCATTCTGGCAGCTATTCTATCCCTCATTGACTGATACCGTGGAGGGAGTGGAGAAGTAGCTGGGATGGGAGATTCAACATTTGACACCACGGGTGTCTCACCTACGCTGGGTGATGTCTCATCCATTTGGGAAGTTGACATCGGAGATGACATACCGGGAGGGGTAACAGGAATATCGTCTTCGTCAGGCTCCCAGATAGGGTTCTAATCTTCTTCGTAATCCTCGTCGCCCGGGGCACGTACGTTGATAGGCTGGATACTCAGAACAATCGGAAGAGTACCGCTTACAACTGGTACCTCAGGAGCAACAGAAGATGGAAAACCTTGATCACTTGGACCGGGAGTTGACGGGTCAGCCAGGATGACAAACCCCACACAAAACCCTAAAGGAAACTAACGACAAAGACCCTACTCAAACTAATGCATACAAAATCTACCCAGGTAATGTTATCGTGGCCGAATAAATTTTTAAGACACAGGAACTGAACTTGACCTTTTCATGTTTCAAGAGTCGAGAAAAGGACGAAAAGATGACTCTAGTCTCCTTCGAATGTTTAATGAGCACGAAGTGACAAGAAGCTCACTGGCACCTTTTCATTTAGGGAGTCCGAAAAGGATCAAAAGTGACTGCTCTGGAGATTCTAGGCAAAGGGTTTACCAAGCAATCCGTAAAACTGCTTATACACCTTGGCAATCGTATGAGAACCAAGGACTTTCCGTACTGCAGTCAATCTTCCCGAATGTTGTGTTCGGTGCGTTACGGCTCGCAGGGCGGCAAACTCGGCTTCCTATGGATCAAGGTCGATAACCTAGTGGGGTCTCCCCTATATACGCGACGGTATGTGGGAGCTCAAATCCGTGCTAGACCACTATCGAGTCACAAGAGGAGGAATCACCCAACTGTAATGTGAAACAACAGTGACTAGGTTTAACGACGCCGGAGCACGTCTCTAGCCTAGACCTCTACAATATGAGCGTTAAGTTCCAATGCGTTTTTAGATTTATTCAGTTTATTTTATGGTTGATCTTGAATTAAGTTTCGGTTTCAGGCCTTATCGTATGATCTCTCACAATTACCTAGATGCAAACTGCATGCCAAAGAATACCATTTTTTTCGATGAATTCTAACTATGAGAAGGTTAAGAGCTTTCAATCAAACAAAATGAACTCAAACAATCTAATGCAGCTAATGACAAAGAAATAAAATTTTTCTTTTGAGAACACAAATCAATGAGATGCTCTTCTTTTCATTAACTATTGAATGCAAAAGATGCTAGTTTGATTTCTCTTTCAATGGCACTATGCACTTTAAAATGAATTTTGAGAGACAGCAACACCGAGCAAAAATAATTAAAATCACTCAATGAAAAGAACAACAAGCGTGAAAAGAGCCGATTGAACCCTAGCAACTGTGATCCGTGCTTGGGTAGTGAAACAATCGAAGGATCGGTTCAAAAACAATCACCTCAAGCAAACAAGCAAAGAAAGCAAAAAGAGGAAGGTTTCCACGATAGCAGAGGCAAGCAGCAACGAACTTTTGCGAACAAGTGAACAAGTGAATAAAACAAGGTCAATCCAGTGAAGGCTGGATGATGGCACTAGGTCACGGGACACAAAAACGAGATTCGTTCGACAAGACTTCGCAAGCAAGTGTGTAACAGTTCAAACAATAAATATCAAGTCATAAACCAAGTAGAAAAAGCTGGAGATAGACAAACCAACAGGCTCAGGAGGCAAAATTGAAATAAATTCAATTTTACAGGATCAGCGCAGGTAGCGCTCAGCAACTGTGCACTGACAAGAGGTCACGCGTAGCAACTTGGCGCTGTCAGCGCAGAAGGACACGACTTAAGCGCGCTGGTTCGATTTCAGAATCGTCGCGATTGTTGTACGTACAAGCGCGATGACAACAGGGTTAAAGAAACAGCTATGCATTGTCAGCGCAACTATTTTGATTTAAACCGCGTTGAGGCTAAAAAAGAGGCAGAATCAAGCCAAAAACTCCCAAACCAAGGCCAGAACTCTTTAAACAATTAAGAAACTTCCCAGATTGAACCAGGAGGGCTAAAAACAGAGAACTAATCTCCACTTTCAAAAAGAGAGAACAATCAAACTCAAACACAAAAATGAACACAAAGAGACAAAGGCCAGCTCCCCAGTATGGTCGCCAAATTGTTGGAGAGGTAAATCCCCTCTACAGATAGAGGCGATCCCTACTAGCCCAGAATGGGTCTAGCAACAATCAATCAATGCTACTGTGCAAGTTCCTAATTGCAATTAAAAGAGAGGCAAAGAACACCTACTTGGATTCCAACGCTATTGTTTGATGAAGAGATGCCGCTCTCGCTCCTTCGCTCTGGCCGGTCACGATCTTCCACGATCTCCGTGAATAGATACATGCACACATGAAGAGAAAGACAAACACAAGCGTGAAATCTAATAAAAGCAATTATACATCAGTCAGAAAGGATGTAATTCACATTAACCATTACAAAGACAAATGAGAATGGAACCATAACAGTAGTCATCTATTATTAAATCAATAACAGAGAAAGGTACAACCAATGTTCTGACGCTGAGTCCTTCTCTTGAGGGTCCAGCCAACAAGTCTCTTAAGCATTCACCCTTGGAGGTAGATTCTCCCAACACAAAAGCTCTCTCTCACACAAGCAATACTCACAACCTTCCTTGAGCTTCCTCTAACAAAACCACACTTGTCACACCAACTACCTACTAACAGCAGCAATCCAAGCACTATGAATTCCACACTATCCAAACTAGCTGCTCATGGCAATGGTGGAGGTTTAAATAGAGAAGGAGTCTCCATGAATGGTGGGAGGACAAGCTTATCTTCAAGGAAGGTGGTTCCAAATGACGAACAGACATGCCATAGAAGGGAGGGCGATACTCACAAGGCCAACAACCAAGTCTGGAACCATCTGGAAGGCTGGCTGTTGGAACAAATTCGCCCAAACTGGATCAGCGCGGGTGTAACACTGAACTGACGCGCTGACAGCGCATCACAATAACAGTGAAGACTATGTCAGCGCGGCTTAATACTTTCATAGGATGCGCTGGCGCATAAAATTCGACCAGCGCGGGAAACCCGTGTGCTTCCGCGCTGGCAGCGCATCAGTAACACTATAAGCCGCCCGTCAGCGCGGTTATTTTAATAACAGACGCGCTGATGCAGTAAACTTTGGAAAAGTGGGTCATTTGGCCAGTTTAGAGAGCATGAGCATGGTGCATTTGATTCCATGAGACATTAGGGAGACTGACAGGGAGACAGTGACAAATTACTGCGTAACACTGGTAACTGAGGGTCATATCCTTTGTGATTAAAGGAACAAGATTGGAATCCGTAGGGTCAATCCCACCCATCGCTGATAATAAAGCCTGCTTTTGGGAGGGGCAATTCTGCAGTACTTCAAGTGGCGACATAGCGGATGGTGATTGGGCTAGATCTTCCACTATATTATAATGCTGTGCTACTCTGTTGATTTGTGTACTACTCCCTTTGGTGGCTTTATCGTTAGTTCAGGAATGATGGGTGGCACAACTTCGGTCGACGTTGTTGTCAAACTACTAGGTTGATCATTAGCCTTGTTTTCCGATAGCTGTGGATTCCCATAATCTTTATTCCTTGTCAATATCAAAGCATCATTTTGCTGCTTCGAAACCGACAACATTAGCACTTGGGACGGGGAAGCATTGTCACTAGCAACCAAATTTGTTCCTGGATTTGGAAACGGATCAGTCAATACCGCCGAGGTTTTTGAATTCTTGAAGAATTTTCTAATCTCAGCTTTATATGGACACTCTCTTGTCCAATGATCCTCATCACATATAAGGCATGGACGATTTGGTTTCCTATCTCCAGAAGGGTTTGCAGAAGATTTTTCAGGGGACGATTCCTCCTGTTTCTTCTTCTTCCCTTTCTTTTTCTTCTTGCCTTCTGCTTGCTTGGTTTCTTTTCCTTTGTCAGTCGATATGGAATTTACTTCCGAGGCGAGAAGTTCTTCATTTGCATTTTGACCTGAAACCGTACGGGCCTTCTTTGAATTAGCCTTTATGGTTTTCGTGTTGGTTGTTCCTATCATGCCGTCCCTGGCATGAGAGTCTTTGTTTGATTTAGGAGAGGGAGGAACAGAAAATTCCGGTCTAGGAGCATCAGGGATTTTATCGTAGAGCGTGCCAGACTGAGTATAGATCAAATCTTAATATTGCGCACGAGCAATGACTTGCTCTTTAGTGACGACTCCTCCCTTTGCTACATCTTCCGTAATAGAAGGTAACAATGACTTAATAAACCATTCAGCCAACAGTTGATCAGGAACATATGTTTTTACCATTCTACAATGACGTCGCCACTCATGAATATGATCGGATATGTGAGTGGCCGTTGTTTGCTTGAAATTGGTAAGAAGCTCTGTTCTCGTTTCGTACCTTATGGGTAACTGAAAATGGGTTAAAAAGGTTGTGGCTAGGGTACTGAAGTTATCAAACGAAGCTCTAGGCAATTCGATATACCATTTTTCTGCCGGACCAGTTAACGTTCGTTGAAAAAGGTGAAGCCTAATCGAATCATCATTTAGAGTGTTAGATGAACACCACAGATGGAAGGTCATCACATGATTCGACGGGTGTTCACCCAGATTTCCATTAAATTTAGGAATATCCGATGGAAGTTTATGAGGAATCGCTGGCCACCAAGGGGAATTAGCGATTTGATCGTTTGTCAGCCGATTTAGATCTGGTAACTCTAAAGTTGCCACGAAGGGCAACTGTTGATTCAGGTTCGGTGAAGCATACCTAGGATAAGATGGGATTGCCTGAGCAGTGGGTCCTTGCATACCAGCGTAGTGCATTTGATGTTGATAACTTTGGTAAGGTTGATGGGCATAACCATTATGAAATGGTTGATGTTGACCTGTTTTGAATATATGGCTACCCGTTACTTTCAAAGATTTGGTGCTCAGATCCTTGGTAAACTTGTTGGAATTGCGGTTGTTGATATTGCACCAGCCATGGTTGTGAGACCATTTGTTGTTGTCCAATACTGGATGTTTGACCAAGATGAGGGTTAATGGTACCTGCTTGAGCCTGGGTCACTCCAGTTAAGGAGCCACTAATCGATGATTGTGGTGGCGTCGTAGAGACAAGGGGCTGCTGGATTGCGACCTGAGAGACTTGAGGTTGGCATACAACAGGCAACGCATGTACTTGCGACACCGTCACAATGGCCAGTGTAGTGGGGGTATTTGACATAGGCATACTTTGTTGCATTGAGTATACAACTCTTGGTTGTTGAGGCAGTGTTTGGCACCCAACCGCTAGATGTAATTCCAGCATAACCTGAATTCTGTTGTGAACTCTTGTATGTTTGTTCTCCTAGAGGAGACAATGAAAGGGTATATTGCCCCCCATACGGTGGTAATCCAGTGCTTAAAGGAATGATTTTCCTTTGAGGACCAGACTGCCCAAATTGACGCTGTGAAGGATCAATTTTCTGAGACTCAACATAAGAGATTCCAGATATTATTCCAGACAAATAAATGGGAATAGACCATACTGTTGAAACGACCCCTGGATGGACTTTATCCAGTGATTGAGAGCTAGTTGGGACAGATGGTACGCCGGTGAACATTGTCAGAGTAGCAACAAGAAGTTCTGCTGCTACTGTGTTAGATGACACAATCCTAGATGTCGACGGTTGTTCAGACATATTTATTCTATCCAAAAGATTCCTTAACGATTCTTCAGGAACTTCCGATTGCGGGAGACTAAATTCTAATGAAGAAGGATATAGGGTGATCCCAGCTCTAAATTGCGATGGAGAACTAGATGGAGGATCCTCCACAATCTCTTCTATAGCAATCAATCCAAGTGGAAGAGGTAGACCGTCAGGTCCATAAAATATTTCCGGTGCCGAAGAAGATATATGTTCTGTAGCGATAGATGTTCTGGGAACAATACCTTCCGAATTAGCTGTAGATGGAGCCGGTTCAGGAATGGAAGTGTTCACCGTCACACTAGGATCAGTTGTAATGTCCTTTTGTGGCTGCGGAACATCTTCTGCAAAGGCAGGGATACCAGAAATGTTTGGAGTAACCGGAGTTTCTGACGGTGTCGGAACACTTGTTGCAACCAGACCAGGGGACTTTGAACCAGTTAAATGAGTTCTCTTTGTCCGGAATAGTTTTGTTTTTGCAGACAAAGACGGTTGACTCGTAAGTCTCCACGAACGATGGGGTTTTGATTGACTTTCTTCCACGATTGCGGATTACTCGATCAACTAAAAATAAAGGGGGAAATGATTCCAAATTAAATGAATTTTAGACGCTTTGACACAACTTGTTTTTTCAATTTTTAAGAGTCGAGAAAAAACAAAAGATGACTCTAGTCACCTTCGATTTTTAATGAGCCTGAAGTGACAAGTGCTCAGATGGACTTTTTCCTTTAAGGAGTCTGAAAAGGAACAAAAGAGACTACTCTGGAAATCTAGACAGAGGGATTACCAAACCAATCACAAAACCGCAGAATACTTTTTACGGTACAGCAGTCAATCTTCCCGAATGTTGTGTTCAGTGCATTGCGATCGATAGGGCGACAGACACGGATTCCTATGGATAAAGGATATAGCCTATTGTGGTCTCCCAATATATACTCGACAGTACATGGGAGCACAAGTCCGTATTAGCACTTGTCATCTCAAAGAGGAGGAATCACCCAACCAACAATGAAAGCGACAGTTACCAGGCTTTACGACACTGGAATATGTCTCTAGCCTAGACTTCTAGATGTCGTGTGTTAGGTTCCAAAGCGTTTTTATGTTCATTGAATTTATTTTACAGCTGATCTTTCTTAAGAAATTGGCCTTTCAGGTTCACCACGTGATGTAGATATACAATTCCTAAAATGCAATCTAAGATGATAAACAATCATTTAATCTTCTTTTTGCAATGAAAATCCTAGCTACTAAAGAAAGAGAGATGATATTCTTTCAACATAAAGCAGAGAGCACACACTAGATGCACTGTCCTAAATCAAACCAACAAGCAGTCTAAACGAAAACGCACATGCATGTATTTGTTTTCAACTTTCTTAATGTGTGAATGACAAGAATAATTCTAAGTACAAATCTGAATTATCTTTTCAAAGCGAAAGTACTAACAATTTTTCTTCAAAGTACGAAACAAAGATAACGACAGACTTTGCGATTTTGAATTTAAAACTGCTTTCTACACTTGAAAAACCACTAATTCAAGTCAAATACAAGAGTAACAGTATAATCGACTATCAAGAGCAATAGGATTCTTTTCTTTGACTGAAAACGACACTTGCGACACTTCCAAATCGAGAAACGACAGTTCGATTATGCTACTTCTTTGTAAAACAGAACTGAAAATGGCGCACGATACATAAAAACATTCACAGTTCTTTGCACAATGGAGTCGGAATATTGGAAAGGAAGGGGGTTTCCACAGTGGTATACTAATCACAGGCAACAAAACTCCTTAATAGAGCTGAAGAGAGTGAAGAAAAACCAAAGTCTGAAGGCAAAATTCGCCTTTTCTGACCATCGCACCTGTTACACAGGGAATCTAGTATGCATCCCACCTACTACACACGGGAGGTGTGATGCATACTGATTTCCTTGAAGAGAGGGTGTGATGGTACCAGGACGAGACTTTGCTTGGCTTTTGATCACAGTTTGCAGCTCAGTTCAGGGATTTAGGCCGAGCAAGTGATAATTAGTAAATAGAAATCACAGGGGCTGATCTAATGAGGTTACTAGAGCCACCACTAGGGCAATTAGGATGTTTCCAAATCAATTTTTCACTTTATAAACAAAACTCGGAGATAGACTGAAGCAACATTGATCTACTTTGCAATTGCATAGCAAATGCAGTTCGAAGGCTAGCTGGCTTAACTTCAGGCTCCGTCTGTAAGTTTATAAAGCAAACAAATATAGACAAGCAAGCAATCTATTCACTCCCCAGTGGAGTCGCCCTTTTGTTATCTGGAAATCTAGTGTCCACTCGGAGCTGCTAGTCCCACTAAGACTGGTAGCTATCTTAGAAACAAATAAACTAAAACTACTTTCGCTTTCCTTTATGAGAAGTAGATAAGAGGGGAACAAAGGACACCAACCTCAATCTTGCGCTTGGTTCCTTGCTTGCTTCCTCTCCCTTCTAACAGATCCTTGCCGCTTTTCCTTCGTCTACCCAGCTTCAAAGAGCACCTGTGGGATCAAAGCAGCATAATACTATCGAAGAACATAGATCTACAATCATAAACAATATAGGACCAGATATATATTGACCACACAAATGCATATGTCATCAAACATACAAGAATGTGGAGGAAAACATGAATAGCTTTATTAATATCAAGAATAGCAAAGAGGATTACAACCAATTGTTCTGACCCAGCGTCATCCTCCCAGCATGAAAGCCCTTCTTCACCTCATGAAAAGCTTAGATCACCCAACACTATGATATTCCACCAAGAAACCAACAACACTTCCTTACAAGATACAAAATTCCAGCCCCCTAGATCTCTGTGATGAGGGATCCATATATAGATGATTGCAGGGGGGTGAGTCAGCTTCTGGGATTTTGATTAGTGTCCTCTCTCTGATAGTTTTTGATTCCACTTGGAGACTGATGATCTCTTACTCATCCCTGGGCGAATTCAGAGAGGCAAGTGTCATAGGAGAAGTTTCTGGAAGATTCCATGACAATCCACCTTGAAAACTGTCTCTGCCATTTGTCTACTCTCGCCCATCGCACCCTACATAAGGGCTTTCTAGTATGCATCACACCCTTTACACTGAGTAGGCGACATGCATCACACCCTCTGCACTGGGTAGTCTGTATGGTCCAGCTTTGACTAGTTCTGAGAAGTTTTCTATGGAGAACTTCTGGGAGATGATGTAATCAGCTGACAATGTTCCTTTAGGGTGTGAAGCAACACTTTTAGGGACTTAGGAGCCCTTGGTTTGTGGACATGTATGATTGGGGTTGCAGTGCCCAAAATGCCTATAACAGTTTACCACAGAGAAACTATCCTACCTAACCTTAGTAGTTCTTTAACCCCTAGGACAGTAGTTGGTTGTTCCTAGCTTGCATACAAAAGGATCGGAGCAAAGTTGCGCATGGGGCAAGCTCCCTAAAAAATTAACCTTCTAATGACAGACATCCTTATTATACGACTGGCATGAGCAGGTTTACACGAAGTTCAAGCTCGTCAAAAAATAAACCTAGCAATGAGCATATGTTCCCCCAGAGTTCAAGCTCATTAAAAAATGAACCCACCGTCGGTAAATAACCTTTGTGATCGCATTGCGATCAGCTTTTGAACCTTGGTCGTGTTCTTACCATCACCTCCACTATTTTTTATCCAATCATATGCCTCCACTTGATTGTTTACCCTTTTGAGGAACAGCTACGATGAGTGATTCTATTAGCCACCTTCTTTACACTACCGTGATTGAAAAGTTCCAACCTTACCTGGAACCAGCTGCTACCCGAAAACATCACTCGTTCCTCAAAAATGAGTCTCTTTTAAGCTCTTTTTAGACTCGTAAAATATAAAAAGATTGCCAAGCAATTGGCCTCTCCAACTCGTTAAAGTGATTGGAAGTGCCATCCCTCCTCTATATTTTAATCTTTTTGGACCTAAGGGATCATTACACAAAACGATCAAGCACTTGTCTTTTCTGGCTCACTAAAGTGATCGGAAAAGTCATCCCTTTCGTATTATTTTATACTTTTTCGGACTTAAGGGATTATATTACGAAAAAGGACTATTGGAGTTTCCTTTCCGTCTCTTTTCAGACTCTCTAAAATTGAAAAGGACCGAGTTATCTTTGTCATTAAACTCGTTAAAACAATAGTGACAAACTTGTCCATGCAAACAAGAGCGAGTTTCACTGTTGCTAGGCTCGTTAAAACATAGCAACAGGTTTGCCCGAAGGGAAAATTATAGAACAAGCATATGTTATCCTCCTCAAGCTTGAAAAAAATAAAGAGGTACTGGTCAGCAATGACTGGGGAAAAAGGGAAGAAAACTTGAAGAACTTCATTGGTAGCAGGTCACTCTTGAACATGACACTTTCACTCCATCACCATGATTGAGTCGGGTTGGGTTATTCCGTTCACCAGTCATATCACCATTGGTCCTCCGTACCATCCATTTTGGGGTTAATGCTACCAATCCATTCTAGTGTCGCCGATATGTTCAAGAGAAGTCGCTCAAAGAATTCACCAACCCAGCTAACACCTCATCCACTGCAATACCTTCACTCTCCATTTTTCATGACCGCCACCCTGAACCTTGTATCATCAGATCGTTTTCACCTCCACAAAATCATTTTCTTTGTTCCGTGTCGTAGATGTGGGATTCATTAAGGCCCTCCTACGACGGGTCACTTTTTGTTGAAATAAGCTCATTATCCAAGAAGTTGACTTAGGAACAACCCTTTTAGTACTTTGAAGCTTGCATGCCTCAATGGCAAGTTTCTCACTTTCGGCGACAGGCTTACATCAATGGCCTTCGACCGAAAGATTTTGCGTGGTGTTCGACATCAACTCATGTATTCACACCACGTGAATTGTACTGCAGCACCTTGAGGGTCATTATCATTATCGGTGATTCCTCTCGCACCTGTTAACAACTTACATCATTGGTTGGTAATCAGGTGATGTCTTTCCATGTTCGACATCAGAACATCTTTTCACATGGATCGACTTGTACTTCGAGCGAAGATTGAACAAGTTTGAAGACCCCAGATCTAGTTTCATCCATTCGGGCTGCAATATATTCAGGAAAATAAAGACATCAAATGTACACCATAGCTGCACAGATAATCATCCAAGCTAAGGGATGATGGCTCTACCAGAATCATCAGTTTGCCACACAGACGATTGTCTATCCTATGTACATGAAAATGAATTTATAAAGCTGAGCATGGGAATGCCTGCCTCAGCTAGATCATGAAAATATTATGAAGATAATGTATTGTATTGTATGTTATTACAGGCCACCTTCCAGTTTGAAAAACCTCGGATCCCCATGATAAAGCATTTCACCCAACATCAGAAGATTTACAATCTCATGCTTTAGGGGGAAACTGTTATAGACATATTTGGGCACTGCAACCCCAATTACATATCTCAATAAACCAAGGGCTCTCAAACCCCTAAAAGTGTTGTTTCATACCCTAAAGGATCAACGTCAGCTGATTACATCATTTCCCAAAAGTTCTCCCTGAAAAACTGCTCGGAACTGGTCAAAACTAGACCATACAGACTACTCCATGCTAAGGGTGCGATGCATCTCACCTGCTACACGCAAAGGGTGCGATGCATACTGAAAAGCCCTTCTGTAGGGTGTGATGAGAGAGAACAGACAAATGGTAGAGGCAATTTGCTAGGTGGAAACTCAAAGAATCTTCTAGGAACTGCTCATATGACAGTTGCCTCTCCGAATTCGCCTAGGGATGAGTAAGAGATCATGAAATCTCCAAGTGGAACCAAGAACTATCAGTGAAATGACACTAATCAAAATCCTAGAAGCTGACTCACCCCCCTGCAAATACCTATATATGGATCCCTCATCCTAGAGATCCAAAGGCTGGAATTTTGTAATTTGTAAGGAAGTGTTGTTAGTTTCTCTTTGAGACATTGTATTGTTGGGTGATCTTGCTTTTTATAAGGTGAAGAGGGCTTTCATGCTGGGAGGATGGAACTGGATCATACAGCTTGGTTGTAATCCTCTCTTCTACTACTTCTATCAATAAAGCTATTTGGCTTTTCCTCCATATACTTGTATATCTCTGAATCTTGTATTTATATATGCATTTGTATGGTTAATATACATCCGATCCTATATTGTTTATGGTTATAGATCTCTATGCTTTGATGGTATTTTGCTGCTTTGACTCTACAGGTGTTCTTTGAAGCGGGACAAATGAGAAAGGAGTGGTGAAAGCTATATCAAGGGAGAGAGGAAACAAGCAAGGAGACTAGCGAAAGACTGAGGTTGGTACTCTCTGCTTCTCCCTCACCTATCTCTCATAAAGGAAAACACAAGTAACTTTGGTTTGTTTGTTTCTAAGATAGCTATCCATCTTAGTGGGACTAGCAGCTCTGAATGGGCACTAGTTTTCCTGATAACAATAGGGATAACAACATCTGCTTCATACTTCAACGTTGGAAGTGCCCGCACGGTCAGGTTTTTGGACATGGTTCTATAAGCCCATAGAACTGTTAGTACTTGTAGGTCCCAGTCAACGCGTCTCACATGGTGGACCGTGTTCAGTACTTTGCACACTTTGTCAAAGGATTCCACATGAATAATCTTTGGCACGCTTGGTCTTATCATACTTCATCATTCTTGTCATCGTCTTTCCCACTCCTGCTTGTCGGTATCATTTCCTATCGCGAGGACGGTGTGCGTTCGTGCAAGTTGCGTACCATACGCCTATACCCATCTGCAGAGGTGGGCGCGTAGGTTGTTTCATCCATCATACCTGGCTTTCATCCGCATCTGAGGCTTTCCAAACTGCATGAGCATCATCCTTCTACATTCCCGCTAGACCTCAAAATTCTGTTGGTGCGTACTCCACCAACTTGTGGGCGTAGTGCGTAGTACCCATTTCAGAGCATCGAACCACTACTGTTCTGACACCTCTCTTTCAAATTTCTTTAGGAAATCATCCACTACTATCAACCTGTCATACATAGGAAAATCTCTTACCTTTGTTGTCACGCAGCACGGTGACCTTATCATCATGTTGTAATTGAGCATGGTTACCTCGTGTAACCGATTCTACCATCGTTCTATTTCCTCATCTGAATCTGAGGTGCAGGAACTTTCACGCTACCACAAAATCTTGCCATCCACTATTGGATTCACCTAGTCCTGCTACCACGCGGTTATCTTGTAGATATAGTCTAGATCGTCGTCGCTGTCACAATCCCGCACCGGCTCTATGTACCGCGATCCTTCCGTAGGGTCTAAAGGTACCACTACGTGTAGTGACTTTTTCTCGAAATCATCTTGCGCTTCTTTAGATTTATCAAGCCATTCATGTTAGTGGCCCAATCTATTCCTAGTAGCACAGGATAGGGATTTCTGTCATCGAAAATCTCTATCACTTCGAAATCTGCAAGCATGCTCGCACCTTCGATGTCTACCATTATTCCCTACAATCTTCCCATTAGTAGGATCTTTTGCTGGTTTTCCATTCACAATTGAATGGGAGACCATTGCATCGCAGGCTTTCCCATGCGCTTCCATGTCTACTTTGGTAGGAAGTTCATGTCTGATCCTAGATCCAAAATCGCTTGATCCATTTCATATTCCCCGATTTGAGCAATCAATCTCATCTCCCTTCCTGTTCGTGTTGTGTGCTTCTCGAGCTTCCAGACTACGTGCGGTTCTCCTAGTCTAGCACATATGGTGATGAGTTCTTGCAGTCCCTTCACAGCCTTGTTGTTGCACAGCAACTTCATGCATGTCTCTAGAAAGGTAGTAAGCATTGATGGGTCCATTTCTGGTTCCAGTTTGTCTTTACTACCTCTGTGAAGCTCTTCTTAGCTTCCATGAAAGTCTCCTTCACTTGCTCCAAATTGAATTTTGGTTCCTTTGTTGGAGCCTTGTGAACCCAGGCACTCTCTTCGGGTTGCTTTCCCTTGTCATCTCTTGTCGTGATACCGCTTCGGAGCACAATTTTTACATTCGGGTCCTCCTTGCGGAGCTTAGACCTCATAATTTGCAAGTTCTGAGTTGGGGGAGGTTGGAGTGTTCCTTTATCGCGCAACCTCACTATCAATGTGGAGCAGTCCTTCGTCTCATGATCAAATTGGGTACAATATAAACATGATGCTCTCATCAGATTTGTACAATCACAGGCATAATGCCCTGGCCCTTCGCAATTGTAACAAATTAGTTGTTCGCGACCCCTTCCTAGTCCCATTCCACCTCGATCTCGTCCACGCCCCTGAAATCCAGTGCACATCATCCCTGAATTTTGGTCGAGGTCTCGCGTTTCTGTCTGAACTTTGTAGGTAGGAGTCCGATCCATCATCAGTTCGAAAATTTTACAGGTACACTCATCATGGCCTATTGACCTGTAGAAACTATAGAACAACTATTGGGACATCTACGTATACTTATGTAATAGATGGCAGTTATTTGTAGAATGCTTCCCTCCTATCTGACAAATCACACACTATAATGTAGGCACCGCGCTCAGTGCTGCTTGTACCTCTGGTCTCAATGGCATTGGCCCTCCTCCCCCCAAGTAGTTCGCGAAGACTGGACAATGGTCCTTGTCATGTCCCTGGCCTTTGCACTTTAAGCACCATACCTCCTCGTGTGCTTCTAGGTGAGTTGTCCTATCTTGTTTCAAAATTTGCATCTCAAGACACAAAATTTTCAACTATGCGTGGATCTGTTGCACTCCCAGGTTAGGATCTTGTATCGGGGTCTCGTGCAGTCTCATTGCGATCTCCAAAGCTTCGGCCTGAGTGGATAGCTTCTGTTGTGACAGCACGGTCCTTAGATGCGGCGTTAGCGATGCTACAAACCATGCACGGTGTTGCCCATCTATCAAGGTCATGTTGGCTTCATGAATCATACCCTTCAATCTCTGATCCAACTCCCAAGGGGTCTCACCTGGAAGCATCATGATTTCCTTAAATCTGATAATCGACTGTGTTTCTAATTTTGGCCTGCTAAATTCCATGTTTAGTGCAGCTTGGATATATGTGATCCCTGCATTTGGATTTTCATTGGAATGCTTAATGTACCACGTCAATGCGTGATCCTACAAGGTGCTTACCAGTGTTGCCTTCTTTATGTTGTCATCTATGACCCCTTGCACTTTCCATACAACCTTTACCACGAACCAAAATTGGTCTGGATCTTCGTTCCCTACTCCTTTGAACACCGGCAACTTTATTGCGCTCGCCATATTGAACTATGGTGGTGGCGGAGGTGGTGTGGGCGAATATGGGGGTGAAGATGGTGAAACTGGTGGTGGTGTAGGTGGAAGTGGTACGCGCGGGATTCTCTGCCTTATCAAATTGATCGCACTTCTTGGTGAAACTTTCGCAAGCTCTTCCTCGCTTTCTCGTATAGGTGAAATCAAGGGACTAGTTTCTACCTCTGCGCTACCTTCGTTTCTGTAGATCCTCCCACTTTGTGTAGCCCCAAACTTCAATTTATTCGCATAACCCGCTTTTCACATAGTAGCATCTTAATCCAAGTGTTAAAATATTTAATTTACTTACCTCGCATTCCTTTGAGGAAGCATCGTTCCGCCTCACTGTAGTTGAAAGAAGTATCTACCACGAACTCGATGATAAACCCTCCTATAATCCAATCAAGCCAATGGTCCATAGCGTGCGCGATCTTATCTTCCGATGATTCTAGTCTACGCACCAACTCTGGTGTCCACACAATAGGTTTGTCTAACCTACACCTTCCTTGACTATCTGCTAACTTCACGATCCACTCGTACAACTCAGAGGGGAAGGATGAAAAGAAAATTTCGTGGATTTCCATGTATAAGTTGCACTCTAACCACTCTTCCTTTGATACTTGCGGATTCCGGTTTTCCTGTGCCGAGAACTCGTGAATATTTTTGTCCAGCCACTCTTCAATTTCTTTCTTTGTTGGATTCCAATGACACGACATCAAACATCTCTTATGCAGATCCTGGTTCCGACAACAGAACCATTTGTTGGCTTATTGGGGCTTGACCTAGGGTCAAAGGTGATTTAGCCAAACAAATCCTGGTACTACTATCCCTTTCTGCAATAGTCCTCAGAGAGCGGGCTGAGGTCTCACCCGAAGTAGTATGGGAGGGTGCTAGAACCAGGTTTCTGCACCATGGAGATGTCTGATGAGTTCAAATGGTCTGCGGGTCGACCCTGCACGCACGTTGCTATGCGCACTTTCCCGTACCTCGCAGCCTGAGAAGCTGCCTTCACACAACCCTACTCAGGGGCCGAACACTGTTATTATCCAAGTCCTTACTAGTATTCCGCTGTTAGTTATTTAACTTAGCCTACTTGCATGCTTTAAGTTATACTTAACAATATAAACCATTCATACAAGTGCGCGGAGTAAATAAATAGTATATATGCAATTTATATCAAACATGCATTAACCCCAGAACAGATACGCAAAATTATGATAAAACTTCTCTTTATTATTCCCTTTCTCGGTCTCAGACTTGACTCCGCCCTACGCACTTGGCTGTAGGGGTCCGCACACTTAGTTGCGGACTACTAGGCCTCTGTGCACTCAACTATAGATCCTTCTCCTACCCTATGACCCAAAGACACACTTAGATACTTAGACTCTTTCTTCTCTCCACTATTTCCTTATCCTCCCTTTTACACTTAGAGCCTCACTCTATTTATACAATCCTATGGTCCAAGGACCATGGGTAGGTCTATCCAGCTGGCATTACATTACAAAACTAGGGTGGACAACCTTGTGACTCTATCATACATTTAGCGCTCCGCACTTGCAATTCGCGAAGTCTTTACAACAATATCGGGTCAAAACCTGGGCTTTGAGCCCTAAAACATGCCTTGGGGGGATTCCATGCCCAACAAGAGCTGAAGGAGAGGAGACAGATAGAAGATTGAGAGAGATGAGTTTCACCCACAACTTCACATGGTCATATCACCCATGGGGCATTATTTCCAAGAAGAGGGTAGAAAACAATTCCACTGCCTACATCCATACTCAAAGGCCCGAAATCAAGAAATATATGAATCAGATAGAATGGATTCCTAATACATTACAAGAGGCTGAGGAGAAAGTAATCTCCTCTTCCAGTGCACAGACTCCAAGGTAGTAGGAGAAACAAATTACTAAAGAAAGCACTGAAAAAGGAAAATACAAGAGAAATGAATAATAGGGAAAAGACCTACAAAAGATCAGTCACCAGGGACTAATACTTCTATGAAAGAATTCAGGTTGAAGTACAGGAAGAAGCCTAAAAGACACATGGATATAGATAAAGGATCACCACAATAGATAGAGATCAACATAATTGATATTCCAGATTCCTCCCTAGATGGAAGACATTCCTTTCCTTCTACTCCGACTTCAGAAAGGAAACAATCTCTTCAAGTGTCATCATCTACAAAGGTGACTGAAGAGAAAGAGGAGACAATTTTTTATACCTTTAGAGAAATCAAAATTGGAAATGAAATACTAAAGAAGAGAACCTATGCTCAGTTTTGGAAGCAAAGTGCAATTGCACAAGGCAAACTTCTTTCTGCCTTTGACTCAGAGAAGGGCAAAATGCATATGGCATTTTTGGAGGCACAAACATCAGAGCCCAAAACTCCAGCAGACTACAAGCAAGCTTCCTTTGAGTTTGATGTCAAGAATTTCCATCCAGTTAATCAGCTGGAGATGCACAAGCAAACAGGTGAAATGTTTTCATCTACTTTAACCAGCACTTCCATGAATTTGTTCAAAATGCAGGTGACCCTCTCAAACACTCAGTATTAGTTGAAGATGGAGAGGATTGCATCATTGTCAAAGGACACCAAGATTAAGTATTTGGAAGACTTAGTAATAAAAATTGGATATGATCCCTCGGATACAAAAGAAGCTAAAGAAGTAATAAAGAGGAAAGAGTTAGACATTGCAGCTCTGAAGAAGCATCTCAAGATTCCTACTACACATGACCCATTGACCAAGGAAATAGAGGAAAAAGAGAGCATAAAGGCTAACATGATGAAACTAATAGTGGATAAATCCATCCAAATCAAACAGATGGAGACAGAGATGGAAAAGATGGTGTAGGAGAAAGAAAAAGAATCACAGATGACTAGCACAACAATGGAGGCACTTCCTCTAACAGCCCTACCCATAACTACTCCAACAGGTGTAGCCAGAGGAGTAGCAAGTAGTGCAGAACAGTTGGAAATATCTATGCAAGGAATGAATCTACAGAATGAAGAAATCAAGAGGTTGGAATCCCAAGTTGGTGTGCTATAAGATCAGATTAAAAGAGCTAAAAACAATCACTTGGTAGAGATGCAGAGAGAAAAGGCATTGATAGAGAAGCTTCAGAAGTCAAAAAAAAAAAAAAAAAAAAAATCCTCCATTGGAAATACTCTAGGGAGGGTTAAGGAGATCATTTGGTACAATATAATAGATTGTATGAATGAAATTTGGCCTAGCATCCAAATTATTTTTGAGTAGAAAGAGTTAGTAGAGAAAGCCAAAGAAGCCATTTCAGCCACCAATACAGAGTTGGGAGATATGCCAACAACAACAAACAGAATTATCAAATTTCTAAATGCAAGAAACAAATATGAGCTGGAAGACTTGGGAGTAGCAGACAGGACAAAGACCATACTACAAGTCAAAAAGGTGCTGACAAAGAAGAGTTTAAATGTGTAGCTTCAAGAACAATGCCAAGTTCTAGAGCTGACAGTCAACAGATTTTTTAACAGAATGCAACCTCTACATCAAAAAGTTCTTCCCTCTCTATTTGTTATAAATGACAAACTCATGGACAGAGGGGATTATGTCAAGAAACTACAGGGCATAACCATAGATGCTGCAAATCTGTCCAACATCAAAGGCAACATAACAGGAAAGGCTTTACTAGAAGCAAACAATGATCAAATTTACATTGAACATGAGCTGAAGCATGTGTTTTTGGTCAAGCCATCATTTTCCAAATACACTGATGCTGATGAGGTTTAACGAAGATTAACCAAGATCAAGATCCCAGAGGGGGAAGCGTGGAGTGACTTATGTGACTACCAGGAAGAATGAGACAAGGATGACTATAGTGATGATCCAGGTGGATATTGGTGGCCACGTGCCAGGTCCACCTGGACCCCCACCATTGTCTTTCTCAGCATTTTCAGTTTCCTTAATTGTAGCACAGTTTACTATTTTTAGCAGTTTTTCGGGTCCTGAACTTCCGAAGCCGTTTTGAGGCCCTAAACGACGTTTTTTTGGAATTCTGGGGCGACCGAGCCCTATGTTGCCTCCCAAAGTGGTAGTACTCGGATAGATCTTTCTAACGAGCTATCGTACGCGTCAAACGGAGATCGTATGCCAAAGTTACGACCCCGGGAAATTGATGTACCAATTTACCCAAACGGGGCCCACAATTTGGCGTTTCATCTTCTAGGGTTAGGTTTCGGTATGTGAAGGGTTTTCCATTGTTTCTCAACAATAAATAGGCCTTCGAGCCTCATTGTAATACAGTTCAGAACAGTTCAGAGGCATGTAGCCATCACATCTCTTCTCAGAGATAAGCTACCATCGCCCTAGCTAGTTTATTGCCATTTCTGTTTGTAAGCATATGTCAGTATTTTCCATTAATGAAATGAAGTATTATTTCCGCTGCATCTTTGTGTATATGGTTATCTCTGTAATTTGTTGCGTTCCTGCTTAAATCTGGATCAGTGGTATCAGAGCGGTCTGCTTTTTCTCTGTTTTTCTTTGCATGTCCCCAACAAGGTCGGGATATAAGGAGTTAGGGCTTGAACTGGTTGAACCTTTGCAAGACCAGCCTCGCAAATCCCGACGGCCTCCCATGGCGGACGAGAAGAAAGACGAGGGGGCAGGAGATCCCATCAAAATCTTGCTCGAAGAAGCGCTCGAGCGACAATGGAACGCGATGATGGACAGCTTTGCGCAGATCCTTCAGCGGCTACCCAGAAGCGGCGCATCGGCTTCCAGCAGCTCCTCTGGAAACGCCACACCCTTTAAGGTACAAGTTAATTTTGAAATCCCCATATTCGAGGGTCAGATAGACGCCGATGCCGTAGATAAATGGTTAAATCTGCTAGAGGGTTATTTTTCTGTTCATGAATTTTTGAGTCGGGAAAAGATTGTTTTTGCTCTTCTCAAAGCAGCCCCCCACGTCAAGGACTGGTGGGAAACCTACTGCGAGCAGAAGGATGAAAGTACTGGCTCACTATTTTCAGCCGCACCCACCTGGGATTCGTTCCGGGATGCCATCAAGGAGCAGTACTACCCTGTCGGAAGCTATGAGGATGAATACATAAAGTGGACCACGCTGCGGCAGGGAAGGGACCAAGATGTGCCGGAGTTCACCAATCTTTTCCATACCCTTCGCACAAAGTTGGGTATCAAGGATTCGGAGCAACATTTGATACTCAAATACCGTGGCTGCCTGCACAAGTACATCCAGGAAGAAATACAGTTCCTAAACATCCCCTCGCTCGGCGCAGCATACCGGTATGCCGTCAAAGTCGAGCAGAAGTTTAAACAAAATAAGCGAGACTTTGGATCTGCGAATCCAAAGCAGGGGAAAGGTGCCCCTAAACCACAGAACAAAGGACAAAGCCAAGGCGGGACAGCCCAAGACAACCAGCTGAAGCTGCAAGCAAAGAGCAACGCCGCGAAGCCGAGAAAGGACACTGGAAAATGGTGCGAGTTCCATAAGAGCTCCACTCACAACACAAGTGAGTGTCGGGCCAAACAGTCACTAGTGGCTGAGCTAAAGGTTTCAGAATCAGATGCATGTTCCGACTCTGAGTCAGAACCCGATAAGGGGTATGAAAAAGGGAAGCAGATCATTGATGCGGATCCCAGCGCCACTGTTGCTACCGCAAAGATCCAGAAAAATGAACCCGAAGATCCAGAGGAGGAGGAGCGTCTCTTCCACTCCCAGATGTGGGTCAAGGGCTCCCCGATACAGTTCATTTTTGATAGCGGGAGTCAAAAGAACCTCATTTCGGCAGAGGTCGTGAAGCGGTTGGGCTTACCGACCACAGCACATCCACAACCATACACCATTGGGTGGCTTTACCAAGGGCGAGATCTTCGCGTGAGCCAGCAGTGTCGCCTTCCATACAACATCAAGCCTTTCACGGATGAGGTATTGTGTGACATTGCTCCCCTTGAAGTTTGTGATGTATTACTAGGACAACCATACTTGTGGAAGCGACATGCTGTGTATGAATCAAGGCCCCGTGCTGTTATTATTACATTGGGAAATAAGTTGTTCAGGATACCAGAGGTACCACCACCTGCCGCCATCTCTTTGATTACTGCAAAACAATGCAGTAAGATCATTTCCAAAACCAGGAAATTTGTTTTCCTGATGATACGCCCTCAAGGGAAGAAGAAGACAGTGGCCGCGGCCTCCAAACGAGGTCCCTCTGCACGGCAGCTACAAATGGACAAGATTGTGGAGGAGTACAAAGACATCTTCACCTCCCCGGCAGGGGTTCCTCTGCACTGTCAAGTCAAGCACTCCATTGATCTGACCCCAGGTGCGCCGCTACCCAATGGACCAATTTATCGGCGCTCCGTTCTGGAGAACAATGAAATCAAGAGGCAGATTCAGGAGCTCCTACAGAAAGGTCACATCCGTCCGAGTTCTTCGCCCTGTGGGAGCCCGATAGTGTTGGTACAGAAGAAGGATGGGACGTGGAGACTCTGTATTGACTATCGGGCGCTGAACAAGATCACTGTCCGTAATAGGTACCCGATCCCGCGGATTGATGACCTCCTAGACCAACTAAAGGGGGCGCAATATTTCAGCAAGATCGATCTGAAGTCAGGATATCACCAGGTACCAATTGAACCCTCAGATGTGTGGAAGATTGCCTTCAAATCCAAGGAGGGCCTCTTCGAATGGTTGGTCATGCCTTTCGGATTGACGAATGCTCCTGCAACCTTTATGAGGCTAATGGATGACATCTTGCGGCCATTCACCAACTCCTTTGTAGTAGTATACTTGGATGACATTCTGATCTTCAGCCAGAGTTGGGAAGAGCACCTCCACCACATCCGACAGGTTCTCCAAACACTGCGGCAACACAAGCTATGTGCCAATTTGGAGAAATGCACTTTTGGCATGACCGAGGTCCAGTATCTGGGATACATCATTGATGAACAGGGGGTGCATGTCGATCCAGCCAAGGTCCAAGTCATTCGGGATTGGCCCTCTCCAACCACTCTAACAGAGCTCCGCAGCTTTCTAGGTCTTGCCAACTTCTACCGCAGGTTTGTGTTGGGATTTTCTCATATTTCTTGGCCCTTGAGTCAAGTCACCAAGGGCGGGGCGAAAGCAAAATTCTTTTGGTCTGAATCTCAACAGAAGGCATTCAGGGAGTTGAAGGATCGCCTCTGCACGGCACCAGTGCTCGCGTTACCAGATTTACAACAACCATTTGAGGTCGAGACAGATGCCTCTGACTATGCTATTGGGGCAGTCCTTACTCAACATGGACATCCAGTGGCATATCACAGTGAAACACTTTCAGACACAGTCCGGAAGTACCCCACTTATGATAAAGAGATGTATTCCATTGTACAGGCCTGCCGACAATGGAAGCATTACATTTTGGGGAAGGAAACGGTCATCCACACAGACCACCGACCTCTGCAATTCATACAGACCCAAGGGAAATTGCAGAATGATCGCCATCAGAAGTGGTCTACATACCTGCAACAGTTTCACTTGAATATCAAGTATAAAAAGGGCAGCACCAATAATGTTGCAGATTGCCTCAGTCGACCACCGATCATGGCGCTAACCACCGTGCTCAACTCTTGCGGGCACGAGACTTCTGATTGGCCACTTCTCTACAAAAGCGACCCAGAATTCGGCCACACATACCAGACACTCTTGGAGGGTCGGCAGGTTGCAGATTTTCACCTCCAGGATGCCCTATTATGCCACCTCGGTCACCTTTGTGTTCCTTCAAGCGAGCGTGCCAAGATGATTTGGGAAGCACACTACAGTCGGGCTGCTGGGCATTTCGGGGTCGAGAAAACAGTGGCAGTACTGCAAAACTATTTCTATTGGCCGAATCTTCGACAGGATGTTGGGAAGTACATCCGATCATGTACTGCCTGTGCCATTGCCAAACCGACCATTAAGAAGCAAGGCCTCTATACCCCGTTGCCTACCCCTAGTCGACCTTGGGAATCCATCTCCATGGATTACATGTCAGGCCTTCCTTCCACTAAGCATGGAAATGACTGTGTTTTTGTGGTCGTCGACAGGTTCTCAAAGATGGCCATTATGATGGCCTGCAAGAAGAATATCACAGCAGAAGCCACTGCTAAACTCTTCTTTGAACGAGTGTGGGTGCACTTTGGGATCCCACAGTCTATCATCTCAGATCGGGACAGTCGGTTTCTCAGCACATTTTGGTCCAGTCTCTGGTCAATGCTGGACACCAAACTCACGAAGTCCACAGCCTTCCATCCTCAAACTGATGGCCAGACAGAGGTTGTCAACAGGATGTTTGTGCACATTCTGCGCATGTATAACTCAAAGCACCCACGCACATTGGACGAGAGCCTCCCCTATGTTCAGCACAGCTACAACCGAGCTCTTCACAGCTCCACTGGCCATAGCCCTTTTCAGGTGGGTTTAGGATTCCAGCCACTATGCCCCATTGATGTGGCCATGCCACTTGCAGCTACTCACATGAATTCAGCTCATGTCCAGTCCGAAACAGATAAGGCCACCAGCTTCATTGAGCGCATCCAACATATTCGCCAGCAGGTCCATGACATTCTTGAGAAATCAAATGCCAAGTACAAGCAGCGACATGATCAACACCGGGTGCCACACAAGTTTCAGGTGGGCGACAAAGTCTGGTTGCATTTGCAAAAGGAATGCCTTACTGGAGCCTATCGGAAATTGAGACCACTTCGATATGGTCCTTACACCATTACTAAGGCTATGGGAGACAATGCATTTGAGCTCAGCATTCCCCCATTCCTTGGCCTGCACCCAGTGTTCAATGTGGACCGCCTTCGACCATACTTTCCACCATTGCTAGACACATCCGACATTGCAGAACAGCTCAAACCCACAGAATTAAATCCAGATTGCATGGAACAAGCTGCAACTGATCAGATCATGGACACACAGATCAAGAGCACTCGCCAACAGCATATCCAACTGTATCGAGTTGTCAAAGCAGGCCAACTCCTTCAGCAGGGCAAGTGGCTCACCAGGGAACAAGTTCAGCAGAGGTTTCCTCATCTCATGGAGGAGCTCAACGCAATGGGGACCATTGCTTCCTAAGGGGGGAGGAATGATCCAGGTGGATATTGGTGGCCACCTGCCAGGTCCACCTGGACCCCCACCATTGTCTTTCTCAGCATTTTCAGTTTCCTTAATTGTAGCACAGTTTACTATTTTTAGCAGTTTTTCGGGTCCTGAACTTCCGGAGCCGTTTTGAGGCCCTAAACGACGTTTTTTTGGAATTCTGGGGCGACCGAACCCTATGTCGCCTCCCAAAGTGGTAGTACTCGGATAGATCTTTCTAACGAGCTATCGTACGCGTCAAACGGAGATCGTATGCCAAAGTTACGACCCCGGGAAATTGATGTACCAATTTACCCAAACGGGGCCCACAATTTGGCGTTTCATCTTCTAGGGTTAGGTTTCGGTATGTGAAGGGTTTTCCATTGTTTCTCAACAATAAATAGGCCTTCGAGCCTCATTGTAATACAGTTCAGAACAGTTCAGAGGCATGTAGCCATCACATCTCTTCTCAGAGATAAGCTACCATCGCCCTAGCTAGTTTATTGCCATTTCTGTTTGTAAGCATATGTCAGTATTTTCCATTAATGAAATGAAGTATTATTTCCGCTGCATCTTTGTGTATATGGTTATCTCTGTAATTTGTTGCGTTCCTGCTTAAATCTGGATCAAGTGACCATACAGGCATGATTCAACACCAACCACATCAGCAGAACCACTCCAGTCAAATGAATACTTCAGGCAACAACATCCTAGAAAAAGAGGGACACCTGTCCTATTTTTCTCACCATGGCTACTCCTTGGCTACATTAGTCAATTTTTCCCTTCATTGTAATAAATAATAGATTGCCAAGTTTATAAGGAAATTCATTGTGGCTTTTATTTAAATATTCAATGCATTGGAAGTATTAGGGGTTGGACCCTAGTCGTTGGAACGATTTTTCTATTTGGAGCATTGTAATTTTGAGCTGGAGCATCAATAAAAGGACAGTTTACATGATACTTGATCTATTTTGACCTAGTGATGTTTTTCTTTCGATGTTTAATGTATTTTTGTTTATCCATCCATGCATCTCTAATTCTTATTGTAGAACGGAAATTATAGTTTAATATATGTTGTTGGAGCACCTTACTACTATCTGTGTTTACAATCTATATGTTTTCCTCTGAAGTACGATTATAAAATACTTAAATGCTTTTTAATCCTAACTGGTATCATTTTTTATCATTCCATTTATCACTCTGCTTTAAAGATCTAGTAGGAATAGTTAGCTTGCCCTGTAAACGCTCTGTAAGATTGATGCTACCACCCAGCCTGTGACTCCATAGCCTAATTGAAAATATTAACAAATGATCTTTCTCCAACCAAATGAACAAACAAATAGACAATATTTTTACTCTTAATATCTATCCTAAAACATTGTAGCACAAAAAACAAAGTTAAATCATAATTGCGTAGAGAGAGCCCTCTCTGAGTTTAGGAAGGCAGGTCCTAGATTCACAAGTGGGTGTATGTATCTTTTGTGACTTTTGTCTTGCCAATATTTGAAATCACATAACGATAACACCTTCTAAACAATTGGAAAGGTAAATAAAATTATCTTCAAATATCTAAAAGAAAAGGAGACTCAACTATCAACCCAATATCATATTTTTTATTTCATTCTATTGCTTCAAATGTTGTCCCATGGCCTCTTCTTATTGGAATAGTTCAAGCTTCATAAATACCAGTTCACAATGTGAATGTGCCAGATTTGAATTTTGGTTCAACATAAGTGAGGAGGGTTGGCACTCCCCAAAATTTAGTGTTATTGGAAATGAAGCTCAATTTTGACCCAATTCACCACCCTTGGAGTACTTTTGATAGGATGTGCTAGAATTGTGTGAAATTTTTCTTTTACTGGATCTATATGACTATTAAAGGAAAATACACATGAATCATGCAAAACCAGAACTACTATGTTGTAAAATGCATTAAAATTCATTTTTCATAGTTTTGGTTGTTTAGCTAAAGACAATGGTAGGTAGCCATGTAATAACATGGTATTATGTGGCACTAATGATAATTCTAGTGATTCCCTGTATAATTTATGAATTATTTTTAGGTTATAACAATCATCCTTAATGAGTGCTTCATTAAGGTCTCATACATTTTAAAACACATCATCCTTCTTATTGATATATTTGTTTTTCTTCTTTTAACTCATCTTGAATTTTAAACAACACCTCCATTTTTGTGTCTATGATCTATTTATTTAAGAATACTTTCTCAAATACTTCCCATCTAGAATTTCATCTAGTATCTTCATCAACAATATTCCCTGACTTAGAAGCTTCAGCATCAAAATGAAAACTTGCTTAACAAGGAGTTATATAAATTTTCATCGACATTTTGAACCATTTCCTACATTGAATTTCATCTTCCTATTCATCTCATGTAAATGTAGGTATTGTTGTTAATCCTTAAATCTAACTAAATGTCTCAATTTCATATCTACCTATTTTAACCATCTTGATCCAAAATATTAATTATCCTACCCCTAACATTCTCTTGTGTTTCCTATTTCCAAAATAACCTCAATCACGCATCCCATTTAGAATTTGTGCTAATTTCAAGCTAAGATACCATTTAAACCAAAATTTTGATGTTGCCCCATTAGTCAAATCTCTACCTATTGCAACTTCACCAACTTTAATATTTTGAATCAATGACCAGAGAATCCACAGTTTTAACATTTTTGTACCAACGTTTCAAATCCCAAATGGGATCCATCATCAGGATATGAGAATGAAGATGACAGAAGAGCAACAAAGAAATAATAAATAGTGATGAGGATAAAACTTTTAGAATGACAAACTGTCGGCTGAAATGACTTTTAATTAATTTTAACTAATTTTATAAAAAAAATTAATTAATTTTAATTAATTTGCGAAATATGTTGCAAAAATTCTTAAGCCCCTTGTCAGAAACACTGATTCCTTCATCAAGGACTCCCAGGACTTTGTGAATCTTATTAAGAATGAGAAATTGGAACATGATGATATCCTTGTAAGCTTTGACGTGGTATCCTTATTCACTAAGATCCCTCTTGATGAAGCCATTCAGGTTATAAAAGAAGTTGCTGATCCAGGGACTACAAAGCTGGCTGAGATTTGCCTAAGATCGACTGTGTTCACCTTCCAAGGAGTATTTTATGAACAGACATCCGGTGTGGCAATGGGGTCCCCCCTTTCGCCAATAGTGGCCAACCTATACATGGAATACTTTGAAAAGAAGGCCCTGAATTCATATCCTTTGAAACCAGCCTGGTGGAAGTGATTTGTCGATGACACCAATATAAAATGGACTCATGGTAAGACAGAACTCGAAAAGTTTTTCACTCACTTAAATTCGATCTCTCCAGATATAAAGTTTACTATGGAACTTGAAGAAAACAAGAGCATTCCGTTTTTAGACGTCCTAATCATCAGAAAAGAGGATGGCTCTTTGGGCCATAAGGTTTTCAGGAAATCAACCCACACAGAGAGTTACCTCCATGCTGATTCCCACCATCACCCTGCACAGAAGGTTGGTGTTCTAAACACGCTGGCCATCAGAGCCCTTCGAATTTCCGACTCAGAGCACCTGGAAGAAGAGAAGAAGCATCTAATCTTAACTTTTAAAAGTATAGGCTACAAGGAGCAGGAAATCAAAAAGGCCATAGAGAAAGCTGAAAGAAAGTTGGTTTCTCATGAGCCTAAGGCTCAAGACCAGCCTAATTGTGGTATTGTTTTCCTACCGTATATCCATGGGATTACGGACAAAATCGCTAAAATCCTAAAAAAGAAAAACATTATCACTCATTTCTCAGCTCCTGGTACTATCAGACAAAGCTTGAAGTCTGTTAAAGATGATATCGACAACCATCAGCTTAAAGGAGTTTATAAAATAGAGTGTTCCTGTGGAAAAAGCTACATTGGTGAAACAGGTCGCTCCCTCCAGACAAGACTCAAGGAACATGGCGCGGATATTAAGAACGGAAGATCTCGTACTTCAGCCCTGGCAGAGCACTCCTTAAAAACTAAACACCATATCTGTCTGGAAAGCGCATCAATTATCGCTAAGGAAGAGCAACATCAGAGACGAAAGATCAGAGAAGCGCTTGAAATTATCAAACATCCTCATAATCTGAACAGAGATAATGGCGTGGAGATTAGCGGGAGCTGGCTTCCCTTGATCAAGGAAATAAAAATCGCAAACGCAAGCGCATCCCCTGGTTAAGGCCTCAGCAGGTAAGTTATCCCTCTCCTTTCTTGTGTCTTCAGTCTTTGTTTTCATTTAGGTCTAGGTTTAGAATTTCCATTAAAATCTAGGATTTATTAATTTCTTTATTGCTATTGAGTAATATATTAATCATTATATTAATTTATTATAAATATTAATTATTTATAATAGTTAATATAATATAATTAATATTAATAATTTAATTAAATTATTTAGGAATTAATATTAATTAAAATTAATTTCATTTTAGTATTAATATTCCCTAGGTATAGAATCATTTTCAGATTAGAATTATTATTTCCCTAGGTTAAAATTAATTTCATATTAGAATTTATATTAATTTCATTTAGATCTAGGTTAATATTAATAAAGCAAATTAATAATATTATATCAAATTAATAAAGCAAATTAATAAAGCAAATTAATAAAACAAATTAATATTAATACAAATTAATATTATTCATATAATAATATTAATAAAACAAATTATTATTCTAGAATTATTATTTCCCTAGTTTTAAATTAATTTCATATTAGAGTTAATATTAATTTCATTTAGATCTAGGTATAAATTAATTTCATATTAGAATTAATTTTAATTTCATTTAGTTCTAGGTATAAATTAATTTCATATTAGAGTTAATATTAATTTCATTTAGTTCTAGGTATAAAATTAATAAAACAAAGTTATATTATAACAAATCAATAAAACAAATTAATAATATTAAAACAAATTAATACTATATATTAAATCAAATTAATATTAAAACAGATTAATATTATATATATAATATATTAATAAAACAATCTAATATATTAAAATTTTAAAAAAGCAAATTAATTTTAGATTATATAAAATTAATTAAAATTAATTAAAAATTTAAAACAAATTAATAAAAATTTTATAAAATTAATTAAAATTAATTAAATTTTTTTATAAAATTAATTAAAATTAATTAAAAATCATTTCAGCCGACAGTTTGTCATTCTAAAAGTTTTATCCTCATCACTATTTATTATTTCTTTGTTGCTTTTTTGTCATCTTCATTCTCATATCCTGATGATGGATCCCATTTGGGATTTGAAACGTTGGTACAAAAATGTTAAAACTGTGGATTCTCCGGTCATTGATTCAAAAGATTCAAGCCACAGATCTCTGAAATCCACAATTTTAATATATTTTTTTCTATAAAATTTAGGATGTACTTTGAGATGTCATCTAACATCTAAGTCCATATTAGTCCAATTCGATTTGTACTGAGTCCATACTAGTCCAATTCGATTTTTACTCTCCTTTAGAAATTTGTTCTTGCATTGCAAAAACTTTATATCTTTTCCCTATTTTAGGAGAGTGAACTTGTATGGATTTCCACACCACCAATACTTAATTTCCAAGAATAAAATGTTGGTTAAAAACATTATGGTTTATCTTATTTTCAAATTTAGTAGTGGCATACAATTTGGATCCTACTAGATTTTGTCATTATTGTTTACCAAGAACACTTATTTGAGATTACATTTAGGACTAATAAAAATCCCCAACTTTCATAGCCTGCAACTCTAAAATACTAGCGAACCATGATATAAAGTTTTTAAAATTTTACTTTGATAGGTTTTCTCTATACCTTGAAAATTATTTAAGAAAAAATTAAATAAAAAACTCGTAAGATGGCTAATCTAAAGGATCCATACCTAAGAATTGTTCACTCTAATACCAAATTTTATGTACCAAATCACTCAATAATATAATAAAATATAGTATACACAATACGTGAGTGTGGAACACAACTTCAAAAGCGATAATTGAGATCCATTACATAATATGTCATAAAATAATATCGATAACATGTAGAATAGTTGGTGATAGGTTGTTTTATTAAGGTACTTCTTGTGTGAAGGTCAATAGCTGGAAATCTTGTGCATACAAAGAATTTAGCCATGTTAACGGTTGGTTTGTCCTAGGCTTGGTGTGATCCTTGAGTGATTTTGATAGCTTATATGCCTACTTCTTGTGTGAATTCCAATACCTGGAAATCTTGTGTGTACAAAGAATTTAGCCATGTTAACAGTCGGTCTGTCCTAGGCTGGGTGTGATCCATGAGTGATTCTGATAGCTTGTATTCCCTAAGTTGTGGTTTCTTAGAAAAAGGCTAGTCCTAGAGCTCATGGACAAACTAACAAAAAAAAGAAAAAAATCTCCTTCAAAACTAGGATAACATCCTCCAAATACCTAATACATTTCCTTAGTCATAGTTGGGCCCTTTATTAGGATGACCCCTATTACATATACATTTACCTCGATATAGGTCCCCCTTGGGGCCATACCAAATTTTTATGCCAATCCTGTAGAGAAATTTTGAGGTCTAAAATGGACCTCTTGAGGAAAACAATAAAAATATAGTTAAAATAAGACTTATGAGTTTTCAAAGGGACTGAAAGAAAACTACATTTTTGAATCGTATTTTCAAATTACCTCCTAATAGGTTTACTCAAATTTCATGTGTAAACACTCACTAGATGTGGTAGAAAATTCCACATGCAATAAGTACAAAATATTCATACTTTTGAGAGGGCTAGTTAGATATAATTCTAGGTACATGAAAAATGAGAGTTTTTTTCATGTATTTACAGTTTATCATAAACACAATGTTCATGTATTTACAATTTATCTCGTTATCATCATATCAAAAAGTGTGCATAAAGAGTAGTTGTGGCATCTGGTATTTAGTTATGTATTTAGTGAGTGCCTACACTTAAAATTTGAGTAAACCTATAAGGATGTAAGTCAAAAATAAAATTAATTTATTTTTCCTTGCCCTCCAAAATTATTTATCTTTATGGTTGATATCATAATCTCAAATTCTATTAATTCTTTTAAACTTATCATTGATAGAATATTTTTTATTTTGAGACCCATTTTCACCTTAAAATTTATTTAAAGAATTATCTCAACTTGAGTTTTTAACATTCTATTCTTTAAAACATGCTTGATAGTTTCTCTAGGGATTTTTAAACATTTTAATAAAACATGTTCCGAACCACCCTTATGGTCATCTGGGAATTTTCAAATTTTAAAATCCACCTGCTTTAGAAATCCTCCACATTCTATCAAAAGTATTTCGAATGAATTCATTAAAAACCCCTTCATAGTTCATTGGGCCAAATTTAGATATTTGAATGACATATTTATGAAGCAGGAGTGTTCCACTTCCAAGTCAAAATATATTTTGACTAGGATAGGGGTCTTTCGTTTACGAAGGAGTTGGTTCCCTAATTGTCAAGAATTGTTTAATTTGATGTCTTTTCCTAAGTTTCTAGAATAATTGTAGATAAATGATTTAAAGTGAGGATTGATGTAAATATATCTACTCTTTAGGAGAGATCTCAAGAGTATTTTGGAAATCTAGAGAGATTTAAGGGTTAGTTAGATTCCTTGAGGATTTAATGGATGTAGAGAGTCTAGAGATAGGATTTTGTTGAGGAGATTATGGATTTGAACCTGAATTAGTTTAAAAATCCATTTAAATGTAAACATTTCGCTGAGAGGAAAGGCCTTATGTAATTCTATATATATTTAATAGTGTACCCATGTGTAATGTGTGCAATTTTTTTTATGTGTTTGTGTGTTTAGCTTGCAACATTTGATACAGTTCATTATTGAACATGAATTTGTATTGCAGGTGGGTTTTGTTCAAGAGAGATAAGTGCAATAATCAGTTAAGGTAACATGTGAATGCCTAAATATTAGGAGAAATAGATCTGTGTTTGTGCACTATTGAGTGGGAGCCAAAAGTGGGCCAAACTAGTGGTTAAAAATAGTAGAGATCAAAGGGCCGTATAATAGACTAACAACGTGGAAGAGTGGGCCCCATGCACGAGTTCAAGTTTGAGCCAAGCACCAAAGTACATGCATATGTGGCAACAACGTACATGGCATCTGATAAAAAAAATTAGAGGAGGCTCACTTGAAATGGGTGTGGGTCAGCCCGGATGTTTGAACAACTGGATATCAATGAAAAGATCAGCCCCAAACCCTGGTTATAACATGTGGTTTTTAAGGCACAAGGGCAGAGGAGATAGGGAAAGAGGCAACATAAATATATATTTATAAGAGTGGATATAGGGAAAGAGGCAACATAAATATATATTTATAAGGGTGGAGTTGGGACACATTATAAAGGATAAAAGGGGCCAAGATACATTATAATAAAGACATAAATTTGAGAATTGTGTGCCTGTATTTTATAATTAAAGGGCCAAGTCATTAAGTTTGTATTTGTATTATAAAAAAATTTCGAGGCCACGAGAGTTTTTGTCATTATAGGCAAGGTCATACGTTGTTAAGCTAAAGCTCTTCCTAGAGTAATTTTTAAATGAAGGGATTTATATCCTGTGAGATGATTATTAAACAGGATTGAAGGGAGTGCCATTTGGCAGAACTTTGGTCACTATGGGTTTTGGAACCAAGGCCTTAAGCAGGCTGAAAATTGGGCTTACATCACTCCCATTTTAGCCCAATAGTTTCTTTATAAAGTTCCTATTTTCTTTGTCATTGGTCCTCTCTAAAAGATCATTTGAAATTTTTGAAAAGGGCCCTAATGGTAAGCCATTGAACCTATTTTAAATTGGAATAACATTTATTTGTAAATGGAAGATTCAACAAAAACATTAGTTTGATTATGATTATATTCCTTTGATTGTATGTCTTAATCTTGTAGGTGAAAATATGTCGATGAGTTGAAGGGGTTATTCTTATTAAACAAGCATGGTTGATAAGTAAATGTATCATAAAATTGGTCATCATCCTTACCTATTTGTAAAGATTCATTTCTCCACCATCCATTGATTGCTAAAGAAATATATAATTAATATAGGTTTGTGAAAGGAAATTTAGCTATTCACACTCACGTGCATATACTTTAGTTAAGGTTATGGATGCTCACTAGTAAGAAAACAAGGTTTGTGATGTTAGCATGACTCTGCTAAAGTTGCAGATGCTTGTAAGTAGTGGAGCAACAAGCCTTGTGACTATGAATATAACATAAATCATTAGATCAAACTTGAAGGTGTTAATTTTATCAATATCTCCCTTCAATTTGGCATGTAAGTTGTAATTTACAAATTGGGGTAATTATAAATTCTCTCACAAGGAACAATTTTTACAAGGAATTACACTATAAAAGCCATGCATCTTTATCGTGATAGATTAAAATATTGCATACCTTATCTTATGTATTAAAAGTGCATTATAAAGATACATATCTCGATATTTTGTGTATTCCTTTGATGGAGCCTCAATTAGCCCCAATTCCTCAAAATTGGCAACCTTGTTTTTCCTTTTCAATGCTTTCATCTTACATTACAATTTTGATGATGTTGATTGAAATTTTTGAATGCAGATTATCTCCAAGTTTTCCCATATTTGATGAGTAATTAACTTCATGATTAATTCCTAAGTGATTTAGTGCCTCATGTATTTTCCTTTAGGTTTTCCTTAAATGAAAGTAAATTTATGTTGAATTGGATTACGATGATGTTTCTCACCTTATGTTTTTCAAGATTAAATCTCTCTATTGGAGTCTATGTTGAAATTCAACCTTCATATTTAAACTTTTTTTTTCCATGGCGCACTGATAAGGTTGCATTCATAATCTTTTAAATATCACTTAGAAGATCATTGACCTATTTTTAAGGTTTATCTTTTGAATATGGTGAGTGCATTCATTAGAATAATTTCAAATTTTTTTTTGAATGTGGTTGATTTATTACTTGGAATCAATTATAAATTATTAATTAAATCATATTTCAAAGTTGTTGTAGTGACTACAACCACCCTCCAAAAATTTTCCTATGCTTTGCTTTGGAGCCTCCCTCTTAAATCATAGTGGGTCATCTCGCACTGACCCGGGTAGTTGTACTTTGGTTGCATTTATTCATTTTCATTTTGGCTTGTGTTTTCTTAATTTATTTACTATCTAACACAAAAGTCGATCTCCTGGCTTGGTTTCAACCCGGTTCTAAGATTTCCTTAGTAAACTGCACAATCCTTGAGGGAAACCAACCTTGCTCTCAAGAATTGCACAGTCCAAGCTATCAATGAGCCTTCATCTCCAAAATTTCACAAAGCCAGTTGATATCCAGCCTTCATCTGGGAAACTATGCAGAGTCTGAGAGACAAGTCAGAGCCACTCAAGCCAGAAATTGTGTAGAAGCTTCTTCCTCAGAAGCTACTCAGTGCATGGGCCAATGAGTTTCCCAGTCCTTCCCAGAACTCCGCAATCTCTCCGAGCAATGTATGGCATATTTTCCTGAAAAAGAAAAATAGAAAAAAGTGATAAAAGAATCCCTATAAAATAGGGATCTATTTTTAGCAGCTCAGAGGAGACACTTGATTTATTTTGGAAATTTCCGCCAAGTGTCACTTTTTCCTTGATTTTTGGCCTTCACATCATAAACCCTAAACCAACCACATATATTTAATTAACGCTACAAGAGCTCATTTTCACATTCTATCTTGGTGCTCTAACATTCCAAGGAGATCAAGGAACCTTCAATATGATCATCATTTCTTTTCTACGTAAGTTTTGCTTTTCTAGTCTTTTGTTGATTTTTCTATTACTTTTGTTTGTTTAGCTTGTGAGAGTGTTGTTTCACTCATTTTTTTGAACAAACATTGGATTTTTAACTTGTTTTAGCTTGTATAAGTGTTTTTTTATGTTTTGCAACGCCTTTCCCAAGTGTCACATGCATTACCTTGTTTTTGCAACAACAGTTGTCATTATGATGACTCTCTCCACATGCTTTGTTTTCCTTCAATTTGATTCATTCCTGCACTTGCTTCACTCGCATACATCATCATTCACTTAGATATGCACCTAGCATCACACTAGCCTTCAAATCTGTTCAATTTCTCACTCCCCTTGGGCAAATTTGGGCTTCCTCAACCTGGATCTCGCTTTCCCGGCATTCATTGCACATTTATGGAGCTTAAGGCCTCATCCCTAGCTTCTGTAATTAAGCAGAGGCTACCTAGGCCAGGATCCAATTATGCATTGTGTTGTTCTAGGAGCCGGCCCCAAGCCTTGGCCACTGAGACTGCTTAATGTGCAGTCTCTCCTGGCCTATGCCCAGGCTGAACTTTACATTCCATAGTTCTAGTCAGCGAAACTTCCCCACTGACTATTGGGACTGTGCAATGTGCAGTTCCACCTAGAATCCAATCATCTCTATGAGCAAGAATTCCTCCCTGTAGTTGCCCAGTTTGTTTCTTGACCTTGTCTTGAAGTGATTTTGTTTTCAAGTTAACATTTCCATGCCATGAGTGTCCTCATTGTCTCCAAGTACAACAGTTGTTGATAAACTCTCTAGCAGTTACAGGTAACATGACTTCCAAGGGAGTTGCATCAAAGGATATTGTCAAGAGTAGCACTAGGGAAGCAGTTGAGTAGGTGTCAGTGAACTTGCGAGTTTATCCAAAAACTTAGTTGTTCATCGAGAAGGGCATGAAGTTGAAATGGTATCAAATCAAGGATACATTTGCAGAGGACTTCAAAGAATACTTAGAGGATCGACAAGTTTATATCAGTATCCAACAATCATGATTATACAAGGTTTCATGCAAGTACCCTGCCTTCCCATGTGCAGACATCATCCACTGGATTGTCTCACACCCAGATCCAGAGACTATGACATTGAGAAGTGTTAGTGGGATAGAGCTTGATACCTTCAAGGCACGAAACTATCAAAAGATGTATCATTTACCTCAGCCAGTGAATTGCATGGACACACTTTTCTATGACACCCACATCTTTGTGAACACCAGATATATTGTCAAGCACTGGGTGAAGGATCCATCAAAGTTTAGCTCGACACCCAATCATGTTTACAAGACAAGGTCTCTTAGGAAGGCTTACCAATTCTTGATCATATTTTCATGCGGATTATACAATCAAGAGAGCACGGAGACCTTTCCTAAAGGTTGGGTGGTTGTGTTGGACCAGTTGGTGACTGTAGCTACTGAGGAGTTATGGCAAGGTTGATTGATCATTTCATCATCTCGTTATACAAGTTGATCTTTGAGTAAGATACACCTTGCATGTCCCAAGATGCGATGGAGGCAATACTTGACATTGCAGATTTGTATGCCTCACCTGGTGGTGTTAAGGTCATTAGTTTTCATCGTCAATTTCATTTTCCTTGTCCATTTATTTTCCCTTTTTAAATATTTGAGTCTATGACTACTGTTACTATCATAATATTCAAGTCATTGTCTGACAATGTTGAGTTTATGTCATCAAAGGTTCACCAAAAACATGAAGGAGTGTCAAGTTAAATGGAGTATGGTCGCTCATGTTTATATGGTCAAGTAGAAAGGGGTCATGTATTTGGGTTATGTGTTTGTCGTCTATTGATCAGAATTGTCCAAATTGACTTTTTGATGGTCATGAAATGTGGTCACTAAACATATTCTATATTTCTATCCCCTATTCTTATATATCCCGTATTCCCCTATTTCCTACCTTATTTACCCTATTTCCATTCATTCACTCCCATTCATATATAAATTACCTCCTATTACCTTCTTATATATCATTCACCTAACAAAACTTACACCATATACCTTTCTCACATACAATTTATCTATCATCTTACTACATCTATTTTCCTCCCGTTCATTCTAAAACTATCCCCCCCACAATATCACTACCATTACTCATAACATGACACATCTCTCATGTAAAACATGTGCCCCCCCCCAATACCTAAGAGTTATCATATTCATGACATTTAAATAATTCCCCGATACTTTGTTACACATTCCAGTTTAAGTGGAGTGCTCCAAAACGTCAGGTCAAACATCATTTCGCTACAGGACAAAATATAGGGGGTAATTCAAATCCGAATGTTTCCTTAATCTTATGCACAATACCTTCATGCTACTTTTGAGTTGATCTACCATCAATTCAGAATAACACAGGTTAATCTCCAGTTACTAATTGAAAAGAAACGAGGTTGCACTCACTATGGAAAATTCGCTACGCATCATTGCTACTGAAACTGTTCGTTACACAGTGCTGTGCAAAATACCCTATTTTAGCCATCAGTTTGAAATGTTGATTCTAACCACATGGAGATGAATTTCAAAAGAATGAAATGTTTTTTTCTCAAGAATGAACCAAATCACAATAACCTCTTCTAGTTTTTTCACAGGTATCATAAATCGGGAGTTTTGAATGCATCTTCAAGACCTATTTTTTGGACTCTGTATTTTCTTGTTTTAGTTGCAATTTTATAGAATTTTTTTGGAGGAGATAGGGAGGAATTTGAAGAACCTAAGAAAGGTTTTTCTTCAAAACAATCTCATATACAAAAACCTATGTCATATCATACACAGGTGCTACCGTTTGGGAGTTATATGTGTAACTTAGTGTCCCTTTTTTGTAGTTTTTGTTGACAAAATGATGAAATTTTTGGATTTCGGTTTGGAAATGTGGAAATGTATAGATATTTTTTCATCTTGGAGGTTTTTGGTGTATAATATAATTTCAATGGTGCATATATAACCACCTTGTTTTATTTTAGGCGGGAATAAAGTTCCAAACACAATTTTGAAATTTTGTTGCACAGGTGTTGTGCGCATGCGTTGCACACAGGTGAAATGGGGTGTTTTGAAGGTGCCAAGTGTCAAATATTATGGAAAAATTCATTTTCTACTCAGAGGAATACTCAGAACCCAAACACCATCTACCTTGTCCTCGAGCACACAAAAATCATGCCAACATGGAATTGTTGTGCAGCTACTATGTAACACATTCTAAGCTGCCTTTTTTTATTTTCATCATCAATCTAAGATTTTAATGTTAGAATAGGATCTTGTGAGATAAGTTTGTTATCTAGATAGGTCAAAAGGATAGATATAAAGTATTTTTTATGTTTTTTTCTCTTTGAAAGATAAAGATGCCATATAAATTTTCTTTATCTAACTTTTTATCGGAAAAAAGTGCGTTGATGGATCGAAACATACATTGAACCTAGCTATGACATATCTTTATGAAATGTATTTAAGATGGTAATGGAAAAGGAGTAAGGGGTCGGTTGATTGATGGAATGAGCCTTGCATATGTGATCCCATTTTCTTGATAAAATACTCAGTGTAGAGTTTTTCCAATTATTGTCAGAGATTCTTGTGGTATTGTCCTTTAAATCTGTGTTTCTCTTTTGTAATTGTTATTTCATTTATTTTATCTCGGTTCTGTTTAAAGGTGTATTAAAAATAGTATTTTTATAATTCATCATATATGCCCTAGAATCATTGTGTACTTGTGTTTCTGTTGAAGCCCCGAAATTCAGGTCGACAACAAGGGGGATACCCACCCGGTCCGGACCTTGGTTGGCAGCTCCTTATCCGTTTGGTATAGCGGGTCCGACTGGGGATAATGGGACCAGTTTCCCAATCTAAGGGTGTGTGTGTGTGCAGAGTTGGATTATGTTGATCTAAGAGTTCTGATCTAAGCTACTTTAATCTAATTCTATGCTATTGTAATCTAATGAAAACAGCACATCTAATCTATGCTAACCCGGGGTGTATTTCTTCTATTATGCGATCTAAAGAGATTTCAAACAATAACTGGTAATAAATATCATTCAGCTATCATAAGAATGGAAACCAATTAAGATGAACCACTTTGCATAAAAAGTTAGGCAAAACAGTTGTGAACAACATATCGCATAATAAGTTATTCATATATCAAACATAAATAAATGACTCCACCATACAAAAGTGCCAAATGGTAACTCACACATTCATGCAATAACATATAAACAACTAAAAACTGTATATCACTTTAAGAATATAAGCAGAAATGGCCAAGAGATAAAAGTACCATTTATGACTGGTCCTACTCATAAGCTTCAAGTAATAATGATTTATCTCTCCTTGTTCTGATATCTACTAAGAGTACAGAAGTGCAACATCAGTAGCAGACATCAAATGCAAAAATTAATAAACCTTGATCCATTCATTCATCAAAACCTCCTATGAGGGTGCAGAAGTGCATGTTCTGAGGACAAGTTTTTGACAAATTTCTGGACCCTTCTCCAAATGCATGAGAAGGGTTAAAATACTACTTCCTAATTCTAATAATAGTTAATTTACAAAATTTAGGATGTAGTTTTCAAATGACCGTCCTTTTTCTAATCTAATTTTAAAGAAAAAACAACATTCTAAATAAAATTACTTCTGAATCTGATCCTTAAAGCTGCATGCATTCATCATGGGTTTGAGGAGAGTCGGTTGGCTGACTTCTGCTTTGAGCTGGGCTGAGAAAACAGAATCTATGAGAGTTGTCACTACTTTCTCGGCCGCATTTATGATACATTTCACAGTCATCTGCTGATTATGCGGCTTCACTAAGTATGCCCAGTAACACTCCCAATTTAACATGTCTAGTGCTTGGAACGCTTTTTCCTTTTCCTGTGCCTTCAGCTTCCATTCTGCTTGTTCTGCCTCCCTGATTTGATCGTCCCACTCGTTGAAGAGCAACGCTGAGCCCACTTCTTGTGCTACCTGTGTATTGCTCACAGGGGTTTTTGGGGCCTGTCCTTCAAGATTGATCAGTTCGTTGAAGGTTTCCCATTATTTGTCTAATTCTGTTGTGACGGGTGGTGCTTCAACGATGAGAGGGGGAACATCTCTTGACGGGGAGGTGATAGCTTGCTGCTGTGGAAATTCCATTGATTGAGCAGTGTCCTTAGCTGACTCTTCGCCTTTATCTTGGTCGTTTACGGATTTCTTAGAATGCTCAGGCATCTCTTGTCCACTCTTAGATTTAGATCCAGCAGCGCTTGAATTCTCACTAAGGCTAATGCTTGGAGTAGGTTCTCTGGCAGGTAGTTGCAGCTTTTCTAGAGGAACAGTGGCTAGTCTTCTTTCCCTGTATACCATGAATTTTTGGAGGTCATCTGGAGACAATCGCGATTGAGCTTCCCGCAAAATTTCTTGGAGTGAGCTTTTATTCTGAAATAAATCATCAAATAAATCCTTCTTTCCAACGAATATCTTTATCTTGACGTTCGTTGTGAAATCTTGGGCAACTTCATTTGGGTCAAATGGCCTTGCCGAGAATTTAAATAATTGTAGACACGTCATATTCTCCACTTCGGTGAACGCATGACCCACATCGAACAATGAAAAGGCCCCACAAGCTACAGGAAACTGGGGCCATATGGCCTTCTTTTTGTCTTTTAGGTCTTTGGTTAGGCCGCCTTCTGAACGGGTTTGATATGCAATTTCTCGAGCCAAGACACATAACAAATAGAATCCATAACATATGGGGATACGTAAAAAGGAGAATAGATCCTTTGAGACATGGATCTCTTAGACCGGTATTTGATAATAGCTGTGAACAGGTTATCAGAAAAGATCTTGGCCCAATCTATAATAACGGCATTTGTGGCAGCATCAATCAATGGTAACCATTCAGACGAAAACTTATTGATATCTGGCATCCCAAATAATCTACAAAGCATGGCCGCAGCAAAACAATACGGAGAGGTGAGGGAACCAGTGCTGTACATACCATTTTTATCCTTTTTGAGCGGTTCATCTTTTCTGGACCAATCTTTAGTGGTCTCTGATAGGTTCGAGTTCTCTGCCACAAATTTTTTAATGAATTGTGCATTGTAAGTCGCCTCTGGTTCAGGAAGATGATACATGAGCTTTAAGTCTTGTGCAGCGAATGACCCGATGAGCCCATGTCCTTGAATCTTGAACTGTCTGTCGTTCATTTCTGCATTGTCAAGTATCCACTTGATCATATCCTTATATGGGAGAATTTTAGGCCTTGTTGCTATCCGATGAAGGAATGAGCACGCCAGTTCTTCTAAGGATGCTTCGGAAGAGCCCTGTGAATCTGCAACAACGGTAACCTTCATTATTCTGGGGTTTTCTTCTTCAAGCAGTTTGTACATGCTTTCCCACGTTGATATCCCCACGTCTCTGTTACAAGCTGTGTCTGTATATAAAGGTGCCATCTCCTTCACCTCAGAGCCCTGAGCCTTACTTTTCTTTCCCATTTCTTCCTGCGTATGGCTTTGTATCGCCTTTCGTTCTTCGTTCTTGCAGCTCACAAATGGAAATGATTGATCAAGAAAGGTGATGGGAGAGTCTTAAATGCAGCAGATATATCAAATATGCCACCTTACGTGAAGTAATTCTTTGCAAAAGCACGCGTCTACATTTAATACATGACAACTAATTCCTTTATTATCATTAAAAGCGCATGATCTTAAGTCAGATTATGGTAAGTGTATTTTCTTGAATAACGCGCCCGAAAGTTTCGTGATGGGGTGATTTTGCGATTTGGTTCGCAATCATCGCAAATCGCGACATCGCATTATCGCACCATCACGCTCTCGCATTATCGCACCATCGCGTTATCGCAATATCGCACACATCGCAGATCGCAAAAGTTTTATGCTTGCCATATTTTTGTTAGCCCATTCCTACGATATGCGATCTTGCAATCGGGGTTATCGCAAATCAGAAAATCTTGAAGGCTTTCCCATTGGCATTACTTTATTGCGATGCGATATATCGCTTAGTATGAGAATCTTGCACATACCAGGATTATACCCAAATGGACGAGTTTTTCTATCATTTTATGATGCGACTTTTTAAAGATTTTTCTTATCATAAACTTAGGTTTTAAAGTATTAGAAAGATCTTCCTAAGCTTACGATGGTAACCTTATTTCGAATAAAGGAAACTCTAGCTTTTCCTAAAGTTTTAACTAAGGGTCCCCATTCATTTAGTATTTCGGACAACACTTAAATGAAAAAAGGGGGGGGTTGTTGTTGGCCACAATAGTTTCATATGGGATTCATTATGCCTTTGTCTGCCTTCATTTCCTAAATACTCAGTTATAAGGTTTGATAACAGAATTCTAATGTGCTTTGTTGCATTTGAATGAGTATAGTCATGTGTTTTTCTATTTCCCAATGTACTAAAACTGATATATATTTGAAGGATGTACTTATCATGCCTCTGTCTCTATAGTTGGTTAATATATGCACTGATGTATTTAGTTGGCTATATTTCTGATGCAGGAGCATCCAACTCAGAAATTTCATTATATTTTAGTTGACTTAGGGGGTCTTGTGTTTTCAAGGAGGTTGGTTTCGTGAGCATTAAATTAATGTAATTTTAATTTTTTTAAGTAATTTTATGAGAGATATTAAGAATAGGATTTAATTAAGTATAGTGAGGCATATTTGTAAATGTTCTCGAATGTTGGAGAACATGAGAGAATTAGGATAGTTGAGAGATTGAGAGATTTGGGAATTAATTGTAAATCTTAGATTAGGAATTGGTTTCATGGTTTGTGGAACTAGAGAGGATCCTTAGGGATTAGTTGAGTCAAAAGTGGACTTAGAGGATATTCAGGATTTAGTTCAAAAGATTAAGGATCTGAACCGAAATGGGTTACAGAACCTTTAGTATAAATGTAAGCCTAAAAGGCATAGAGTGAGTTAGTTAGAAAGTGAGTTACTGAGTTAGGGTGAGAATGAAAGTTCAAAGATTAGATAGGGTTTGATTGTAAGCCTATGGGCGGGAAAGGAAAAAGGCCACTGATTAGAAAATCATGCTAGAGAGAGAGATTCATTATGTAAATAAATGTTTATAAACATAGAGAATTCGATTCCTGATTTGTGTGGTGTATTGATTAATGGAATTATAAATTGTGTGTGAATTAGAGTAAATCTGCATAGTATATGTATGTAGGTGGAATTAAAGTAGAACATAGAGGTGGAGAATGAAGGATAGTGGTCTAATTGTTTGAATCCGATTGAAGGATCAAAGTTGAAGTTTAGATGTGATAGCGTTTAAATAATATGCAGAACAAAGTTCAGGAAGGAGTCAAGCGGAAGAACAATCAAAGATTGAAATCAGTGAAAGGAATAAGAAATCCTTGCTTCAACCTGGTTCTGTGGTTGAAGTCTTTGATGCAATGTATGGATTGGTCGAGCCCAGAGAAAATTCATTGAACAATCAATTCGCACACGGAAGATCAATGACGTAGAAAGAATTAAACAGCAAAGAACGAGAACCATCGGATTGGCCAGATCCATGGATGATATTGACAGAAGATGAATGGCGGAGATTAAAACCACGTGTTAGCATAAGAATGGAGCGGTCTTCGCAAGTGGTTAGCAGTATCTCACGTTCCCTAAAAGCTATAAATGGTATTCTACAATTTCACATGATTAACTTGAGGGGTTGACACATAGCATGAGAAAACCACTTTTCTCATGCACTCTCAATCTAATATCAGTCATGCATGTAATCACACGATATGGCGCGATCACCGTTGGATTGAGGTAGGAGAAATAAACAATGGAGATTTTCCAAGCTAGTTGGCGTGAGTTATTGCGCGATAACCGTTGGATTGAGGAAGGAGATCGATGATGGAGATTTAATGCGCTAAAGAGAGCATCGATATATGTGTAAAGGTTGTGGAATGGAGGAAAGGTAAGGTTTAAGTGTGGTTTATGAAATATTTCTATTGTATGGGAATTATAATAGAAATAAGCGGGAATAATTTATTATGGTTTAGGTTGAGTTTTAACCAAAGTGAAAAATCCATGGTATGGTTAATATGCACGGGTAATAAGAATTAACCAAAGATTGTGAAGGATTTATAAGGTTCCACTCAAAGGTTTATAAAGGTCTAGACTTTGGATAACTAAATAAAACATTTTCGCATAGATTTTATTGAAGCAACATTAAACCTTGGTTTAAGAAGGTTTTACTAAGAAGAAATATTAAAATTCTTGGGACATAGTGTGACATGTAGTTTTATTTGCATAATGTGGGTAGATGCGGCTTTTGCTGTGTCATTTTTGGTATCAGAGCTGAACAAGGAAATTTTGCGTGAAAAATTCTTTGAGAAACTTAGAACAAAGTTATGTTTTGAAGGTATGTATACAAGCAAGAGGAGATCAAATTTTAAATCTGACAAACAGTAGGCACATAGAGATAAAGTGTAGCAGAATTTGTAGATGCAAAGAAACATAGAACAATCCATTCAAAGTGCAGGTGCATGGGAGAACAAGATCATGCAGAGATCTTGAAGGTGAGATGATATGTTTTTTTTTTTTAATTTGGTTTGAAGATTGTGGTTTCAGAATTTAGGTTGTAGACAAAAGAAGTTATCTCAGCAAAAGAAAAGAAGCAGTAATGAAGAAAGCTAGTAAGAATTTCTGAGTGAAAGAAGAGGTGGTCAGGACCTAGTATTTCATTTGTGATTTCAATACAATAGGACAATTGTGTTCTTAAAAGGTGTAGATGAGTTGAAGCCTAGAAGGATTAAAAAGAAGTTCTCAAAGAGGTTCAAGAGAATACAGAATCAAGTACTTGCCAAAAGACCGAGTACAGAGGAAAGCTTGGTGAGATAAGTGACAGCAGGGAGGACTTGTTGTTGTAGAGGCTTTAATACAGTTCATAGTAAGTGAGTGAGGAACTCATGAAGATAGAGGAGAAAATGACTACTGATATTCATAACAGAGATAACAGAGGTTCTGAGGAAGACCACAGTAGAAGAAACGTGAAGAAATAGGATGCCAAGGCAAATGGCTTACAGAGACAATTAAGTGAAGAAGAATATGAGAGGGAGAAGGCTGATATTGTAGTTCATCTTGAGATATTGATGAAGATGTTGTAGATGAAAAAGGATGACCAGAAGCATGGTTATTTCATAAGGAAGAAAGTAAAGTGGTAGAGGCTACAAGAGAAGATAAATCAGTGGGTGCATATGTAGATAGCAGGAGAGTTGCGAAAGCTTGAACAGGTAATGAATGTTCAATTGAAGTCTAAAGAACTTAGAGAAGCTGAGTTCATAATGGAAGTTTCCATTTGTGAATCAGAACAAGGTGAAGTTCTGGGTGAAGATGAAGACTGGAGATATGTGAAAGATCTTATGAACCATTGTGCAAATTGAAGACAACAAGAAGTTTACTTTGTTGAGGAAGGAATTATTGATTATTTTTTGAACTGTTGGACAAATTCAGATCAGTGGGAGGATATGAAACCTTGTATATTTGAATCTAATAAATTTGATGTGATTATAGGTTTTGCAGAAGATAAGCAGTCTTTTTTAAGCTGTCAAAAGTATGGAAGAGTATCTTTCAGAAGATAAATACTCTAAAGTAAAGAATGATGGATAATATCTCTTGAATGAGAAAAGATGTGAATTATTGTCGCAGAAAGAATCTAGTAATACATTGATGTTTGATGATGTTACAACACAAGAACAATTTCTTGTGAAAGAAGGAGATGAAATTCAGTCTGAAGAGCTAATATGTGAAGCAACAGCTAAGACTATTGAACCTTGTAATTTTCAAACTAATAAATTATGTATAAATGCAAGAATTATAAGTGATGATGAAGTACTTATGAAGTGTCAAAGAGAAATTGAATTGTTGGAATATTTGCTGGAAAACTCAGAGTATGATAGTGTGATTGCGGAGGAAGTAGTTCACTACATTGGACAAGAGTAGAAAGACATCATCAAAGAAGATAATGTGGAAGAGAGACTTGCTGATAGTTTTGAGAGTTCTTTGGAGAAGTCTTTAGAGAGGTGGAATTAACATATTGATGTGTATATAGAGAAGGAAAAATCATAGCAACATACTAAGATGTTGCCAGAGAAAGAGAAGGTAATGAGGCCTTATATTTTTTATTCTGATAATTGTTTCATGATTACATGATTCGATGAAAATGAGATAGACCTGTTTCAAGTTGAAGAGTCAGTTTTAGAACTAAAGAAGACTGGAAGTTGCCAGGTCGGACATGCTGATCAGGAAAAAGAAAATCATGAAGATAACGTGCTTGAAGAAATTAAATTGACTTTCAGAATTAGTCAAGGAAGTGAAGGACAATCACTGAGGGTTGTCAAGGAAGAGGAAGGAAAATATGATGGAATTGATGAACAACATAGTGATGTATTTGAGAGGAATCAAGTGCAAGGAGAATTGGAAGACAATTTATTTTTTGAAAGTAAATTTACAGATATTGAACAGAGGTTGTTTGGAAAGTCACAAGAGGGTAAGGATGAAAGGGCGATAGTAAGAATCCGACAAATTCAAAGAGAAGATAATGAACAACAATTTGAAGATGATTGGATAGAGTACAGCAACAAATGGTAGAGTATGTACCAGCCCAAGGATGTGCTAGAGATTGAATAATTATGGCAACTAATGATGAAGCAGTCCAGATGGATGATATTGACAGCAACAGGAAGAATGATCAATCAGAATTTGAACCTGATTGACAAAGAGAGGAAGATGAAACGGAAGACAACAAGCATACAACAGTAACAAAGGAACAAAGCATTCAGACAACTACAAACTAAATTTTGGGACCCTGAAGGTCTTCTATCAACATATGAGAACACATGATCTAGAGATCATGAATGTTTTCAACCTTGGGAATCTGATGCAAGAGAATCTAGCTCAGAAATTTCATTTTATTTTAGTTGACTTAGGGGGTCTTGTGTTTTCAGGGAAGTTGATTTCCTGAGCATTCTATTAATGTAATTTTAATGTTTTAAAGTAATTTTATGAGAGATATTAAGAATAGGATTTAATTAAGCAGAGTGAGGCGTATTTGTAAATGTTCTCGAATGTTGGAGAACATGAGAGAATTAGGATAGTTGAGAGATTGAGAGATTTGGGAATTAATTTTAAATCTTAGATTAGGAATTGGTTTCATGGTTTGTGGAACTAGAGAGGATCCTTAGGGATTAGTTGAGTCAAAAGTGGACTTAGAGGATATTTAGGATTTAGTTCAAAAGATTAAGGATCTGAACCGAAATGGGTTACAGAACCTTTAGTATAAATGTAAGCCTAAAAGGCATAGAGTGAGTTAGTTAGAAAGTGAGTTACTGAGTTAGGGTGAGAATGAAAGTTCAAAGATTAGATAGGGTTTGATCGTAAGCCTATGGGCAGGAAACAAAAAAGGTCACTGATTAGAAAATCATGCCAGAGAGAGATTCATTATGTAAATAAATGTTTATAAAGATAGAGAATTCGATTCCTGATTTGTTTGGTGTGTATTGATTAATGGAATTATAAATTGTGTGTGAATTAGAGTAAATCTGCATAGTATATGTATGTAGGTGGAATTAAAGCAAAACACAGAGGTGGAGAATGAAGGATAGTGGTCTGATTGTTTGAATCTGATTGAAGGATCAAAGTTGAAGTTCAGATGTGATAGCGTTTAAATAATATGCAAAACAAAGTTCAGGAAGGAGTCAAGCAGAAGAACAATCAAGGATCGAAATCAGTGAAAGGAATAATAAAACCTTGCTTCAAGCTAGTTCTGTGGTTGAAGTCTTCGATGCAATGTATGGATTCGTCAAGCCCGGAGCAAAGTCATTGAACATTCAAGTCGTAAACAGAAGATCAACGAAGTAGAAAGAATTAAATAGCAAATAACGGGAACCATCAGATTGGACCGATCAACGGATGATATTGACGGAAGGTGAATGGCGCAGATTAAAACCACATTTTAGCAGAGGAATGGAGTGTTCTTCGCATGTGGTCATCGGTATCTAGCGTGCCCTAAAAGTTGTAAATGGTATTCTACAATTTCACATGATTAACCTGAGGGGTTGACACGTAGCATGAGAAAACCACTTTTCTCGTGCACTCTCGATCTAATATTGGTCGTGCATGTAATTGCACAATATGGCGTGATCACCATTGGATTGAGGTAGGAGAAATAAACGGTGGAGATTGGCTAGGCTAGTTGGCGCGAGTTATTGTGTGATAACCATCGGATTGAGGAATGAGATTGACGGTGGAGATTTAATGTGCTAAAGAGAGCATCGATATATGTGAAAGGGTTGTGGGATGGAGGAAAGGTAAGGTTTAAGTGTGCTTTATGAAATATTTCTATTGTATGGGAATTATAATAGAAATAAGCGGGACTAATGTATTATGGTTTAAGCTGAGTTTTAACCAAAGTCCAAAATCCATGGTATGGTTAATATGCACTGGTAATAAGAATTAACCAAAGATTATGAAGGATTTATAAGATTTTGCTCAAAGGTTTATAAAGGTCCAAACTTTGGATAGTTAAATAAAACGTTTCCACATAGAGTTTATTGAAGTAGCATTAAACCTTGGTTTAAGAAGGTTTTACTAAGCAGGAATATTAAAATTCCTAGGACATAGTGTGACATGTAGTTTTATTTTCATAATGTGGGTAGATGTGGCTTTTTCTTCGTCAATTTTTTGTCTCATACCCTAATGTCCTTTCCTCAGATCTTCCAACAATTTTTCATCATATTTTAAATGTCTTTATCAGATCTCGTCTATGTAAAACCATTAAGCTTCGATATTATCTATCTTTATATTTTGGTGAGGGAGCCCCCTCAAGTTAAAAAGGATCAGTTTCTAGCCTAAAGAGGCTTGTGGTTACCTCTGTGACCATTTACTCAGCCTAAATGGATCTACAGAGCGCTAATGGGTGGCACATTCATCAGGATGTATGGCGAAGAGAAGCCTCTCCATGTTCTACCAAGGTATGCCACAAACAGGTTGTTCATGCAAGACATCTCATACTAGATCGCCACAGGGTTATCAATAGGTCTTCATAGGAGGAATAAAGCACCATGACTCGCTCTTCCTTTGCGGATTGGATTGTACGAGATCAAGAGTTTGAAGGATGTAGATGATGAAGTTAAGGAAATAGTGAAGTTTGAGTTAGGCACCATAAACTTGAATTCATATTATCCCCATGGTATTTGCAAGAACCACTATGCGAAGGTGTACTATCCATGGATCCACATGAAATTTCATTAGCACCAAGAAGACCCTTGGAGATACTATTACAATGACTACAAGCTCCACTAGCCGGTTAGTATAGCCACGACTTGGAAACATGCTCTGCAGGCAACACTAGCGCAGGAAGAAATAAGAACATTAGCAATAAGAAGAAAACTAACGTAGGAAAAGGGAAAGAGGAAGATTGGAGAGAACCCAGAGGCAAAAAAAAGGGTACATGATGAAAGAAGATACTATCTCTCAGAAATCAACTTTGGCAGTGGAGGTAATGATGGAGCAACGGCTAAAGAGAGAAGAGTGAATGAAGAAAGAAAAGAAAAGGTTAGAGGAAGCAGAATGGAAGTTGTAGGAAATAGAGAAGAAGTTGAAGGAAGAAAAGGAGATGAGAAGGAGAGAGAGGGAAGAGAAGAAGAAACAAGAGGAATAAGAAAGGAAAGGTGCAATGATAGAGAAAACAATGCCCATATAGGTTGCGGAGTCAGAACAACCAACAACTGAAGAAGACGGTGAACATATGCAGGATAGGGAGCTTGCTCAAAAAATTGAGAAATTTATTAAGTGACGGACATGGTGTTAGGGAAGGAGCCACAAGATCAAGATAGTGACCTCATGCTGAGAGCACCTGAGGTCACCTCTCATTCTCCACCACCTCTAGTGTCAGAACTAGTCCCAAGCGAGCAAGGAGAGCTTATTCTCCTTGAGGATGATCCAATGATCGATGTGTAAAATCTATCATTTGATGAGCTGCAGAAGAATATTGTATAGGTGCATAGAAACAATTTTCTAGATGATCACGTGTCACCTACATTCATGAAGGAAAGGGTGACAGTGTTACATGTCATAAAGCATCCAGTTTCCATGTCCAATGCCACTTTGGCTTATGTAGGAGCCATGAGCTCAAATGTTAAGTTCCTATTAGCCGAGAATGAACAAATGGTGAAGAACTTGTAGGCCGTAAAGAAAGAGGCAGAACAATCCAGAGAGCAGAGCGTAGGTTTCGCAATGGAAGAGATGAGGAAAGTGATACTTGCTAAGGTATCAACACTTGAGACTACCATATGGAAGCTCTATGACGGATTCCTCACTGTGCATAAGGTTGTTGTCCATGTGCAGGGCTTACAGTAGAGGAGCCAAAAGTTGGTTCAAACTCTCAGGGACATACATGCTTCCATCACCCATGTGCAAGAGAGGAAAATCTGGTACAAAGGGGCCCCACTTTACTTACCAAAGAGGATGAAGTTGGAAGCAAAGCTAGACAAAGAAATGGTTTCGATGTTGATCCAGAACTATGAGCAGCTCACCTCATTCGTCAGTAGCATAGAACCTTCATATGCACGGTTGTATAAGAGTTTGGATGTCATCGTGAGAATGCATAGGATCCCATCAATCATTTCCCTCATCGAAGCTAAGCCCAAGGACCAAGTCTGGCTAGAGATCGACAGGTACATTGAGAAGCTAAGGTAAGAGGATACTAGCGATGACTTGGAACTGAGTGAACAAAACATGTAGAAGTACATTAGTGGTCCTATCATGGTCAATACAATGTTGTACATGCTTCAACATGAAGTGGAAAAAGGTTCCAGGACCATATACCCATAAGCTATGGAGGAAAGGATCCGCTATCAGCAAGACACCAACAAGAAATTTGGGGACATCATCAAATAGTACCAAGCTTGACATCAATATGTGACCGAGAAGCATCAAGTGGAGGTTTCCAAGTTGGTCTCTCCCCAAAGTTCAAAATCATATTGTTTTGTCTTGTTAGGCTATCTCTAGCTTATTTTGTCTCACATGGGTACATGTGGAAAATGTATATTATTTGTAAATATGTTGTAAGTGAAGTTCCAAGTGTCACTAGTGGAATGTGAATAGACACTGTTACCACCTAAATCTGCCTTAGGCTGAAGGAAGGCAAAAATTAGGGTAACCACAAACCACGCTCAGTCTGGTAGCTAGCCCTATCAGAACAGGAGAGGGCTCTCTCCGAGTCACGCTTAGTGAATAGGTAAGAAAAAAACGGTCTGAGATGGCTTACAATGAAATATTGATTTTAGGCTAGTAAGTGAATAGGGATACAAGAAACCATTTTCATGAATGATCAAGCTTTTGGGATGGTATGGGACCAACGGTCAGTAAGGAACAGAGAATTTAATACAAAGGCACAGATTATTCCCTGAGGCAAGGCAGGCAGAAAATGTAGCAATTTAGTTTGAGGTAATGCGGAATGAATAGATTGCTAAAGAAAGTGAAAAGGACATAGTTACATGAATCCTTTTCAACAGAAGAAAAACACTGAACATGAAATTTTCCCATAGGCAGAGCAATAAAATTGAATTCTACCTAATCTCACTCAGAAAATTTCACTGGAAATGAACATGAATTGAATTATGAAACATAACGAAATACATATGAAAACATAAGAGACAAATTTTCTACACTCACAACCACAAGAATCTCATGAAACAGAGCCGCTGCCTTTCATTAATTCTCTGTCAAAAATATATAGTGAAGAAACAGAGTTTCTTTCCCACAGTCTCCTAGAAGTTACAAGCCAACCAACCCTTTGCAAATAGCTTGCATACAATATATAGAATGTGCCATGAAGAGATAAAGCACCCAAGGGTTGGGGAGTTACTCGAATCATTACAAAATGGAGATGAAGAGCCAACCATCAGCTACAGGTGCAGCGTTACAAACATGACAAATGGCTTGGGTGACCATTTGCCTTCCTTCGCCACTTGGATAGAAGCCAATCTGGAGAAAAAATACTTTAAATGCCACCTTTGGTGCCAAAAAACCAAAGTGTAGATGAGTGGGCCCACTTGGAGAAGTCGCGAATCGTAAATTCGCGAAACGGAAGCAAATTTGGCAATTTTTCCTCCGTGCGTCGCACCATTTTCTTTGTGCGTCGTGCTACTTTGGGGCCTATTTTGGGGCACTTGCAGGTGTCCAAAATGTGCCCAAGTGGGCATTTTGGAAAGCCTATCCTGTCTACTTTCTAACCCAACCGGAATTTCTGAATTTCGTGCTCATTTTCCCTTCCAAATCTTCATTCTCCCAAGACTTCTTCCTGTGTGTCAAAAAAGGGGAAGAGAGGCCATTTTTTGGGTGTTTGTGACCTCCTGGAGACTTAGATATTTTCCAAATTTATTTTCCGGGCACCAGTAGTCGTGATGTTCCATGCTGAATCCAAAAATGCAAAACCATTCCCCATTTGGAGCTCTAGATTTTTAGCGACAGGGAGAAAAACCCTGTATTTTGCCCAAAAATTTGTCATGTGACCCAAAATGCCCAAAAAATGCTCCAAAAGTCTTGTCCGGGCACCAGTAGCCATGATTTTTCATGCTGAATCCAAAAATGCAAAACATTCCTCATTTGGAGTTCTAGATTTTTAGGCGTGGTGCACTGGGCTTGAGGCGCGGTGCATATAGCCTGTGCGTAGCGCTTTTTGCAGGAGACTTTTGGAGGCCTTCCGGGTGTCCAAATTGGGCACAGGATAGCGAGTTGGAAAGTTCTTTGAGTCTACTTTCCAACCCAACTATAATTTTTCACTTTGGAGTTCATTTTTCATGTCAAAAATTAAATCTCCCGAGGCTGATCAAAATGTGCCAAACGAGGCTGCCTAAAGGCAGAGTTCTATTACAGTCAACTTTTGAATGCTTTCCTCAACTCCAAATTGAGCTCATGATAGCTCATTGGAAAGATCTTTGTGTCTAGTTATTATCTGAATCATCACACAAGTCATTTGGCCAACTGAGCTAGGAGAAAATTTGATTTTCCCAAGGTCACTTCAGAGGTGCATCAATCCCGAGGCAAGTATATTTTTGACATTTCTCCAAAACCATGACACCTGTGTAAAAAGTGAAGGAGGTTTTTCTTCCTTGGAATTTTGTAGGGGAGGTTTTCCCAAATTCATCTTTTATTGCTCAAAAACATCATTTGAGTGAAACCTATCCCGATGTGTGGAATAAGGGATTTGCCGAAATGAAGCGAAATGAAGGGGATAGGGAGCTTCTAAATTCTTGAGGAAATTTTGGGAAGTAGGGTGGGATGTTAGGAAGTAGGGGAAGTGAAATCTCAGAGATTGAGTGAGGGGAAGGGGTCAAAAAAGGAAAAACACAGGTCCAACCTAGAAAATTGCCAGGTTGTAGCAAGAAACTAGGGTTTGTGCGAAAATGAGGAATTTGGGGGATTTTAGTAATGGAAAGTGTTTAATAAGGTATTTTATGGATAGGGGAAGGTTTATGAACATCAGGATACAAGTTTTTCCGATGATTTGACCATCCAAGAGAAATTAGCTTCAAAACCCTAGGAGAGGGAAATGAACCTTGCCTAGGCGCAACTGAAGCATGAACAAGGTGTAAAATGACCCAGTGGAACTTGACATGATGATGACAACCCTTTGAATGATGGTACACTCAGTTGAGTGGTGACATGGAACGTCATTTGGACAACTTTGACAAGGGTAAAACTACACCCTAGACCTAATGCCTAGTGACCAAATTTTTCTTGAAGACTCACTGAAATGAGAAAATTTGACCTTGACACCTTAAAATCACTTTGTAAGAGCATGTTTGATCACTGGAGAAAGGCTGCAAAGACTGACACTAACATTGGCTCCAATAGGGATGGCAGCTCTAGCTCCTTGGAGGTGCCAAGAACTGTAGATCTTTGGGTGAGCAGACAGTGCCTTCGTCCATTGGGTTATGGAGTCAAAACATGGAAACTGACATTATGCAAATGAACTCTGACTGAAGACTCAAAATGAAAACCATAATAAAACCAGACATGACTAAATCCTAAATAACAAACTGGAAAGATGCTCATATTTGAGCTTATTCAACAAACCTACCCTAATTACTCTTTCCACCACTCGATCAAGTGAGATGGAACAACCAATGCAACCAGGTAAGCATTATGGCTGATATTTGATTTCTTCCCAAATGCTTTCTGATGTGCAGGAAAAGGGAAGAATCAAAAGGCAGCTCCCATGGAAACTTGGAATCAAGTTCACTGCTGACAAACTTGCAAAGCATTAATTGGCTGGATGACTTCAAGAATACTGCAAAAGGATCTTCATAAGCATCACCATTGATTTCCATTAACACATTACTGCTCTGGTCCAAGTAAACTTCATAGCTGGATATTAAAATTTTCCTCACAACTGCACTGTTTTTCTCTGATGATTACAGCAAGTGGTCAAAAGGATCCTGAATTTTGTGAAGAACCAAACTCTGTTGTTGATTCCAAATAGAACCAAAGCCTCCTTTATCAATCTCCTCATATGACTGCAAACTTTTTTATGGGCTATGAAATCAACAATTTTTTAAACAAGACAATGAGGGTGACCCTTGAAACAGATGATTATCAACATTCTCTTTTGTCTCCTGGTTCGCTGATGGAGAAGAAGTTTTACAACAAACAAAATCTAACGCATGAGCAAAAGGATCATCAAAAACTTGAGGAGACTGTTGCGATGTATCTATTGAAACTGTATGACATCCTATTGGCTTCTCATCCTTTTCTTTAGAGATATTACAAAGATTCTGCCTTATAAACTGAAATGCTTCGTAACACAAGGGTACAAAATCCTCTTGCATCATTAAATCATGTATTTCGGCTGCCTCACTTTCATCTGTAATCTGAACTTGAATTGTGTTTGGTGGCTGCAAATTTGGTTCTGTATCCAAAATTATTTCATCAATCATTTTAGGGGAAGATTTCTTATTAACAACCTGCTCAAAAATTTCGCCATCTGTCTCATCTTCAACATTAAAACTGAGAGATTGTTGATTTCCTACAAGCTTTTAATTTGAAGATTTATTGTGCAATTTACCCCGCAAAAACTGAAATGATTCAAAACAGAGAGGTAAGGAATCTTCTTGTATCGTTTGATAATATAAGCCAGCTTCTATGTCTTCATGTGCAACCTGACTATTAATGGCATTTGGGGGCTGTAACTCTGAATATAAGAAGTCTGGAACAAAGTTTTCATCTCCCTCAAGAGGATCCAAATCAAGATTTGTCGATAGCTGATGTCTGATTGCATGGAAATTATCTTTGATGAACTAACATGAATCAAAGCACAAAGGCAAAGATCCTTCACTTACCTCAAAATCTATTGCACTTTCCTCATCGTTTCCAAAGTTGATATGCCTCGGTTGATCACTGTACTCGAGTTGTTGTAAGCAAACTTCCTCATCCCATAAACTAGCTGTTGATTTGTCTGCAAGATTAGCTTCTGTTTGGAGAGCATAATCATCATCATCATACTGATCAAACTGAGGCAAATCGTGAGTAAAAAACACATCATCAATCATACATGTCATATACACAGTTCTTTCTTCTCCAATATGATCTACAAAACAATCCTTATGAATACTGAGATAAGAAACAAAATGTTATGGATCAGCCACTTGTTCATGAACGCCATTTTCATCTTTCGCAGTCATTTTTCTCACCATCTCTTCTACTGCACTCACCAAAATGTCAAGATTTTCCTCTGAAGGTGTAGTTTTCTCTAGATCCACGTTTTTCATCTCTTCTTCTTTCAACCTTGCCCTTCTGATCAGCAAATGAGCCTCTACATTTACTGCATTGTTCTACATCTCTTCAAGTGTTGCGACATTCTTTTCTCTCAGCTGAAACTCCATTTCCGGATCAAAGGCACCCGGGTAGTGCAAGAGAGCAGATCTAGGAGGGGGTCTTATATCAACCGGCATTGAATAATAAACTTGATTAAATCTGGCTGAAAACTGTTGTACTGTCTCCCCTGGCAGTCTTTTCAGCTGATTATACTCTTCTACGATAAGGAAAATGTTTTGTCCGATCCTCCATCTGTCAAGAAAAACTTTGATGAACTGCTGTAAATCTGTGATGCTCACATCCGGCAGGGCTTTGAACCAACTCTTGACTTTGCCTTGCAAAGAAAGAGAAAAAAGCCTTACATTGACATCTTCTTCATCAATTTCAAAAAGGTCTAGAAAAGTCTCAACATTCTGCACATGTTGCTTAGCACTGACATTCTTACATTCACCGTCAAATCTTGGCAAGTATATATCATAATTTTTGAGGAAAGCATGAAGAACAGAAGGTAAAACAAGAGGTTTATACCTATCTAGGATTATAACAGTTGTAGGGATATGTACAAGAGCTATGGGATCATTTTTGTTTTCTTTAGGCTCATCACTTTGCAGAGAATCATCATAAGATGTGGGAAAAGTAAGGAGGCCAGGATCAAAGGGAAACTCACTATTTACACTTTTTGAATAGGTCGAGCGAAGATTCTGATCACCTTTATCATACAACAAGTTCTGAAAAACTTTTAGGGCAGCTTCAAGAACAACGAAGAAGTAATTTATAAGATAGCAGAGTAGAACCTGAATACTATTCCACTTTGGATACCCGAACTTTGTGTAAGATCCTTGATTTTTGCAGAGAAAGAGTTAGTCCTCCAGTGGAGTCACCATGAAGCACTGACTGCTGGGTTCTTCAATGAATGGAGTCGCTGGGTGAATGATTTCAGCTGTCTTTTGTCTTATCGTTGTCCACCATCAACCATAAGATTTGAACTTGAGATATGTACTGGAGCAAAACAATCTTCAAGCAAACCATTTTTTCCCTAGTGGATTCGCCACTATGTTAACACCTAAATCTGCCTTAGGCTGAAGGAAGGCAAAAATTAGGGTAACCACAAACCACGCTCAGTCTGGTAGCTAGCCCTACCAGAACAGGAGAGGGCTCTCTCCGAGTCACGCTCAGTGAATAGGTAAGCAAAAAACGGTCTGAGATGACTTACAATGAAATATTGATCTTAGGCTAGTAAGTGAATAGGGATACAAGAAACCATTTTCATGAATGACCGAGCTTCTGGGATGGTATGGGACCAACAGTCAGCAAGGAACAGAGAATTTAATACAAAGGCACAGATTATTCCGTGAGGCAAGGCAGGCGGAAAATGTAGCAATTTAGTTTGAGGTAACGCGGAATGAATAGATTGCTGAAGAAAGTGAAAAGGGCATAGTTACATGAATCCTTTTCAACAGAAGAAAAACACTGAACATGAAATTTTCCCACAAGCAGAGCAATAAAATTGAATTCTACCTAATCTCACTCAGAAAATTTCACTAGAAATGAACATGAATTGAATTATGAAACGTAATGAAATACATATGAAAACATAAGAGACACACTTGCTACACTCACAACCACAAGAATCTCATGAAACAGAGGCGCTGCATTTCATTAATTCTCTGTCAAAAATATACAGTGAAGAAATAGAGTTTCTTTCCCATAGTCTCCCAGAAGTTACAAGCCAACCAAACCTTTGCAAATAGCTTGCATACAATATATAGAATGTGACATGAAGAGATAGAATGCCCAAGGGTTTGGGAGTTACTCGAATCATTACAAAATGGAGATGAAGAGCCAACCATCAACTACAGGTGCAGCGTTACAAACATGACAAATGGCTTGGGTGATCATTTTCCTTCCTTCACCACTTGGATAGAAGACAATCTAGGGAAAAAATACTTTAAATTCCACCTTTGGTGCCAAAAAACCAAAGTGTAGATGAGCGGGCCCACTTGGAGAAGTCGCGAACCGAAAATTTGCGAAATGGAAGCAAATTTGGCAATTTTTCCTCTGTGCGCCGCGCCATTTTCTCTGTGCATCGTGCTACTTTGGGGCCTGATTTGGGGCACTTTCAGGTGTCTAAAATTTTCCCAGGTGGGCTTGTTGGAAAGCCCGTCCTGTCTACTTTCTAACCCAACTGGAATTTCTGAATTTGGTGCTCATTTTCCCCTCCAAAGCTTCATTCTCCCAAGACTGCTTCCTGTGTGTCAAAAAAGGGGCAGAGAGGCCATTTTTTGGGTGTTTTTGACCTCCTGGAGACTCATATCTTTTCCAAATTTATTTTTCGGGCACTAGTAGTCGTGATTTTCCATGTTGAATCCAAAAATGCAAACCATTCCTCATTTGGAGCTCTAGATTTTTAGCGACAGGGAGAAAAAACCTGTATTTTGCCAAAAAAATTGTCATGTGACCCAAAATGCCCCAAAAATGCTCCAAATTTCTTGTCTGGGCACCATTTGTCATGATTTTTCATGCTGAATCCAAAAATGCAAACCATTCCCCATTTGGAGTTCTAGATTTTTAGGCGCAGCGCACTGGGCTTGAAGCGCGGCGCATATAGCCTGTGCGTAGTGGTTTTTGCAGGAGACTTTTGGATGCCTTCCGATTGTCCAAATTGGGCACGGGATAGCTCGATGGAAAGATATTTGATTCTACTTTCCAACCCAACTAGAATTTTTCAATTTGGAGTTCATTTTCCCTATCAAAAATCAAATCTCGCAAGACTGATCAAAATGTGCCAAATGAGGCTGCCTAAAGGCAGAGTGCTGTTACAGTCAACTTTTGAATGCTTTTCTCAACTCCAAATTGAGATCATGATAGCTCATTGGAAAGATATTTGTGTCTAGTTATCATTTTACTCATCACGCAAGTCATTTGGCCAACTGAGCTAGGATAAAATTTGATTTTCCCAAGGTCACTTCAGAGGTGCATCAATTCTCCAGAGGCAACTATATTTTTTACATTTCTCCAAAACCATGACACCTGTGTAAAAAGTGAAGGAGGTTTTTCTTCCTTGGAATTTTTTGGAGGATTGTTTTCCCAAATTCATGTTTTATTTCTCAGAAACATCATTTGAGTGAAACCTATCCCGATGTGTGGAACAAGGGATTTGTCGAAATGAAGCGAAATGAAGGGGATAGGGAGCTTCTAAATTCTTGAGGAAATTTTGGGAAGTAGGGAGGGATGTTAGGAAGTATGGGAAAGTAAAATCTCAGAGATTGAGTGAGGGGAAGGGGTCCAAAAAGGAAAAACACAGCTCCAACCTAGAAAATTGCCAGGTTGTACCAAGAAACTAGGGTTTGTGCGAAAATGAGGAATTTGGGGGATTTTAGTGATGGGAAGTGTTTAATAAGGTATTTTAAGGATAGGAGAAGGTGTATGAACATCAGGATACAAGTTTTTCTGATGATTTGACCATCCAAGAGAAATTAGCTTCAAAACCCTAGGAGAGGGAAATGAACCTTGCCTAGGTGCAACTGAAGCATGAACAAGGTGTAAAATGACCCAGTGGAACTTGACATGATGATGACAACCCTTTGAATGATGGTACACTCAGTTGAATGGTGACATGGAATGTCATTTGGACAACTTTGACAAGGGTAAAATCAAACCCTAGACCTAATGCCTAGTGACCAAATTTTGCTTGAAGACTCACTGAAATGACAAAATTTGACCTTGACACCTTAAAATCACTTTGTAAGAGCATGTTTGATCACTAGAGGAAGGCTGCAAAGACTGACACTAACATTGGCTCCAATAGGGATGGTAGCTCCAGCTCCTTGGAGGTGCCAAGAACTGCAGATCTTTGGGTGAGCAGACAGTGCCTTCATCCATTGGGCTATGGAGTCAAAACATGGAAACTGACATTATGCAGACGAACTCTGACTGAAGACTCAAACTGAAAACCATAATAAAACCAGACATGACTAAATCCTAACTAACAAACTGGAAAGATGCTCATATTTGAGCTTATTCAGCAAACCTACCCTAATTACTCTTTCCACCACTCGGTCAAGTGAGATGGAACAACCAATGCAACCAGGTAAGCATTATGGCTGATATTTGATTTCTTCCCAAATGCTTTCTGATGCGCAGGAAAAGGGAAGAATCGAAAGGCAGCTCCCATGGAAACTTGGAATTAAGTTCACTGCTGACAAACTTGCAAAGCATTAATTGGCTGGATGACTTCAAGAATACTGCAAAAGGATCTTCATAAGCATCGCCATTGATTTCCATTAACACATTACTGCTCTGGTCCAAGTAATCTTCATAGTTGGATATTAAACTTTTCCTCACAACTGCATTGTATTTCTCTGATGATTGCAGCAAGCGGTCAAAAGGATCCTGAATTTCGTGAAGAACCAAACTCTGTTGTTGATTCCAAACAGAACCAAAGCCTCCTTTATCAATCTCCTCATATGACTGCAAACTTTTGTATGGCCTATGAAATGAACAATCTGTTAAACAAGACAATGAAGGTGACCCTTGAAACAGATGATTATCAACATTCTCTTTTGTCTCCTGGTTCGCTGATGGAGAAGAAGTTTTACAGCAAATAAAATCTAACACATGAGCAAAAGGATCATCAAAAACTTGAGGAGACTACTGCGATGTATCTATTGAAATTGTATGACATCCTATTGGTTGTTCATCCTTTTCTTTAGAGATATTATGAAGATTCTGCCTTATAAACTGAAATGCTTCGTAACACAAGGGTACAAAATCCTCTTGCATCATTAAATCATGTATTTCGGCTGCCTCACTTTCATCTGTAATCTCACCTTGAATTGTGTTTGGTGGCTGCAAATCTGGTTTTGTATCCAAAATTATTTCATCAATCATTTCAGGGGAAGATTTCTTATTAACGACCTGCTCAAAAATTTCACCATCTGTCTCATCTTCAACATTAAAACTGAGAGATTGTTGATTTCCTACAAGCTTTTCATTTGAATATTTACTATGCAATTTACCCTGCAAAAACTGAAATGATTCAAAACAGAGAGGTAAGGAATCTTCTTGTATCGTTTGATCATATAAGCCAGCTTCTATGTCTTCATGTGCAACCTGACTATTAATGGCATTTGGGGGCTGGAACTCTGAATATAAGAAGTCTGGAACAAAGTTTTCATCTCCCTCAAGAGGATCCAAATCAAGATTTGTCGATAGCTGATGTCTGATTGCATGGAAATTATCTCTGATGAACTGACATGAATCAAAGCACAAAGGCAAAGATCCTTCACTTACCTCAAAATCTGTTGCACTTTCCTCATCGTTTCCATAGCTGATATGCCTCGGTTGATCACTGTACTCGAGCTGCTGTAAGCGAACTTCCTCATCCCATAAACTAGCTACTGATTTGTCTGCAAGATTAGCTTCTGTTTGGAGAGCATAATCATCATCATCATACTGATCAAACCGAGGCAAATCGTCATTATAAAACACATCATCAAGCATACATGTCATATCAACAGGTCTTTCTTCTCCAATATGATCTACAAAACAATCCTTATGACTACTGAGATAAGAAACAAAATGTTTTGGATCAGCCACTTGTTCATGAACGCCATTTTCATCTTTCGCAGTCATTTTTCTCACCATCTCTTCTACTACACTCACCAAAATGTCAAGCTTTCCTCTGAAGGTGTAGTTTTTTCTAGATCCACGTTTTTCATCTCTTCTTCTTTCAACCTTGCCCTTCTGATCAGCAAATGAGTCTCTACATTTACTTCCTTGTTCTACATCTCTTCAAGTGTTGCGACATTCTTTTCTCTCAATTGAAACTCCATTTCCGGATCAAAGGCACCTGGCTAGTGCAAGAGAGCAGATCCAGGAGGGGGTCTTATATTAACCAGCATTGAATAATAAACTTGATTAAATCTGGCTGAAAATTGTTGTACTGTCTCCCCTGGCAGTCTTTTCAGTTGATTATACTCTTCTACGATAAGGAAAATGTTCTGTCCAATCCTACATCTGTCAAGAAAAACTTTGATGAACTGCTATAATTCTGTGATGCTCGCATCCGGCAGGGCTTTGAACCAACTCTTGACTTTGCCTTGCAAAGAAAGAGAAAAAAGCCTTATACTGACATCTTCTTCATCAATTTCAAAAAGGTCTAGAAAAGTCTCAACATTCTGCACATGTTGCTCAGCATTGACATTCTTACATTCACCGTCAAATCTTGGCAAGTATAGATCATAATTTTTGGGGAAAGCATGAAGAACAGAAGGTAAAACAAGAGTTTTATACCTATCTGGGATTATAACAGTTGTAGGGATATGTACAAGAGCTATGGGATTAGTTTTGTTTCCTTTAGGCTCATCACTTTGCAGAGAATCATCATAAGATGTGGGAAAAGTAAGGAGGCCAGGATCAAAGGGAAACTCATTATTTACACTTTTTGAATAGGTCGAGTGAAGATTTTGATCACCTTTATCATACAACAAGTTTTGAAAAACTTTTAGGTCAGCTTCAAGAATAGCGAAGAAGTAATTTACAAGAAAGCAAAGTAGAACCTGAATACCATTCCTCGTTGGATACCTGAACTTTGTGTAAGATCCTTCCATTTTCTCAGAGAAAGAGTTAGTCGTCCAGTGGAGTCATCATGAAGCACCGATTGCTAGGTTCTTCAGTGAATGGAGTCGCCAGGTGAATGATTTCAGCCGTCTTCTGTCTGATCGTTGTCCACCATCAACCATCAGATCTGAACTTGAGATATGTACTGGGGCAAAACAATCTTCAAGCAAACCATTTTTTCCCCAGTGGATTCGCCACTATGTTAGCACCTAAATCTACCTTAGGCTGAAGGAAGGCAATAATTAGGGTAACCACAAACCATGCTCAGTCTGGTAGCTAGCCCTACCAGAACAGGAGAGGGCTCTCTCCGAGTCACGCTCAATGAATAGGTAAGTAAAAAATGGTCTGAGATGACTTACAATGAAATATTGATCTTAGGCTAGTAAGTGAATAGGGATACAAGAAACCATTTTCATGAATGACCGAGCTTCTGGGATGGTATGGGACCAATGGTCAGCAAGGAACATAGAATTTAATACAAAGGCACAGATTATTCCGTGAGGCAAGGCAGGTGGAAAATGTAGCAATTTAGTTTGAGGTAACGTGGAATGAATAGATTGCTGAAGAAAGTGAAAAGGGCATAGTTACATGAATCCTTTTTAACAAAAGAAAAACACTGAACATGAAATTTTCCCACAGGCAGAGCAATAAAATTGAATTCTACTTAATCTCACTCAGAAAATTTCACTGGAAATGAACATGAATTGGATTATGAAACATAACGAAATACATATGAAAACATAAGAGACACATTTTCTACACTCACAACCACAAGAATCTCATGAAACAGAGCCGCTGCCTTTCATTAATTCTCTTTCAAAAATATACAATGAAGAAACAAAGTTTCTTTCCCATGGTCTCCTAGAAGTTACAAACCAACCAACCCTTTGCAAATAGCTTACATACAATATATAGAATGTTTCATGAAGAGATAGAATGCCCTAGGGTTGGGGAGTTACTCGAATCATTACAAAATGGAGATGAAGAGCCAACCATCAGCTACAGGTGCAGCGTTACAAACATGAAAAATGGCTTGGGTGACCATCTGCCTTCATTCGCCACTTGGATAGAAGCCAATCTGGGGAAAAAATACTTTAAATGCCACCTTTGGTGCCAAAAAACTAAAGTGTAGATGAGTGGGCCCACTTGGAGAAGTCGAGAATCGAAAATTCGCGAAACGGAAGCAAATTTGGCAATTTTTCCTCTCTGCGTCGTGCCATTTTCTCTGTGCGTCGTGCTACTTTGCGGCCTTTTTTGGGGCACTTGCAGGTGTCCAAAATGTGCCCAAGTGGGCTTGTTAGAAAGCCTGTCCTGTCTACTTTCCCAACTTGAATTTCTGAATTTGGTGCTCATTTTCCCCTCCAAATCTTCATTCTCCCAAGATTGCTTCCTGTGTGTCAAAAAAGGGGCAGAGAGGCCATTTTTTGGGTGTTCTTGTCCGGGCACTAGTAGTCGTGATTTTCCATGCTGAATCCAAAAATGTAAACCATTCCTCATTTGGAGCTCTAGATTTTTAGCGACGGGAGAAAAACCCTGTATTTTGCCCAAAAATTTGTCATGTGACCCAAAATGCCCCAAAAATGCTCCAAATTTCTTGTCCGGGCACCAGTAGTCATGATTTTTCATGTTGAATCCAAAAATTCAAACCATTCCTCATTTGGAGTTCTAGATTTTTAGCGTCGTGGCGCAGCGCACTGGGCTTGAGGCGCGGCGCATATAGCCTGTGCGTAGCGGTTTTTGTAGGAGACGTTTAGAGGCCTTCCCGGTGTCCAAATTGGGCGCAGGATAGCTCGTTGGAAAGGTATTTGAGTCTAATTTCCAACCTGACTATAATGTTTCAATTTGGAGTTTATTTTCCTTGTCAAAAATCAAATCTACCAAGACTTGTCAAAATGTGCCAAATGAGGCTCCCTAAAGGCAGAGTGTTGTTACAGTCAACTTTTGAATGTCTTACTCAACTCCAAATTGAGCTCATAATAGCTAATTGGAAATATATTTGTGTCTATTTATCATTTGACTCATCAAGAAAGTCATTTTGCCAACTGAGCTAGAAGAAAATTTGATTTTCCCAAGGTCACTTCAGAGGTGCATCAATTCTCCTGAGGCAACTATATTTTTGACATTTCTCCAAAACCATGACACCTGTGTAAAAAGTGAAGGAGGTTTTTCTTCCTTGGAATGTTGTGGACAAATATTCTCTCAGGTTTCCCAAATTCATCTTTTATTGCTCAGAAACATCATTTGAGTGAAACCTATCCCGATGTGTGGAACAAGGGATTTGTCGAAATGAAGCGAAATGAAGGGGATAGGGAGCTTCTAAATTCTTGAGGAAATTTTGGGAAGTAGGGAGGGATGTTAAGAAGTAGGGAAAAGTGAAATCTCATAGATTGAGTGAGGGGAAGGGGTCCAAAAAGGAAAAACACAAGTCCAACCTAGAAAATTGCCAGGTTGTAGCAAGAAACTAGGGTTTGTGCGAAAATGAGGAATTTGGGGGATTTTAGTGATGGGAAGTGTTTAATAAGGTATTTTATGGATAGGGGAAGGTGTATGAACATCAGGATACAATTTTTCCAATGATTTGACCATCCAAGAGAAATTAGCTTCAAAACCCTAGGAGAGGGAAATGAACCTTGCCTAGGCGCAACTGAAGCATGAACAAGGTGTAAAATGACCCAGTGGAACTTGATATGATGATGACAACCATTTGAATGATGGTACACTCAGTTGAGTGGTGACATGGAACATCATTTGGACAACTTTGACAAGGGTAAAATCACACCCTAGACCTAATGCCTAGTGACCAAATTTTGCTTGAAGACTCACTGAAATGACAAAATTTGACCTTGACACCTTAAAATCACTTTGTAAGAGCATGTTTGATCACTGGAGGAAGGCTGCAAAGACTGATACTAATAGATACTGTGTAATGTAATGAGTTATTTGTAAAGGAGTTGAAGAGTCATGAGGGTAGTCAAAGAGTCACAAAGGGGAATGTCAAGGATTACCCCACCCTTTGTTATAAATAGAACCTTATAACTCATAGAACGGGCTTTTTGGGAGCCAAGGTTTTGGCAAGGCTTAGGCTTAGAGAAGCCTTGGGAGTATTATGACAAGACTTGTCTTCTCCACAACGTAGAGTGAGTATACTTCTTTGGAATAGCAGGTGTTATTGGAAGTAATATTCCACTATTGGGGCTAGTAGATGTCACTGGTGTATATATGGATGGAACTTTCACTTATAATAATAATAACAAATCCAACATTCTTTCATGCATATGTTGTTATTTTAGTTGGACTATTTTGGTTGATTTAGAAATGTATGTTATATAACTTACGTATTTTCTTATAAGCTACTTCGTATGCAATTGTACGAATCTTATTGAATGTGTGCTTTTGGATTAAACCATAAATTTAACTTATGGACTATTTTGCATCTTAGCCTATGATGTCTTTCAACTCATGTTTTCCTTTCAAGTTGCATACTATTATAGGCTTTTAAGGAGCACACTTCCTTTCCCCTCCGTCTGTTAGAACCCCATGCATCTCACATGACTTGTTGTAAGGTCACACACTTTCTTTAGCCCAAATTTATCATACTTATCTCTACGTGCTATTGTGGTCAAGGCATTAAATTACCACCCACTACTGGGAATCCTACTCCAAATGGGCTAAGGTCTAGTTGGGACTTCTTACCGATGAGATACCCTGAATGTTGGTGGACCCAACACCATCAAAATTTATGGCTCTAGGAGGGCCATATGACAACCTAAGCCCTTGAAATCTATTTTGAGTTTCTGAACATCATTCATGACTTATATCTCAATCACAACCCCGACATGTTTTTCTCGTGTTGTTGATTTTGATGTGTCGACATATGTTATAAATGACTTGTCAACATAAAAATTTTATGATGAAAATTAGACACCCCTCTTCATTCATGCAATTTCCTTTTTGGGCTTCTCTGACAGGAATCATGTTCCCTCAGATGACATCTTTTGTGGGTCGTTCGCTTTCACATTTGAAGGGTGTGTCAAGAAATGGTGTCACACATTGCTCGCAGCCTCTATACACCCTTTTAATCACATGTTCAGATAATTATGTCATGCTTTCGTTCTTTATGACAACAAAGTACTTCATAAAAAAAAATTAAAATTTCGAAAAATACCTAACGAATCACTTGAGCATTTTTATGATCATTTTCTTCATTACTTTTTTGAATTTCTTGAAGATGAATTTCATTAGAAATTTTTGGAAGTAAGATTTCAATATCTTGTTTACATCTCTGAAAATCGGTACAAGTTGGAAAATTTCGACTCTCTCCCAACATACCTTGGTCTTAGAGCTTCTACATATGAAAAAGATGAGGTTGTTTTCCCAAGTGACCCTCCACCCCCTTCTCATCAAACAACTCTTGCTCCATAGGACGAGGTGGGAGAAGTTGGGAACCCACCTATTGAATTGTGACCATCTCCTCCTACCCCACCTGCTCGAGATTTATGTTCAGATTTGGACTGCAAGCCTGATGGTTGTCACGTGGTCTCATCAGCTCAACTTCCGTCCACTAGTTCCTTTGGTCCTCTAGATTTCGGTGTGTTGTTTTCATTTGTTACAGCTTCCACATGTGGCATTCACGAGGATCAAGTTGCAGATGGAGCTAATGTTGAAAAATCAACTTGAGCTATTATTTTTTATGAATATGTGTGGGAGCCTAAACAATAATCTGCAGTTAAGGATGACCTCCGTATGTCCGCACCTCATCTGATTTACCCTTACATCTTCCATTATTATGCCATTTTTGTTCCATCTTGTGAAAACTCATCTCTAGATGTTTCCACTTCCAATCATTCACATAACATGTGGGATATCAATCTTTCATTCAATTTTGAAGTGGACAAATATTTCTTACCAGATTCACGCAATCTCTCATTTTCCATTTCTGAAAGCATAGAGGGTGACTCTTTATGATTGGTCAGATCGTAAGGATGTCATTTTTCATCTCAAATTTTATGATCATGGTTGTTGTGATCTTTTCACTCATTGATTGTATCACGATTCTAATCCACATGTTGTTGATCTTTCTAAGCCACCGATCTTTAGTGATCCATCTTTTGATGAAGTGGAAACTCCTCAAGTTGTCAAGGCACTTGATCCCAAGCTGATGGTTATGTCATGTTCTCGTAGCCTTGAGGTCAGTTCCACTTATGACCAAAAATTTGTTAAATTTTCTTCTTTCTTCATGTTTGCTCCTTTTTCAAGTTTGGAGGTGTGTATATGCTTATCTTCTATATGCAAGGTGACAACACATCATGATACATCTTCAGAGTGCCTTTCATCTACTTTCAATATTTTATTTTCTATGGATGCATTCAAACTTCGAACGATTTGGTTTGTATAGTTTCATATTTCTTGTCTATTGGTATGCTTGAATATCATTTTGATCAATCATGATATCGCCTACATGAGTCAACCAATGCATTAGTGGCTGCATTGGAAATATCACTTCACATGAGTTCGCCCATGCTTTGCTTAGCTTATGAGTAGGAGTAGTGTTTTCTTTCCTACTTTGTTTTTCTTGCTCTACTTTGCTTCATCTTACTTATTTCCTTTGTTTGTTTGTTTGTGCACTCGTAGGATTAGTTTCTACATGAAACCTTGTTTGGCTTCTTGAAGACAAATAGGGTGAAATACAAGAGGACTTGTACAACTAGCAACACTTGGTTATCAGTCTATTCCCTCTCTTTATGAAGATCTTGCATTTCTTCTAGTCGATGATACCCTGAAGAAAAATATGTTCATTTAATAGTGAGTCTTGGTGAAAACATGATGCCTGCACTCTTAGCTATTACCACCTACTCTAATTGGTTTTCTAGATTTGGTTAACCCTTGCCAACTCAGTCAACTAGAGTAAGGAGAGGGGAAAAGTTTACCAAGTATGTCAGAGGTACATATAAACATCCTTTGCTAAAGATACAACCTTTTTATCTCTCAATAAGTCGGGATCCCTCTTTCGCCTCATGAAATAAATAAGTGCCTCGGCATAGTTCTTTGATAAATGAAAAAATGAAAAATTAAAATAAAGGCACAAGAAGAGAAATGCTTCCTAGGAAGAGAGGTGAAGCAAGTAACTCTGCTGGGGTACTGTCTAGGCTCGCTGGTAGTGGAGAAATTCTTGCTTTCCTAAAGTGACTCTGTTAGGGTAACTTCCAAGCCTGTTGGCAGCAGAGAAACACTAGAGATGAAACTAAAACTCTGATGGTCTATATAAATTGTGCATGAATATACCCGTCATACCCAATCGAAAAAACTCAGGTCACTTGGCTTGGTGTGTGTGTTGCCGATAAAGAGATTGGTAGGGACTACATCTTTAACTCAATATAGTGAAGAAGCTATGACAATTGAAGAATTGAATAGTAATTCCAAAAGAGTTAAACTCGATGTATACGAGACAGGGTCCATACAGAGAGCTGGAGTTCTATCAGTGTGTTTCCAATGTTGTAGCGACTATAACCACCCTCCAAAATTTTGCCTATGCTTCGTTTTAGAGCCTCCCTCCTAAATCACGGTATCTCAACTCGCACTGACCCAGGTACTTGTTCTTTTATTGAGGTTCATATTTTATGTTTTGGCTTGTTTTTAGTTACTTACGTTACTGTCTAACCCATAATTCCCTCTCTTGACTTGGTTTCAACCTGGTTCCAGGCTTAGTGAACTGCACAATCCTTGAGGGAAACCAACCTTTCTCTCGAGAATTATGTAGACCAAGCAACCAATTAGCCTTCAACTCCAAAATTGCACAGATCCAATTGACAACCAACCTTCAGCTCAAAAACTACATAAAGCCTTAGAGGCAACTTCGAGTCACTCAACCCAGAAATTGCACAGAAGCTTCTTCCTGAGAAGCTATTGAGTGCATGACCTAGTGAGTTTCCCAATCCTTTCCAGAACTGTGCAATCTCTCTAGGAAATGCATGGAAGTTTTTCTCGAAAAGAAAAAAATAAAAGAGCAAAAAACGCATCCCTAGAAAATAGAGATCTATTCTTTAGCAACCTGGAGGAGACACTTGAGTTATTTTGGAAATTTCAGCCAAGTATCATTTTTTCCTTGATTTTTGGCCTTCACCTCATAAACCCTAAACTGACAAAATATATTTAATTGACACTACCATAGCTCATTTTCACATTCAACCTTGGAGCTTTGGCATTCCGAAGGAGATCAAGGAATCTTCAATATGATCGTCATTGCTTTTCTAAGTAAGTTTTTCTTTTCTAGTCTTTTACTCCATTTGTTGTCGCTTCTATTTGTTTAACTTGTGAGAGTGTTGTCTAACTTATTTTTTTGAATGATCATTGGTGTTTTAACTTTTTTTATTTTTCCATTTCCTTTCCAAAGTGTCGCGTGCATTACCAAGGTTTTGAACCAATGGTCGTCATTACAACAACTCTCTCCACATGCTTCATTTTCCATCAATTTGATTGATTCTTGCACTTGTTTCACTCACATGCATCATCATTCACTTAAATATACAACCATCATCACAATATGCTTAAGATCCGTTCAATTTCTCACTCCCCTCGAGCAGATCTAGGCTTCCTTGGCCCAGATCTCACTTTCTCGGAATGCACTGTGCATTTCTGGAGCTCAAGGCCTTGGCCTTGGCTTCTAGAATTACATAGAGTCTACCTAGGTCTGGCTCCAACTACACATTGCACAGTTCCAGGAGCCAACCCCAAGCCTTGGCCACTGAGACTGCACAATGTTGGCATTATGGTACAGGTATTTTCCTTGATGGAAACTCACATATATGATAACCATATGTATCCACAAGTCTATTCATATATGATAAAGTGATGCGTGATGGAAACTCACATTGTAACAAGACAATTATGAGGTAACAAAGTAATGAAACAAAAGAACGGGATGATGGGACAAAGGATTACAAATTAGAATCAAGAAATTGAGGAAAGATATTTTTTTAAGTTGTATACGTTGTTTAACCAAGTCCAACTCATGTATACACGTGGGTTCTCAAAATAGAAGGCGCGTATACATATGCATGCAGTTTCACAGAAGGAGAACTGCGTATGGGATGGAAAATTAAGGTTACAGAATAACAAGGGTCCATACCATGGTATTAGCCCATAATATTAAGTGGAATAACAATTACTTGGTAGCCTACTAAAGGTCAGCGCCTACGTACTGGTAATCATATCACCTAGTACAAGAGCTAGGAGGTTGGAGATCCCTTCTGGTAGAAGCTGGAAAATGAGTGAAGTTTATAGACTTTCGTAGGTATATTCCTATGTACTGGAAAGAGTTTGCACCAGTACAAAACTTGTAAACACTTTTTAATAAGAAGATTGAAGATTGAGACGAAAACAACAGTGGATTTTTCCCACTTTGGGTTTCCACTTGAAAAATCCTAGTGTTCATGTGTGCTACTTATGTGTGTTGACTTATTTTATTTTTACTACATCTATTTACTGCTTAGTAAATGCATCACACTCTAGTTTAAGTTCAACAGACAATGAATTAACTATTTTACAATTTTATTATCTATACATTGGTTTCATTCATTATAGTCGTGGAAATATGCTGTTTGGTTTTTGTAAAATCACATATATAGTTTGAAAAAGAAAATTATTATTGTGAAATTTTAAATACTTAGTCACCTCCCCCTCTTAGTATTTTTCCCAACATGCAATACAAATTCTCTCCTGGTCTGTGCCCCTACAGAACTATGCATTGCGTGGTTCCAGTTAGCAAGGCCTCCCCACTAACTGCTAAGATAGTGCAATGCATGGTTCGAGCTGGCATCCAGTCACCTCTGTGAGAAATATTGTACAATCCCTCCTAGAAGTTGCCTAGTTTGTTGCTTGATCTTGTCTTGAAGTGATTTTGTTTTCAAGCTAACATTTTCATGCCATGAGTGTCCTCTTTGTCTCCATATAAATCAGTTTTTGAGAAACTCTCTAGCATTTATGGGTAACATGGCTTCCAAGACAGTTGCACCAAAGGATATTGTCGAGAGTAGCACTGTGGAAGTAGTTGAGTAAGTGTCAGTGAACTTACTAGTTTATGTAGACACTCAGTTGTTCATCAATAAGGGAATGAAGTTGACATGGAATCAAATCAAGGATACCTTTACAGAGGACTTCAAAGAATACTTGGAGGATCGACAAGTTTATATCATTATCCAGCAATCAGGCTTATACAAGGTCACATGCTGATAACCCGCCTTCCCATGTCTATCCATTGGATTGTCTCACACATAGATATAGAGACTATGACATTGAGCAATGCTAGTGGGATAAATCTTGCCACCTTCAAGGTGCAGAACCATCAATAGATGTATCATTTACGTCAACCAGTGAACCGCATGGGCACACTTTTCTATGCCATCCACAACTTTGTGAACACTAGAGATATTGTCAAGAACTGGGTGAAGGATCCGTCAAAGTTCAAACCAACACCTAACATGTCTACAAGGAAAAGTATCTCAGTAAGTCCTATTAGTTCTTCATCATCTTTGCATGCTAATTATGTGGTTAAGAGAGCATGAATACCTTTCTTGAAGGTTGGGTGGTTGTGTTGGACCAGTTGGTGAATGATGGAAGGCCATTCAACTGATCATATTTGTTGGCTCTTCAGTTAATAATCCATGTGACTAACACCCAAAATCTGCCCCAGGATGAGAAAGCGAGATTCTACATGTTCGTGTATTTACTTGATGCAATATGTGCCCAACATCATTTTGTTAGCATGAGCTGGACATGGACATCGAAAAATATTGTCGTCAACATTTATGGCAATTTTCTTTCCGACTACAGCTACCAAGGAGTTATGGTGAGGTTGACTGATAATTTCATCATGTTGTTGTACAAGTTGATCTCTGAGCATGATCCACCTTTCATGTTCCAAGAGGCAATGGAGGAAATACTTGACATTGCAGATTCGTATGCCTCACTCCATGGCACCTTCATCAGGATGTTTCATGGAGAGAAGCTTCCACATGTTCTACCAATGTATGCCATAGATAATTTGGTCATGAAAGAGGTCTCATACCACATCTCCACAGGGTTATCAGTAGAACTGCGTAGGAGGAAGAAGGCACCATGGCCCTCTGTTGCTTTTCAATTTGGATTGTTCAAGATCAAGAGCTTGAAGGATATAGATGTTGAAGCAAAGGAAATAGTGAAGTTCGATTTCAGCACCAGAAACTTTAATCTTAATGATCCCCAATTATGAGGCTCATCAATAAGTAAATTATATGGACCTTAATGGCACTCTTCAACTTATTAAAATCAACTTTTCTGACATTTCTTTACATATTTTATTATATTTTGCTTAGTGAGAAGGGTAAAGGTGAGATGTTATGTCATGTGGCCTAATGTGCATTAATTACAAGATTTGAAGCATTTTTTGGCTAATTTAAGTGCAAGAACTCGAAGTAGACAAGTAGGATGGATTTTAGGAGATTAGATCTCCCTCCTTAACTCCTCAATCACTCGAAGATTCCTCCACCAGATCTCATCAGCTCAGAGTTACAAGTAGCCAAGCACACCGAGGTCATTATCATCCAAGCCAGTGATAGTTGAAGACAAGTTAATCTCAAATTTGGGATCCAAGCGTCCCTAATTTTAAGGAATTTGTTGGTAGATTTAGTTGTATAAATAAGAAGTCCTAGGGCCTCATTAGGATTCAGTTTTTCTTGTCGTAGCCAAGAGGCATTTTTGAGCTAAAACATTGTGACTAATTAATCTTATGTATTTTTTACCTTTTAATAATAATGAGAATCAATCTTTTGATACAACACTGGGTTGACTCAGAGGGTTGAATCTCTTGGATTAGGGCCCAACCCTAGTAGTAGAGGTTCCTCTTTTTGTATATGTATGCTTAGATTACATTCATAGTTAGCCGCTGAAGTGATTTCTGTTTTATTTAATCTGCATGTATTTGGATGATTACTTAGTTTGATTCCATTAGTGAAAAGATAGATTAGTGGTACAATTGTGAAAGTAAATACTTCAGAAAATCTTGTGGTAGTGTCCTCTACCTCATCTCCCTTATGGGATCATGGTTTGAGGGTCCCACTCTCACAGCCCAAAAATATATTTATTTTTTTATCATTGCATCACTTAGGATTTCTTGTTGAGTAGATCAATGTTTCTAAATTCCTTAGAAGTACCTCCAATTTTTATTTTGGTTTCTTGAGTCTGCTATGGTTTAGAAGCACTTCCATTCATAGACTTAGCCATTAGCCATTAATAACTCTATTTTTCCTAAATTCAACTCATATTTTCGATATATAAATGAAGTTGTGCATAAATGAAGAAAAGAATGTATATTGTTGCATGAGTTTCTAATATATAAGGATACCTCATCTCACCCGCCTCATCCAAGTCTTCTCCACCTATGCTGCCAAAGTTTAACAATCCTTAATCTGAATTTTTGTTTTGTAGCAAAGTGGACATCTTCCTTGAGAAAATCCAACCATTTTGAAGACTTGGGCTGAGCCTTGGGTAGTGTGCATATCCTCTATGCCTTATTCCCCCATCAGACACCTTTCCCACACTTTATTCCACATTTCCTACTTTCCCATATCTTTCAGCCTGTTTCTTGTAGTAAAACAAGACATCCGGTAGTAGAACTAGGACATCCTATAATACAACAAGAAACCCTGCAGTGGCCTATTTTAGTCCTGGATTGAGAAGAAATGATCACCTGAGCTTAGGTTAGGCCTCCACTTGGCTTCCATACCCTCAACACCATTCTAGACCTATTTCCCCATACATGTCTCCCATGCAAAAGATAAAGTTGGTTCAATTAGCATTTACATTCATAAAATTGAAAATCAAAAAGGATTTTTTGCAATTTCTAGTTAGTACATGCATGTAGAAGTCATAATGGTTTTAGGATAATTTCCATGCTTATTTAGTCAAGATAACCAGATGTTAGATGCAAGGTAAAGTTAGGTTTGTTTTGCAAGAAGTATGTGTAGATTCTTAGCTAGATGATTTCATGTCACTTTATAGCAATTTCCAATTTAGCACTTTCATTTCCTAGAGTAGGCAACACTTCCTTTCTACATTAAGAATAGTTTTCCCTTTTCTATTTGGTAGTCAAACTTCCTAGTCAATAGAAGACTAGTTTGAAAAAACCTAGCGGTCTATTGCCCCAGTTGAAAATTGATAAGTATAGACCATTGCATCTACTGTGTATACAACATTGTCACTTCCAAGTTTGTATGAACCCCAATTGAGGAAGTAAAGTTGGTAGCCCTAGGAGTTGCAACATCCTTGCTACAATACTAGATCTCATCACTTTTTTTGATGCCATTTTTGGGGAGGTGTCTAAGTAGATGTGATTTATGATTTCCTTTCCACTTAAAATTCAGTAAATAGATGCAATTCATGCTTTCCTCTTTGTTTTGCATTCAACAGATAGTTGCATTATTTGCTTTCTTTCCATTTTGTGAGTAGTTCCATTCGACAAATAGTTAAAATCCTGCTTTCTTTCCATTTTGCAAGGAGTTCAGAGAAAAAACCCTAAAAAAAGAAAAAAACAAATTCCTTTCATGCCTCGTAGTAGTAGAGAAAACTTAGGAAAATTTTTGACAAATACTCCCACTGCAGCTAACAGTAAGCCTTCCCTCTTCTTCTGTGACTGTGAGCTAGAAGACCCATTAGGTGAACAAGCAGAGATCTTTGAAGAGCTTATTGGTGAAGAAGAAGAAGAAACCATTCCACCAACCTGCACCATGGCTGAAATAGAAATGGGATTGAAACCAAAGATCGAGGTGAAAATAGAACTTAGGGTGCTTTTCCCATCAGAGAAAGTAATGGAGATTCTAGAATGAAAAGCATAAGCCCCTCACTTCCATGGCTTAACCTTAGAGGACCCGAATACTTTTTTGTTTGAGTTTCATGTCATATGCAGAACTTATGATTATACCTCTAATGAATAGAAGTTGAAATTGTTCACATCCACCCTCAAATATGCATCCTTGCGCTAGCTGATGGGTTTATTTAGGGACAACATCACTACCTAGGCTCAAATGCAACAAGCCTTCAATAATAAGTATAGGAATTATTGCAAGTCCAAAGATACCAAAGAGGAAATATTTAGAAATACCTTGGGGCATGATGATTCTTTGGAAGGTTATGAGGAAAGGTTCCAACTCAGCTACAAAAGGGCTAGATGCATCCTCGATCTTGAATCACTCAAGCTAGTCCTTCTTAGAGGGATCAGGGAAGATCTCCAAGAAAGCCTAAATATGTTATCAAGAGGGGACATCTATAAGTTATCCTATGATGATATCAAGATAGTTTTCAAAAAACAATCTAGGGTAGCTAGAAGAAAGGGTAGGGTTAGTCAATCTTTGGCCAGTTCATCCTCCAACACATCCATCAAAAGTGAAATTATGAAAATGTTGGAAGAATTCAAGAGTGAAATGTTCCATAGCCTTTCTCTACAAATAGACACCATGTAAATCAAGAGGAAGCAGGAGGAATAAGAAAAAGTCTTGGCTGTCTTTTGCCCTAGATGCATGAGAAGGCACCCTAGAAATGAATGTCCATTGAATCTTATAGAGATATTCTTGGTCAATGAGGAGAACCACTCCACAAAACATTTCCCTTCTCTAGCTAGATTTAAAGTTGTGTATCAATGAACTGAAGGTGTGACTAAACAAGTCTGTTATATCAACCAAAGAATGCCTCAAGGAGCTCGACCATAGCAAAAAGGCATGCAAGGGGCATCCTATTCATATTAAAACCCTAACCAGAATGCATCCATTCCCCCTTGGTGTCCTCCCGGTCATCCTTCATGGTCCACACCTTCTCCCTGGTCTTTTACACCTCAATACGTTTCCCAACCTGCCAATCAATCATTTCATCCATATGCTCCCCCGCAACCTTATCGGAATACACCATCCCAAGGGTGGAGGCCCCCATACAACTAATCCACAGAATTACTACCTCCACCTCCATCTCAACCACAAATCCTGCAACCTGCTCCACTTAAGTAACCTCAGATCCCTACTCAACCAAATTTGAACCCGAACAACAAACAGGAACAACAAGTCTATAGTTGGGAAACATCTTACCCTCCCTATGTTGTTGAAATTCAATAAATCAACCTCATGTCTAGAAGAATGCTTCCAAATAATCAACCTCCATCTCCACTTGAGGAGATTGAAGAGGAAAATGAGGAGAGTGTTCCTCAATCCAATCCACCTCCTTTTCTTGAGAGATTAAACCATCTTAACCATCACACCCCAGAAGAGACTGAACTTTTGGGTGAATTGAAAAACTTGTGTGTTAAAATCTCACTCCTCCAAGCTATCAAGGATGTCCCCATCTACAACAAGTTAATCAAGGAAAAATTCTTCAAACATCTAGGGAGGCGAAAGAAAGGCACCCCTATCATTAATGTCATTAGACAACTATCTGACTTAACATTGGGGTGAGTGATTTTCTCGAAGTATCTAGATCTCGGAAATCTTGTGGTAGATGTGCACATCGATGGTATCATTATCGCCCATACCTTGATCGATCTTGGGGCTATCTTCAATGTGATGACTAAGGAGACTATGCTTAAACTGAATCTCAAAGGATCATTAAGGAAGACCATAACATTCTTGTAGCTTCCATACAAATCCACATTAGCTCTTGAGGGAGTTGTTGAGGATGTGATGGTCTCCATTGATTCCTGGGAATAACCTGTTGACTTCTTAGTTCTCCAATCTAAGACTAAATTCAATGTTTATCCTCTCATCTGTGGAAGGCCATAGTTAGCCATTGTTGATGCTTACATAAGTTGCAGGGTTGAATATGACCATTAAAAATGGGCATTTGTCCAAACAATTGGTCTTGTACCATCCTTCTCAACCATATCTAGATAATGACTTACATTTATGGTTAGAAGAGGAAGAAGATGAAGTCTACCCTTCCCTAATCTGTACCCTACATGCTATTATAGGAGGGGGCCAACCTGATGAAGATGACCTGATTGAGAAAATCCTTTGAAATCAGCTCCCTAACACCATGTCTCTTGAGGAGTTAGTAAAAAAAGATAAAGATAACCCTTGGACTAATTTATGCATAGCTGAGTCAAGTCCTACTCATGTCAAGATGATATAATTTGGTCCAGAAAGAACACTGAAAATCAACCCCTCTCTCTGCACATCATGAAAAGGAGTTATGTGACATGCTAAGAGAGCATCTGGATGTCCTTGCCTAGAGTTATAAGGAAATGGAGGGAGTGCACCATTTGGTGTGTACTCACCACATTTACATCAAGGAAGGTTGCAAGACAGTGCACCAACCTTAGAGGAGAATGAACCCAATCGTCAAAGATATAGTTAAAGAAGAACTGCAAAAGTTGTTATATGCATGGTTTATTTATCCCATCTCAGATAGTGAGTGGGTGTCTCCTTTTCTTCTGGTCCCAAAGAAGAATGGGAAGTGGAGGATCTGTGCGCAATACAAAGAGCTAAACAAATCCCAAAAAATACCATTTCCCTCTACCTTTGATTGACCATGTATTAGATGGTCTTGTAAAAAAGAAGTTCGTCTCTTTTTTGGATGGGTCCCGTGGTTACAATCAGATCCATATCAACCCAAAGGATCAAGATAAAACCACATTCTCTTGTCCTTGGTGTGTCTTTTCTTATAGGGTCCTTCCTTTTAGATTATGTAATGCCCCTTCCACTTTTCAGAGGGGCAATCCTAAGCATCTTTGCAGAGCTAGTCCATGACTCCGTGGAAATTTATATGGATGATTTCACCCCCTATGGGTGTGATTTCCTGGAGGCTCTCTCTAACTTGGGGAAAGTATTAAAAAAATGAATTGCAATGAACTTATCCCTTAGTCCTAAGGAGTGTGAGTTCTTGATGAATGCAGAGACTGTTCTAGGTCACTCAATATCCCAAAAAGGACTGCAAGTGGACCCAAATAAATTGTTATCATAAAGAAGGTCTCTACTCCTCAGAAGTAGAGGGATATCAAAAGTTTCTTGGGATTAGCTGGATAATATAGGAGATTAATAAAGGACTTCAACAAAGTAGCCTTGCCTTTGTTTGGACTATTGGCCAAGGACTCCTAATTTTTATGGTAAGAAAGCTTCCAAGAGGCCCTAGAAACCCTAAAGGACAAGCTGATTATTGCACCTATACTCCGAGGCCCAAATTAGGCTTTTCCTTTTCACATCCATACCAATGACTCTGACAAAGCTATAGGAGTAGCTCTAGGTGAGATATATTACAATTTACCTTATGCCACTTACTTCGTAGCAAAAATCAGTCCAAGTCTGAATTGAACTATACTGTGACTAAAAAAGAGCTCCTAGTTTTTGTCCATTCCTTGAATAAATTTAGACAATACATCACTGGTTATCAAACCTTTGTACATACTTACCATGTTTCTATTAAATATTTGATGAAGAAGGTTTATTTGAATGCCAAAACTATTAGATGGTTGCTTTTGTTACAATAGTTTGATCTAACTATCATTGGTAAGATTGGTAGAGAAAATGTAGTTGCACATTTTTTTCTAGACTGGCTTTGCGTGCAGGTGAGGAAGGAATGGTTGACAATCAGCTTCCAGATGAGCATTTATTCACTATTTCAATTCTCTCTCTCTATGGTTTTCTAACATAACCAACTACTTAGTGGTTGCACAATTTCGTTTAAATCTGTCCTGCAAGGAGAAGAGCAAAATTATAAGAAAACGTGCACCACACACTTGGATTGGGGGCAATCTCTTCAATCTAGGCCCAAATCAAATTCTAAGAAGATGTGTCAGAAAGGAGGAATTTTTTGAAATCCTTCTCCCCTATCATGATGGGTCTTGTGGAGGTCACTTTGCAATCGGGGACAACCTTCAAGGTACTACAAGTTGGCTACTACTAGCCCACTCTCCACCAAGATGCAAGAAGATATATCAGTCAATGTGACTAGTGCCAAAGAATGGGGAAACCTACCCCTAGGGATGAAATTCCTTTGCAACATCAAGTGACTCTTAAGCCATTTGACAAGTGGGGCATGGATTTCATTGGGCCCATTGATCCACCATCAGGGCAGAAAAAGTACATAATTGTGTGCACTGATTACTTGACAAAGTGGGCTGAAACCAAGGGTATCAACGTAGCAAAAGAAGAGAAAGTGGACAATTTCTTAAGGGATAATGTGTTTTACAAGTTTGGGTACCCTAGAGATCTAGTATCTGATCAGGGTGCTCAATTCACCTCACACCTTATTGAGAATTTGTTAAGTCAACAAGATATCAAGCACAGGAAGTCAACTTCTTACCATCCTCAGGCCAATGGACAAGTAGAGGTTACCAACAGAGCATTGGAAAGAATTCTCACAGAGCTGGTGAGAAGCAGTAGGAAAGATTATGCTGACAGATTAGTGGAGGCCACTTGGGCCTATAATACAACTTGGAAGACAACCACTAGCTTCACCCCTTATGATTTGGTCTATGGGAAGAAGGATATTGCCTCCATTGAGTTTGAGTACAACACTTTGAGAATGGTAGCATAGTTGGATTTGGATGTTATAAAGGCACAACAAGAGAGGATGCCCTAGCTCAATGGGTTAGATGAGTTTAGGATGCAGGCCCTCCTACACACAGAGGTGACTCAAGTACACAGAAAGGTTTGGCATGACCAAAACATCAAAGACAAAGTTTTTTTAGAGGGTGATTGGGCTCTACTATATGATTCTAGGTTCAAGGATGGTTGGGCCCATATGTGATAAAAAAGTTCCTTGACAATGGGGCTATTCAGATAAGAACCATTGATGAAGAACGTATCCCCTTGCTTACCAATGGATACATATTGAAAGCCTACAAAAGACCTATGCCAAAGGAAGAGTTTATCAGTATTATGAGTAAGGAAGTTAATGTGATTGGAAGTGTCTCAGCTTCCAAATCACTGAATTCTTGAAGACTTTTTTATTTTTGAAGAAAAAATGAAAAAAGAGAAAAAAAAATAAGGGACCTAGGTGAAAACCTCCATGAGGTGCCTCAGGAAATCTTTTTGGTTGAAAACCTCCTTAACACAACCCAAGAGTGAAAAAACGGAAAATAAAAGATCCCTTTTTGAAAACCTCCCTTGAGGCACCTAGGGTAGGAAAATAGCTTGAAAACCGCCTTTGAGGTGACTTGTGTGTCTTTCACAAAAAAAGAGAAAAAAATAAAAAAGAAAAATCTATGGCAGGGACCTCACACCTACCCACTAATAAAATTTTGTGGTCTTTGTAGATTTTCAAGGAAACAAAGGAGACCAAGTTCAGAGGGAGTCAAGCCAAGAAACACCCCATTCTTCCTTCATTCACTTCATATCTCACATGCCTACCATGTCTCCATCATCTATCTTCATTTCCAAGCATCAAAAACCAATTTTCAGGCAATTTTCTGACTTATACAAGATTTTGTGTAGTTACTACAGGAGTTTCTTGTCATATTACAAGATGTCCTAAAACTCTACATCAATGGAATTTCGGTTGAGAAATGATGATGCAAGAATATTGTGGGTTGAAAGATTGGACCATTCACCTCACCACATCTCACCAAACACAAACTCATGACCATGCCACCCTCTGTGTCCATCAAAAACCACTCAAAAAGAAATATATATATATATATATATATATATATATATATATATATATATATATATAACTGAAAATTCCAAGGGCCATACCATCATTGGCCTCACTCACCTACCACAACCTATCCCCCATTTCCACCCCTTCCACTCCTACCTCACCACCTCCTCCAAGTGAAAAAAAAAACAAAAGAATTATGAAAGACACAGCGACAAGATTTGTTGTAGTACTACAGGAAACCCTGTAGCAGCCTGTGTTATGAAAACAACAGTTCTCCATGCCTCCTCCTTCAACATGCATGTAGAAAAAGAGTGTCAGCACCCCTGTAGGCACTATGGAACCTATCTAGAGCTCATCAATAGTAGAAGAGGCCAAGCACCTGCACACCACAACAAAGAAGACAAATATATCAGCTAGGTGAAATCAAAAAAATAAGAACTAAGGAAAAACATGTACTTGAACAAGAAGAAGCACAACAGAGCCACCCTCCAGCATGCATCAACCAAGCAAAAGAAAACATAGGCATGGCACCTCATCCACACTCTTTCCTAAGTACGAATATGATAAAAGTGTAGGAACATGAAAAAATTGATTTTATAAGCTGAAGGTGGCCAATTAACTTGGCCACCCTCAGCTCGAAAACAAAAAGTAAACTCCTAGTTAGTAGGCCATGTGGCAAGGTCACATAAAAGAAAATGAGAAAAAAAGGTGGCCAAGTTAAGTTGTATAGGGCTGGGTGATGATTACGAGGGAAGGCTACATGATAACTAATGGTGGGCCAATGGTTCAAAAGGGGAAATCACATACACTTCCAGCCAACACAATGCTCCAAGGAATTAACCATAATTAGGAAACATTTCTAAATTTCATGCACATATCATTCATTTGGAGATTAAGAGAACTGGGACCACCTAGAAGAGCCATTAAAGAAGCAAACCAGTTTCGTTCGTCCTATAGGAAACACCTACAAGAAACATGTAGAACTACATCAAATAGTGGGAATTGTCAAAAAAACTCTGCAAGGGGGTGCCTAGGGCCCATATATTCATAAGTTCTGCTCACCCAGGGAATCAGAATGAAGGGTAGATGGCCCATATCCTCTGTTTTTTGACTTGATAGCTAGGAAAGAGAAGAAAAATAAGAAAAAAAATATGTGTCTTTTTTTCTAGTAATTACAGTGGGCATGGGGATAGATAGAATTGTGTGGAGGAATTGTCAGGGGATAAAGAGAGAATTACAGTTACCCTCCTAAACTATAAACCCACAGTCACCTTGGAAAGCTATAGATTTAGGCCACCAAACTCCCTACAATCATCTTTCCAGATAGGAAAAAATGACAGGAGGTTTCAACAAAAGGGAGCCCACAAGGACATCCAGAATACACCTCCATCCCCCGGTGGTATAGATATTTAGTAGGCATCAATGGTTGGGATTCTTTGAGCTACTTAGAGGATATTATGATGATGTAGCTCAAGAATTTTCCATGTCACTCACCCCTCCATCTAGAATCAGTGCTACTTATGTGGTAAGAGGATTGTCAGTAAAAATTACCCCTAAAATCGTTAGCAGAATCACTACACTTCCTCCAGGCATGCAATGTTGAAAGCAGGATAAACCTAGCAACAATTTTTCTAAGAATAACTTTTTCTTAAGAGATGAAGAGCTAATTGAGGAAGAAAATGGGATTATAAGGGAGAGACTCCCCTATCCTTGGGATGAAGTAAGCTATCACATTCTCAAATATATTTCTTGTGAAGGAAGGCTTAGTATAATCTATGGTTACTAATTTAGACTCCTCCATGAGATGAGATTTGGAGAGGATTTACCTGTTAACAAAATACTTAGTGTGCCATACTTCTTGTTGCTATCAATAATAGACATGACCATAAATTTACAGGAAGAAAAACATCAACAACTGGCACATCATGGACTAATAAAGCTCATACTAGAAGATGCCTTGAGCTAGTTAAGAGTCCCTATTCTATGGTCCACATTTAGGGACATGGATAGGGAGGCTGTAATTGAAGAAATTGAATGTGAGAGGGACCCAACATCTAGTGGTGAGGAGGAAGAAGAAGAAATTGAGGAGGAAGAGGAACTTGAGGAAGAAGAAGAGGAAGAATAGGAGGCAAAGACAAATAAAACAAAGGAAATAGAGGAAGCAGAGGAAGGAAAATAGAACAGGGGGGAGGAAAAAAAGAAGGATGAGGAAAGCGCTCAAAAACATACCAAGGAAGGGGAGGAATCTCCAAGAGTGTCTGTTGAACCCACAAAGAAGGAGGCAACTGTTGTTGTTGGTGCACTAAGATGTCTATTAAAATAAATCTTAATACGTACATTAATCATCAACTCAGGGTAAGTCTGTTTATTTCAAGAGTGTCATCATTGTATATGCAGTGAATTCAGAGGTCAATTCATAATGAAATGATTTGGAATCATTGCAATCACCCTTTAAAGCACTTTCGAATCTACTTAATCTATTCTGCAAGAAACTGAATCGAAATGCAAATGGAAAGAATCAGTCTCAGCAATTTAATTGGCATTAACACTAATTCATTTATCATGAAGGAAAGCTACAACAATTGAACAACAAGTAATCATGTAAACATCTCATGGAAAGAAATGAGCTATAACCTGGAGATCTATGATAATATTACTTTAGAATGAACATCAATCAAAGGCATAAATTACATAATCAATTCGATAAAGATTATCACGCATATGTAACATTAAACTGGATCTAGAATCTCATATAAACATCAAACGCAAACCTCACAGCAGTCGGAATAGTGCTAACTTTACAAACTAATAGAAATTAACAATTATAAAAATAAACAGAAATAACTATAACACAATTGAAGCAGTAGATCTCCTATCAATTGGGCCCAAACTCTCTGGAAGTCCCCACCGAAAGATATTTAGAATATGCTTATAGATGAAACACAGTCTTCTTCATTAAAATTGATAATCGAATTACAACATCACAGTAATGAATGTATTATATGTCAAAAAAGAATAGTTACAATTTGAGAATTCCTAACTAGTTGTTCAATCAGCCTGATGGCTTTATATAACATTTTGGAAAAAGTAAATGGATAGAAGTGAATCCTCAAGATCAGGGGATCCTGAGTATCTCGCAACCCTCGATCTGATTTCATCACAGAATAGCATTAGTTCTCCTGGTCTTTCGCTTTCCTCCATACTCAAGACGTTTTCCTTTTCGTTTCCTGGCTGTTGTTGTTCTGTCGTTTGAACAACAATCATCCAATCCATGTCCCTACATATAAAGATAGTGAAAGTTATTTTTTCATGCCTGATTTGTCTAATTTGTTAATAATCGATTTTACTCAGCTTCTACTATTGTTTCTTCTATATTTATTCCTAAAACAAGGATAAACACATGAAGACAAATGCTTAATTAAGCTATTACGTGGGGAAAAATATACCTTTTCCTTGGCCCAACATACTCCCCAACTTACCTTTTTGAATGTCCACATGCAATAGGATGGTTGAGGTGTAGTTGAGTCAAGGAATAAGTAGGATACACTTTCTCCTTATACAACCTAAAACCATTTTTCTGTTTGAGCACTGCAAAATCCTAGTTCACTCAGTGATTTAGCAAGATATAATCACTGTAGTACCCATCAAGAGGATACTAGATAATTGGACTTTTGTATTGGTACCCTATCCAATCAGGGCCCATGTTTAGGACCATATTTCTGTATTTGTGTAAGGATGTGGAAGAATTTTGAAATTTCTAAACCAAAATGATTCATGTTCCTAAGATTGTTACTAGAGGCTTCCTATCTTTGTCTGGCTATAGACAAAGCTTCTTCTTTAATTTCCTGAAAGTATTCCTTCCCTGCCTATATGATGTATGTATGGAGTAGTCCTAATTGACCCACAACACCTATCCATTTCATAAACTATTTATGCTAGACAAAGAGTTATAGGGGTTTCATGGGTTCTCCCTTAACCCATAAGTCTATGCCATATTCTCTCTTTTGAAAAGTATTATGGGATTTAGCCCATTTAATCTTATTAGTGGCAGAGGAAAGAAAATATTGAAATTGGATATACCCTATGAAGGGGGCATTATTACTAACTAAGTCATCCTATAATAAAAAATTATGCATGTACAATTCACACAAAAGGCGTTGTACCTATTCATTCTATTCCTTGAAACATTTGACAAAGTCTGGGATGGTCTTAATTTCCACTGACTTACCAGCCTTAACAGACTTAACCTTTAGTAAGAGGTATCTTTCTAGCAAGAATAATGCATATTTGGTGGCAAGAGCTCAGCACGACAAGGCATCTGAGTAAAGGGAGAAAAAAATCTCCATTTTGTCCTTAGCCTTTCGCAGCTTGACCTGTTTCTTTTCGACTTTCTTTTGTTCATCATTGTAATTAGTGAAAGTCTCATCCTCTGTGACATTAAGTGACTCAAATTTCTTTTATAATTCCTAGTGTACTCATAGGGGCACTACTTCCTCTTTATGTCGAACCACTCCTGCAGAGTCTTGGCTAGTTCATTTTTAAATTTTATTATGACCACTTCCCTTACCATAGGAATGTAGTCAGGCATTTTCTCTGTTTGGACCTCATCATCCCGTGTTACCAATGAGTCAATTTGAACAACAACTTCAGTTGTTCCTTGGGGCATATGGCAGTCTTCCTGAATATTCTCTAAAGAATTGGTTTGGACAACAGCATCAATAGTGGGGAAGTCCGTTTGGGTTTCCTTCAGAAAAACACAAGGATCTTTTGTCTGCATTTCACTATCCTCTAAAAGACATTTCTCTCTCTGGGTTCCTTTTGAAAAAACCAAAGGAGTCTCGGTCTGGGTTTCAATATCTTCACAAGAGCATTGTTCTATTTGGGTCCCTACAGTCTCCAATTCTATTTTCAATTTCTAGACCCTAACTGCTTCATTCGACCACTCTCTTAGCTACTTAACTATTTTCTTCTACTTCCTGTGCTTTTTGAGCAACTTCCTCAATCTATCCTTATATGCTTTCTTTGTCGTGAGATCTTTGGTCGGTGGTGGCACAACTATATTTACTTTAGGTTCAGGTGGAATTGTGCCAACATCAAGATGGGGTTCTAATAGAGCTGTGTCTCTCGATGGATTCTCGCCTTCCAGGTCTCTTTCTTTGTGATATTTCCTCTCAGGAGACTCCAATGGAATGGTGTCTCCTAAGCAATAATCATTTTCAAAGTCTTCTTCCATATGGGCCTTGTCCTCTGGGGACTTCATAAAAATAATGCCCCCTGGTTGATTTTCACCCTCCAGGGTTTCTTCTGTAGGGTTTTCCTTTGTTGGGGATTCTAGTCGAACAGTAGCTTCTACTTGATTTCCCTCCCCAAGGGTTTCCTTTGCATGTGCTTCTGCTTCAAGGGGTTTCTCCATAGAAGGAACTAATTCCCTATGTCCTTCCAAATTATTAGTAAATGGCAGGGTTTCAGCATGACCAGGACTGCTAGTAGGGGCAGATTGGTTAGGGGCATAGTTTTTCCCTTTATAATTTCCAGATAACTCCCTTCCTCCACATAATGTTCCCATATTCTCCAGTACTCAAGCAACCTCTTCCTCATAGTATTGCAAAGAATCATATTGTGGACTTAGAGGGGGCATGTGAGATGGCCCTACCTCTTATATTTGAATTGGTGTGTGTCGTTGCAACTTTATCCTTGCAGAGTGTCTTTGCTTTACTGGGTTTGAGGCCAAAGAGGGATTCTTTATTTTCTGTGTCCTTTTCAGACCTGTCACTCTTGACCCCTGGTGTTTAGTCTTTGGGTTTTCTAAAAGTGGGGTCAAAGTAGGATTTACAAGGTTATTCTAGGTTAGGTGCTACTAGGCTAGTCCATGGATGATGATTAATTTTATCAGCCCATGATGATTGATGAATAGATGTGGGCCATTTGCCTTTCTTACCCGACGCAAAATGTCATGCAATACATAATTTAAATAAAATGACAAATTAACGGTGATTTTCTATTTCAAAATAGTTAATAGTTTAAGTTGACGAGGTTTTACCATGTCTTGACATCTGTCGCACATGATATACCCCTACACAATGGTTGCCAGTTCATGCCATGGTTGTCTTAAAGTTGTAGGGTGAATCCCTTTTCCTTTTCACACCAATTGCTCATCTGGGTCTTGAAATACTATGACTGCATCCTATAGAAGAATATGTTTGTCCATCCATCTTGTTCCTTCTATTAGAAGTTTAGAGACTTCAGCTATGACTTCCTCAGAGACTGTTATGTTCCTACCTTTCACCGTGATGTGGCCATTATGTAAATTATGCAGAAATTCAAGTGTCATTTCCTCATGAAATCCCTATAATTTGGTCCAGTATTGTAGCCAGCCAGTGTGCTCAAGAATCACTTGAGCCTGGTCTGATACCCTGAGCACTGTGGGTTCACTTTGAATGGATTTTCCTCCCATGGCTATTGTTTCTGAGTGGCTAGTTCACTTGCAATTTTTCATGTAGTCCTCTCACACTTTCACAGTTTGGAACAACATTGTAGAACGTTAAAGCTATTGATAGAGCAGTGACGTTGTTTTGAGAGTTAATATCCAAAGCAATTATGTTATTTGTCTCATCAACAATATTTGGCGCAAGATCGTAATAAATTTGCATGCTATACATATTGGTTGCCTTCCCCCTTCCAATCAGAAAATGGTTCGATAATTATTACACATGTGCATTCATAACACAGTCCTTTAACCAGAAATCAATTTAATAATCATCACACAATCTATCCATAAATCATCACACATGATGTTCATTACACAGACCCCCCCTCCTCTATTCAGAAAAGGGGCATCCAAGCCCACCAAGCATGGGAAAAAGGGAGAAAGCGTTGGTAATTCATAAATTTAGGCGAACAATCAATAAAAGCGATGTAAAATACGACAAATGCCATCAAATAAGTACACGTCAAAAGATTTGAAATGCCCATAAAAAGAATAAAACAAAGATTTAGATCATTATGTAAATAGATATTTACCTTAGGTGGAAAGGTGACAAATGCATGACCAACGATAAATATTAATGACTGTCGGTAAAGTGATTGGACAATAACTATATAATAAATATATGATATAGGTTACCATGCATGTCAGCTAATTAAATTAAAAATGTTGTTCAAATGGAAAATTCTCCTTTAGAAATGAATCCATAGGTGGTAATAGGATAGAGAGTATTTGGCAGTGTAACATAGTACTTCAATACCATAAGCAGAGCCACTGTTGCCAGCAGGAGTTCATAGCCTCGACAGGGTTACTTTTTAACCCAAAAATGAGAAAGAGTCCTCGTTTTAGTTATTTTCGGTGATTCTCCTTTTCTTGTTGTAAAGAGACCACTATGTTGGCATGTTAACCAGATAATCATAGTGCCATTCACCAAGATTTAACAAAGTGATCAAGCTCACTTGTGATGAGACCCCTTGTCCTTCTTACGGTTTTAACTAACAAGAAGGTCATTACCTTGGTGTGGTGGCCATAATCGATGTCACCTGTTACATCCTTATGATCATGGTAGGCTAGCTCGTACTGAGACCCCTTATCCTCTTTAAGACAATGTTTGTTGCATTTTCATATTTTCATGTTTTTATTGTAAAGGGAGGGAGGCTCATTTACTCCTTAAGAGTTAGGGATGGCGTAACAAGTAAAAAAAATGCCAATGAAAGTTGTGATTTTATCCCTATATCATCATATCAAGGGGATTTATCCATTTGAAAGTGTGAAAGATAAACCAGCATGGTATTAAGATAATAAATCATTTTATGATGTGTCCAAAGAGAATATATTTGATCAGTCATTATATGAGTGCACCATTGTTATAGGTCCAAATCTCACTCTTGAGGTTTGTGATGCTACGCTCATGGCCTAGGGCAACCCCTCCTTCCAAACCTGGTCCAAAACTTAAAAAACAGTGTTTTACTCCCTATACGCGACATTGCCCTGAGCTAAACATGTGTATACGCAGGTTTGTGTATACCCAACCCACGATATGTATTAAAACACTTAAAAAAATCAAATCTCCTTAATTTCGAGCGGAGATCACGGGTTTCACCTGTTGATTACCTATCAGTGCCCGTGCCCCAACTATTCCCAATGAATTCCCAACTAAAAAACTGCTTTGGGAGAAGTATAAAAAGGCTTCAATGGGAAGGCCTAAGGAGGAGAGAAGAGAGAGAAAGATCACTCTGCTGAGATTTTCCCTGACTAGGTTTGAAGATCCTTGTGCCTCCTGCACTTCCCCCATTTACAGGAAACCCTTGTTTCCTTGTGTGATGATGTCTTTCTACTACTTGAGATATCATGGAGTAAGTCATGGAAGGAGTTTGTTAAAGGCTTGAGAGTGGATGAATCTGGAGGACGGTTCCACTTGGAGCCTGCAAAAGGATGACTCAGGTAAAATTATTCCTTTCTGTACTTTAGTTATCTATAATAAAAGAAAAACTTGTCTTTGTTCCTGATATAAATCCTCTTCATGTTTATGATATCCATGTTATGATTCATATATGAATGGTTGTTCTAATTGCATAACTAACTACCTTTCAATATACTATGAAGATGATTTCTTCATGATGTTCATTCCATATACTATTGTACTTTCTTGAATTGATTGTTTTGCAGGTTGAAGAAGCGAAAGGAACTTCGAGAGGGTTTGGACCCTGGCTGGAGCTTCTCAAATGAAGGACCCCAAGTGCACCTCATTTTGTTCAATTTGTTTATATTAGCATTATGGATGTATGGAATGTGTGTTTCTCTGCATAGATAACCTCTGATCTGCTAGGGTATTAACCCAAGACCCTAGGGGAATTTATCCCTTTAACAACCATGTTAGCTTTGGAATAAAGATGGCCATCAAAAGGTTTCATAAGTCATAATGGTATTAATATGACTATTTTTATTTATCTTAGGTTCAAATTCCAAATTCAATAAGATAGATTTTATTCAAGACATGGAAGAGAAAGAAAATGGAAAAAAGAATAACCATAGATGGAACAACAAAAAGGAGTCAGTGTTGTTCAATTGATTGAAAAATGATCATTCAATTGATTTGAACAGCAAGCACACAAAATAAAAATCTGGGTTGTTCAATTGATTGAACAACAATCGTTCAATCGATTGAACAACAATCGTTCAATCGATTTGAACAACAATTGTTCAATCGATTGAACAACAATCATTCAATCGATTGAACAACAATCGTTCAATTGATTGAATAGCAATCGTTCAATCGATTGAACAGAAAGTTTTCAATCGATTGAACAACAAACACAAAAAATAAATTGGTGTTTCTCAATTGATTGAACAACAATCGTTCAATTGGTTGAACAACAAACATGAAAAAGAAATTGGTGTTGTTAAATTGATTGAACAACAATCATTCAATTGATTGAACAACAAAACACACAAAAAGAAATCAGTGATGTTCAATGGATTGAACGACAATCATTTAATTGATTGAACAACAGTTATTAAACACAACCAAAAACAAGAAAAATCCTCATATTTACATGGTGATGCCTAAATAAATTGCAACCAACCGTAAGAGAATATATACATTATTTAGAGTTGAATAAAGATACATTTTTAAGAAAGTAAAGTTGTCAAGTCATCACTCCCTGTAGCTAAAATTTTCATAGTGGGATCATCACGTACCTATTGAAAAAAAGACTCTTAGGTGAGTGGTTTGTGATAAAGACACACCCGATGTCCATTCACCTTGAAAGAATTACCAGACTCATCAATGGTAGTCAGAGTGAGAGTCTTTGTTATGTACCTCTCAAATTTCAAAAGGGCTAAGCCACCTTGTTTGTAACTTTCCCGGAAAGTCTTGGAATCTGGAATCATAGAAGAGCGCCCAGTCTCCTTTCTGAAACATCTTATTTTTAATAAGACTATCATGCCACTTGCCCTTTGCTGCTAAATAATTTTGGTGCATTGTAGAGCAAGTAGTCAAGCCTAATCCAATTCATTTGGTTTGGGCCTCTGTCAAATCCAATCCCACTTCCTGGGCTGTTATGAGAGTCTTTATTTCAAATTCAATAAGAAAGATAAGTTCTTTGCCAAATACAAGTTGGTACGGAGAATATCCAATAGTATTTTTCCAAGTTGTACGATAGGCCCACAAGGCCTCTGGAAGTCTAGCAACCCAATCCTGCTTATCTGTCGAAACTGTCTTGGCCAGAATTGCTTCGATGACCTTATTGGTGCTTTCAACCTGCCCATTCACCTGTGGGTGATATGGGGAAGTGATTCTATGTGTGATGTGGTGGTTCCTTAGAGTGGCTGTAATCTTGTATCCTACAAATTTCCCTCCTCCATCCATGACCACTTCCTGAGGTAAATCATATCACACAAATAACCCAAAAAGGAAATTAAGTATAGCTTCTTCTATAAATCTTGGCAAATCTATTGTTTCTACCCACTTCATTACATAGTTTGTGGCAACCAGTATGTATGTCTTTGGGTTTGATGGCGGATGAAATGGGACAACAAAATCCAATGCCCATTGTTCAAAAGGTTCTATTACCAATTGGGGCTACAGTGGCATTTCATTAGATTGACCTAGCTGGCCCATCCTTTGGAAGCTATCACAAGCTTGGACATATTTCTTAGCGTCTTTAAAGATAGTGGGCTGATAATACCCCATCTGTAGTACCTTATGCCCTATTCTATGATCTGTGAAGTGTCCTTCGCAAGGCTCATCATGGAAAGCCTTCAGGATGTCGTAAATTTCATCTTCATGAATGCATATGCGTATACACATATCAGAAGTTGTATGAAAAAGGTATTCACCAATCCAAGAAAATCAGGCATTGTGCTGGACAATGTGTTTCCTTTCCCTTGTTGTTAAGTGTCTAGGAATCTTTCCCACTGCCAGATAGTTTTCTACATCTACATACCATGGCATTTTAACTGCTACGAAAAACAAATGTTCATCTGGAAACTGGTCATCTATTGCCAATGCATCATTTATCTTTGGACCCCAAGATAGAAAATTTGCAACTAGGTTTGACTTCCTTGGATGATCTTTAATGGTGATATCAAACTCCTGCAAAAGTAACAACCAATGAGTCACTCGACCATTTGTAATAGGTTTGTTAGCTAAGTATCTAATGGCAGAATCATCAGTATACAGAAAAACTTGATAGCAAGTTATTGTTGGCTACGTGGGGCCTGACCCAAGTTTAGCAGTGAGTTTAGCCAAGCAAATCCCGGTACTACTAACCCTTTTAGCAATAGTCTACGGAGCGCGGACTGAGGTCTCACCCAAAGTAGTATGGGAGTGTCCTAGAACCAGGTTTCCACACCCTGGGGATGTATGATATGGGCAATAGGTACGCAATTCAACCTTCGCGCTTACTAGATTACGTGCACCAATGATTTCCTTGCGTCCTGAGGGACTGCCTTCGTGTAGAGCCAACCGCAGTGCGACCAGTATTAATTACCCAAGTCTTCTTTAGTTAGGTTTTTTTCATTAATTACTTAGAAAGTTTTCATACATAAACATACATACAAGTGCGTACATATAGATAAACAAATATCATTAACGTCAAAAATCAAAATATAGATCTACAAAACAGATGCACAATATGCTGAAGCAACTTAGCTTTATTAATTATCCTTTTCAAGTTCAGTTCAATACAGACCTGACTCCACCTTGTGCACTTAGCTACAGGGGTCTACGCACTCAGTTGCGGACTTTACTAGGGCCCTGCGCACTCAGCTGCAGAGCCTTTACCTACTACTACGACCCAATACCTTCAGATTCACTTCTATCCTCTAACCATGCCTTCGCATCTATCTATTTCTTGCTTGCTAAAAAACTTTCTTTACACTTAGAGGCTCGCTCTATTTATACAATCCCATGGTCTATGGACCATGGGTAGGCTGACACAACTTTACATTAAAATACATTATTTTAGGGTGGACAAACCTATGGCTCATCCTAAACTTTCGCACTCTGTGCCTGTATTTAGCAAGGTCTTTACATTACATTGACCAAAACTCAGGCTTTAAGCCCCAAAAACTTGCTATGGGGGGGATTCGCTACCCAACATGCCCCTAACACAATCATCATGACTCAGCCCGACTCACTCTGCTAGTGCAGCGATCTTGGTGCGAAGTCCATCCGAGAGGTCGTGTGGAGCTTGGGTATCCGCAACACACTATTCGGCTGTCTGCTATATCTGTTGCATACGTATCTCTAAACTTTCTTGAGCAGGGTCACCTTCCTATCCAACCGCATAAAGTTCCTGCATCTGCGCCACCTTCCCTTCAATGGTGGTTGTAATTGTGAATGCTTCATCGATCCATGGTTGGATGTGTTCCTTGAGCAGGGCTTCGTTTTGGCGCATGGCGTCTAATTGGTCCTTCAGTGCGCTTTCCTGCTGTAGTCTGGCAAGTTGTTAAGTAAGGGCAACCATCTGCACGATGCCCTAGACATTTTCGTACTCATACTGCAACTTGTGCACCTCGGTCTCTAGGCACTACAAATTTCGGTCTTCCTGCAGGTGCGTAAGCATGGTGAGTGCTTGCTCCAATAGCCCGGTGCAATCCTATGTTGCCTGGCCAATTTGTTCCAACCCCATTTGGATAGCATAGGCACACTGCTCTCTGACTTCTGGGGGTGTGGAGGGCTACGCCTTCAATCGTAGCTCGGTGATCTGCAGGTTCAGCTCCAACTGAACCTTTGCCGTTTCCTCTCGGGCCTCGCGGACTCTGGCTGCCAATCTATATACCCGTTCTGCTACTGGGAGCTTTGCCAGCATGGCCAACTCTGGAATGCTCCTGCATGCATCTTCTACAGCCTATTCTAGTCCATGAGCCTGCGCAACCAACTCATCTTGCTGGATGCTGAGCTGGTCCATGTTGATTTTCTGTTCATGCAGGACCTGGATCGCTCGGCCTTCCCAGGCGTGGAGCTCTGCGATGACCCCATCCTGCAGTTGGTACAAAATTTCGCGTGGTAGGGTAGCCAATTTCAAGCAAGCGCCTTTCATGCTGCTCATCGCAGCCTGGTCACCCTCGCTTATGGCTGTTAGCATGCCTTCGGGAAAGACGAAGGTGTTGCTCATGTGATTGCGCAACATCTGTTCGGCCTTGGCGGTTCCTGCTGTGACATACTGGGTCATTGTTCCTGTTTGGGGTTGTTGTACCTGTAAACCTTGTAGCTACGTGTTGAGTGCCCCCAACACAGTGTTCTGTTCCATCCGCAATCCCTAGAGCACGTCCTCTGTGACTTCATGAATCATTTTGCCGATATCCAATAGATCACATTCTGTGAGCGTGATCGGGTCGACAGACATCTTCGTGGCTTTTCCCTTGTTCCGGGGAGCTGTTTTCTCAGGGCCGCATAGCCGCTTGAGTTGGGTGGATGCGGAACCGGGGTCCGCGCGTTCCTCTGTCCTATCCCCTTCCCCTGTCTGCTGCCTTGTGGACATCTCCTAGCCCTCCTCAGGTTCTCTGGCTAGCGTGGTTGTGGTCTCTGTCATCTGCGCTACTATTGCTGCATCAGCTGCCTTTTGTCATGTGGCTACTTCTTATTCCTGGTGCCTCCTCTCAGCCAGCTACGCAATGCGCAGCTTGGTGTCCTTCCTTCATTACTGAACTACAACCTTCTCCATTTCTACCAAGTCCAGGGTGCGCCACTCTGGAGGCCATGACTCCATTACTGCTAAGATCACATCATCCATTGCGATGAACGGAAGCTTCACCCATTTTTTTTTGGATCCTTGCACACCTTGATATACAGGTTATGCATATCTGCCTTGAATTCTACCATGCTTTGCAAGCTGTTATGAACTGTAGGGGACAAGCGCGACCTGTGGTTGATCCATGTTTGGATGCTCACCTCCACGAACACCCAGAACACCTTTATCTCGTGAATCCTATTCATGTCTTTTGTAGCCTAGAGTGAGGTGTACCTTGCGACTTTGGATAGGTCACTCTCAGTAGTGGGAAACTGGTTGTCTGCCGGCAGCTCCCCTGCAACCAACGGGATGGATAAGAGCAACCACGCATAGTGGAAGGTCTTAACCTGCTCCTGGGCCTCCCTGAAATTCGTCAAGAACTCGTTACAGAGGAACTACGCCCAGTTGAACTGGACCCCCTCTACGCATTGCTCTACCAACGCAATCACTAACGTTGGTACTTCGGCGGTGCAGCATTTCCTCATTAGCTTTCCAGCTAGCAGCTGGGTGGCTACACACGCCCCTTGGTCTTTAATTCTTGCTATTGCATACCCCCACTTTCTCTTTTCTAGTTTATACTTGGCCTTCTAAGCTTTTGTGAGGGCCAAGTCACTGCTATTTCCTATTATGGCCACGGGGTCATTTCCTTTGACTGACAGTCGAGAAATTTGGTGAACTAGATCAGGCGTGATGGGAATTGGCTCCTACAACCAGAGATACCCATCATGCACTAGGCACAACAACTGCCTGATGACAAAATAGGTGATGGGCGCGCAGTGGTAGTGGGGTATCCATTGCAGATGGAGTAACCCAACCCTCTCCACACCGCGCAACCATTTCTTCTTCATTAACTTCTCTGTGGCCAATTGTGGGAACTTCTCACTATCCATGAGGTCCCAATCTTCAAACTTCATGGTCGGTATTCATCCCAATGGCGAACCTTCAAACCTTATATCATCGGGGAGGAGTGGGGTCTAGAGCACACTCTTTGTGGCCTCCAGGTCCTTCGATACCTTGGCTTTCCCCTTCCATGGGGGGATGTAAGGAGGTAACTTTGTCGTGGAAGGCATTTGGGAGACATCCTCCACCTCATCGTCTTGCGCCTCAATTTGGGCGATCAGGGCTTGCAAGTCTTCCTCCTCCTCCTCTGTTTCAATGGTGATGGCTTTTCCCTTCTCTACCATTGACAATTTTCCAAACCGTGGGTTTCTTGGGGATACACGGACTGGCCCCATCGTTTTCTTATCTTTCTGTGGCCACGGCATGCATGGTGAATTTGGAACTTCTAGTGTAGTTGCCGCTTCTCAGACTCTTCATGAGCCATATGGGGCTCCCCGGTAACTTCGGCGAATTGCACTCTTGTTCTAGCAGTCGTCATTGTGTCTACACTTGAGGATGGTAAGAGTACGCGACGCCTAATGCTCTTTACTTGTTCAATTCTCAAACAACCAAGTGTTGTGTTGTGGCTGGCCTTGGGGGTTTTATAGCATTTTTTGAATTTGAATTCGACCCTTCCCCCAACTTCTGAGTCATTAATGCCTTCTTGGCGGCAGATCGTCCCAAATATAACTCTTAATTTGTGTCTTAATTGCCTACTGCCTGCTTCTTTTTGCCTTAAATTGGAACTATTATCATGAACAGTGACACCAACGGTCACCTCCCAGCCTACCCGCACAGTAGCGTAGTCCCCTATGCATGGTCACGACCCCTGTGACATACCGATCTTGCACGCCACCTTTGTATCTTGCAGCTCCCATACAGGCTCTTTTATAGTCCTGCGCTCTCTTTCAACTGCTTGGAGTGCTAAGACTGTGCTCTCTACAGATAGTCAGGTGGTCGCACCACCTGTGCGAGGCTTGAATTTTCCTTCCAGCCCAATCTATGAGCACCCCTCAATTACCCTCACGTTCGTTTGTGCATTGGGTTCTTCCTTGTATGGTGCACTCCCCTGTTTACTTTGTCTAGTAAGGTGTCATTGCAGCCATGGTAGCAGGGCCAAAAATTCTTCTAATGCAGCAGTATGGCTGGCTATACCTTGTCCTATCATGCTTAGTTTCTCAGGGCAACATGCTTACGTGATTTTAGTTTCCAGTTTGTTGATTTCTTCATCCAATAACATGATTTTCTTTCCTAGCGTACCTAATCTTTTTCAAGTTCGTGAAGTTTCAAGTTCCCTCGCCAAATGGCTTCCTGTTACTGCATAATTCCTTTACTCGGGTCCTCGCGTACTGTCCCAACTGTGGGAGCTGTTGTATGGGGATTCTTTTCTACTCTTATGATCTCATCTCTGCTCTTTAGTGTTGGACTCATTTCCGTGCTCTAGATTTTTCTCATGGCCCTATAGGCCCATTGAACTGTTGGTACGCGCAGGTCCTAATCAGTTTGTCTCTCCTGGTGAACTTTGTTTCATTATTCTGCATACCTTTTTGAATGCTTCGACGTGGAATACCTGTGGTGTGCATCACTTTTCCTGCTACTGCATTTGGTTCCCATTTTTTATCCTTATTCTGGGTGTTACCGGGAAAAGTTTCTATTTAGAACTGCTCTATCCCACTAAGGTGTGACAGCTGCCTTAGAAACAAACAGAGAAAACTACTTTTGTATTTCCTTTATGAATTAAAGATAGAGGGGGATAGAAAGAACCGACCTGTGTCTTGCGCTAATCCTTTGATCCAATCCCTCTCTTCTTCGACAGCTTCCAGCTACCTGCTCCCTTACTTGCCCAGCTTCACCAAGTTCCTGTAAGATCACAGAAGAAGAAAACTATACAAAGACATGGATCTATATTCATAAATAGCTTAGGATCAGATTTAAGCTAAACATACAAATGTAACAAGCATCAATGATACACAAGCATGTAGGAAAAACTCAAATAGTTTTTATTGATATACAAGAGGATCTAGGAGGAGTTACAACCGATGATTCCTGACCCAGCATCAACCTCCCAGCAAAGAAGCCCCTCTTCACCTCCAACAAAGCATAAATCACCCAATACTCTGATATCTATCTCAAAACCAACAGCAATTCCTTGCAATGTACAAAATTCCAGCCTCTGAATCTCTGGGATGAGGCATCCATATATAGATGTATGCAAGGAGGATGAGTCAGCTTATGATTTGATTAGTGTCTTCTCTCTGTCAGTTCTTACTTCCACTTGGAGACTGAAAGCCTCTTACTCATCCTTGGTCGAATTCAGTGAGGCAAGTGTCATTGGAGAAGATTCTGGAAGCTTCCATTGTCTTTCCACCTCGCGGAATGACACTACCATTTGTCATTTCTCGCTCAACGCACCCTGATAGTGCATTTAAGTGCGTTGCAATGCACCCAGCTAGTGTATTTAGGTGCTATGCAACGCAGCTAGCCAGTGGAGCAGCTGAAATGATCCTGTTTTGACTTATTCTGAGCAGTTTCTGGTGGAGAACTTCTGGGAGAAGTTGTAATTCATTGACCTTGTTCCTTTAGGGGTTGGAACAACACTTTTAGGGACTTAGGAGCCCTTGGTTTATGGACATTTCATGCTTGGAGCTGCAAGGCACAAAAATGTCTATAACAGTTGCCCCCTAAAGTATGAGGCCGTTAATCGGGTGAAATGCTTTATTATGAGGATCCGAAGTTCTTTCAATGCTGGGAGGAGACCTGTAATAAGATACAATACAATACATTATCTTCATACTGTTTTTCATGATCTAGCTGAGGCGGGCATTCCCATGCTCAGCTTTATAAATCCATTTTCATGTACATAGGACAGACAATTGTCTGATTGTAGACTGATGATTCTGATAGAGCCATCATCCTTTTGGTAGGATGATTATCTGTGCTGCAATGCTGTACATTTTAATGTCTTTATTTTCCTGAATATATATCGCAGCCCGGATGGATGAAACTAGATCCGGGGTCTTCAATCTCGTCTGATCTTCACTCGAAGTACAAGTCGATCCATGTGAGAAATGTTCTGAAGTCGAACATGGAAAGACATCGCTTGATTACCAGTCAATGATGTAAACTGTTAACAAGCGCGAGAGGAATCACCGATAATGATAATTACCCTCAAGGTACTACAGTACAATTCACGTGGTGTGAATACAGGACTTGGCGTCGAACACCACGCAAAATCTTTCGGTCGAAGGCCAATGATGTAAACCTGTCGCCGGAAGTGAGAAACTTGCCATTGAGGCATGCAAGCTTCAAAGTACTGAATGGGGTGTTCCTAGATCAACTTCTAGGATAATGAGTTGATGTCGACAAGAAGTGATCCGTCAAAGGAGGGCCTTAATGAATCCCACATCAATGACACGGAACGGAGCAAATTATTTTGATGGAGGTGAAAACAATCTGATGATATATGGTTCAGGATGGCGGTCATGAAATAATGGAGTATAATGTATGGTAGTGGGTGGGACACGGGTGACTTCTCTGGAGGACTTCTCTTGAACATGTCGGCGACACTTATGTGATGGATTGGTAGCATTAATCCCAAATGTGGATGGTATGGCGAGACCATCGCGATGTGACCGGTGAATGAAACAACCCAACCCGACTCAGACACGGAGTGGAAGTGTCATGTTCAAGAGCGACTTGCTACCAATAAAGATTCTTTGAGTTTTCTTCCCAATTTTTCCCCAGTCATTGCTGACCAGTAACTCTTTATTTTTGTCAAGCTTGAGGAGGATAACATATGCTTGTTCTATAATTTTCCCTTTGGGCAAACCCATCGCTATGTTTTAACGAGCCTAGAAATAGTGAAACTCGTTCTTGTCTAAAGACAAGTTTGTCGCTATTAATCTTTTTAACGAGTTTAACGACAAAGATAACTCAGTCCTTTTCATTTTTAGAGAGTCTGAAAAGGTACATAAAGGTAACTCCAAAATTCCTTTTTCGTCATCTAATCCCTTAAGTCCGAAAAAGTATAAAACAATACAAAAGGGATGAATTTTCGATAGTTTTAACGAGCCGAACAAAACAAACGCTCGATCTTTTTGTGCAATAATCCCTCAGGTCCAAAAAAATTAAAATCTAGAGGAGGGATAGCACTTCCTGTCCCTTTAACGAGCTGGAAGGCCAAGGACTCGACAATATTTTCATATTTTACGAGTCAGTTGAAAAGAGCTTAAAGGAGACTCGTCTTTTGAGGAACGAGTGATAAAATGGGTAGCAGCTGATTCCAGGTAAGGTTTGGAATTTTCCAATCACGGTAGTGTCACAAGGATGGCTAGTGAAATCACTCTTCACAGTTGTTCCTCAAAATGGGTAAACAATCAAATGGAGGTGAATGATCGGCCAATGTAAAAGTGGAGGTGATGGTGCAAACACGACCAAGGCTTTAACGGCTGAAGTACTACATTCACGGTGGTTATTTACCGGGGAATAGTTCATTTTTTAACAAGCTTAAACGCGGGTGGAAACATTTGCTCGGTCCGGGTTTATTTTTTAACGAGCTTGAACCTCGCGGTAACACTGCTCGATTAATCCAGTAATATGATAAGAATGTCTCATATAAAAACGACAACTTTTAGAGTTTTGCCCCACATCCTTTCTTTATGCAAGTTAGGAGACGACTAATCCTACGAGTTTAAAGGGTTAGAGGTCCTAAAAATTTAAAAAATAAATAGTCGCTCTTTTCTTGCGCTCCAAAAGGTTTGCATGCCCCCAGGTATAAAACAGAGTTTCAAGGTTACCTCTACTTCTATCCGTCAAAACACTTGTTTTGACGAGAGAGGCCTACCTCTTACAGGTTACCCAAAGATTGTTCTATTCGCAGCGCAAACAAAACACTTCTTCGGCGATATCTACCAAGATAAACAAAGGTGAGTGGCGGTGCTCGCCAACTCACATAACTTTAACAAGAGAATCCTGTACTAGAATAACCCCCTCTTCCACTCACGGACGGGGGTATAGACTAGGCATATTCTCCCGTGGAAACCTACCCTATACCCGAAGTTTTCCTGCCGAAACAGACCAGGATGCATGCCCCCTGGGTTTCAGTCATATCCCTCTGAATTACTCATCCTCATCGGGAGGACGGACTGGAGATTGAGACATTTCTTGCGTGAAAAGACCATTCAAGGATGGTATATGACTATTTGCTCTATATGATTCGGGGAATGAAAGCTGGTCCACGAGCTTGACCACTCTTCCTTCGTGCGGAAAACACATTACTCTAAAGAGTGAGGAGACAATCGCTCCCATGCAATAAATATAGTCTCGTCCAAGGAGTAGATTGTAATCTAGGGGTCCTTGAACTACCATTACGTTCATTTGAACTGTTTTCCCTCTCAATGTTATGGGCACATCGGGAAGGATCCCTAAAGGTCGACTGGTTCCTTTATCAAAGCCTGTCAGATTTCTCATCTCAGGCAAAAGCGATGGCGAACCAAGCACTTTCCAAGCAGTTGAGGAAAGGATACTCACAGAAGCCCCCTCATCTATGATGGTACCAGCCATAACCATTCTATATATTTGGACGATAATTCGGAATGGTATGCTTGCTGGTAAACGGGGTCTGCCTAGTTGATTCCAGTCGAAGGAGACAACTAGGTTGCTTGGAGGTGGGACCGAATAGACAGCCGGGTACGACTCTGACGAACTTCCTTCCTGCGGTAAAGGAACGGGTGAATTGCCCCCATGTTTGTTGGAGTCTGTGCTTATGAAAAGAATTTGGATGGTGTCATCCTTGTTCTCCTCAGTGATTGTATCATCTGAAGATGAAACCTCTGAAGGCAAGACCGGGTCAACTGCCGCCTCGACCTTTTGACTTTCGTCTGGTATGGATCCAGATGGTTTATCTTCAATGATAGGTGCTTCAGCCGACCACCTGAGCGGGCCAGCTAGATTTTCAACTAGTGATGGACTCGGCAAGAGTTTTTAATATCCAGGAGGAAGTCGTAACGGTGAAACCGGATGATCATACAAAACTCTTTTAGCTTCATCTAAGAAGGGACAACGGTGGAAGGCATGATCGCCTTCGCACAACTTACAAGGAAATCTATATTTTCCTTTTTGTCCTGGGACTTCACTTTCACTAGTTGACAGTGTGCTTTCAACATGATCATCAGAGGTTGACGACACCGGGTTGTGCAATCTAGGAGACCAGTCCTTTAATATCCGAGGGATGCAAGGACAATCTTTGTGAAAGTGGTCTCCTTTGCAAATGACACATGGCGATTTAGGCCTGGTCGGTGCAGTGTGTGGATTTTTGTTAGACGACACTCGTTTTCCCCCATTCGCCTTTGGCTCCTTCTTCTTCTTCTCTTTCTTCTTCTTTTCCTTCTTCTCCTTAGGAACTTGATTTTTGGCTTTACCAGCCCCATCAAGCAAAGAGGAAGGAGGAGAAGAAGAATTAGAGGAAGTAGAAGGCTGGTGGGCAACTCTGGACTCGTCTAATTGCTGATTCGATTGTTCAGGAATAGTGGTGTTCTGAACGATAGAGGTTGAGAAGAGCTATACAGGCAAACCAATTGTTAGTCCTGGAAGCGACAATGTGGCCATATGGGGTGCACCAACATCTCTCCAAGAGGAGAAGGGACTAGGATTTCCTCCAAGGGGAATTCCTTGGTTGGTAGACTCCATTTTCTCAACCCAAGATCAACGTAGGAAAGGGGTAATGAATATTCCGTTTAAAATAAATTTTTAGACGCTTTGACACAACTTGTTTTTTCAGTTTTTAAGAGTCGAGAAAAAACAAAAGATGACTCTAGTCTCCTTCGATTTTTAATGAGCCTGAAGTGACAAGTGCTCAGATGGACCTTTTCCGTTAAGGAGTCTGAAAAGGAACGAAAGGGACTGCTCTGGAGATCTAGGTAGAGGGAGTACCAAACCAATCGCAAAACTACAGAATACTTTTTACGGTATGGTAGTCAATCTTCCCGAATGCTGTGTTCAGTGCATTGCGATCAATAGGGCGGCAGACACGACTTCCTATGGATAAAGGATTTAAGCCTATATGGGTCTCCCAAAATATACTCGATGGTACGTGGGAGCACAAGTCCGTACTGGCACTTATCGTCTCAAAGTGGAGGAATCACCCAACCATCAGTGAGGACAACAGTTACCAGGCTTTACGACGCCAGAATACGTCTCTAGCCTAGACCTCTAAATGTTGTGCGTTAAGTTCCAAAGCGTTGTTAGATTCATTGAATTTATTTTAAGTTGATCTTTCTTATGAAGTTTGCCTTTTGGGTTCACCACGAGATGTAGATGTAATTCCTAAAATGCAATCTAAAGATGATAAGCAAACTTTTATCTCTTTTCAGCAATGAAAATCCTAGCTACTAGGGGAAAAGAAAGACACAATCTTTTCACAAAGAGCAAAGAGCACACTGTAAATGCACTTTCCTAAATCAAGCCAAACAGACTATCAATATGCAAATGCACATGTGCATGTATTTGTTTTCAACTTTCTTAGTATTGATGCTAAAAAGAAAGTTGATGTACAAATCTGAATTTGCTTTCAAGCGACAAACACAAACAAGCTTCTTTTCGAAATCAAAAGATAAAGACGATTACAACGCTTTACGATTTTGAAATAAATACTCGTTTTTGACACTAGAAAGTCACAAATTCAGACCAAAGGCAATAGTACAAGTATAATCGACCATCAACAGCAATCAAACTTTCTCCTATGATCGAAATCGACACTTGCGACATATCTAAATCAAAGGACGACAGTACAACTATTCTACTTTTGCAATGGAAAACTGTAAACGACTCAACAAACACACAAAAACATCTACAGTTCTTTTGTACAAAGGAGGCGGAATTACAGCAAGGAAAAGGGGTTTTTAAACAGACACATATACTGATCACAGGCTGCAAAAATCAGAGACAAAACTGGAAAGAATGAAACACAAGAACCTCAGCTGCACAGGGCTAGTCTGATCAGCGCACCTGTAACACAGAGAAACTGGATTGCAGCGCAGGTTGCCCTTTCGGGAACTGCGCTGAAATGCAGGAACTCTTAACAGTACCTGCGCTGGGCCAGAAACGAGAATCTGTCCGGGTTCTGGGTCACGGTTTGCAGTTTAGTCTTTGGTTTTTGGCCGAGTAAAAGCAATCAGTAATGCACAATCAGGGGGTAGATCTAAGGAGGGTCTAAGAGCTATCACAAAGGGCAATCAGATCATTTGTGAATCAGCTGTTCAAATCATAAACAGATCCAGTGAATGGATTGAAGTAGCAAATGTCTACTTTGCATTTGTTATGGCAAATGCAGTTCGAATGCTACTTATAAGTTTATGAAACAAACAACAAAAAGATACACAAACAAACTAATTAGACAATCGTCCCCAGCGGAGTCGCCATTTTTTTACCGGGAAAAGTGTCTATTTAGAACTGCTCTATCCCACTAAGGTGTGACAGCTGCCTTAGAAACAAACAGAGAAAACTACTTTTGTATTTCCTTTATGAATTAAAGATAGAGGGGGATAGAAAGAACCGACCTGTGTCTTGCGCTAATCCTTTGATCCAATCCCTCTCTTCTTCGACAGATTCCAGCTACCTGCTCCCTTACTTGCCCAGCTTCACCAAGTTCCTGTAACATCACAGAAGAAGAAAATTATACAAATACATGGATCTATATTCATAAACAACTTAGGATCAGATTTAAGCTAAACATACAAATGTAACAAGCATCAATGATACACAAGCATGTAGGAAAAACTCAAATAGTTTTTATTGATATACAAGAAGATCCAGGAGGAGTTACAACCGATGATTCCTGACCTAGCATCAACCTCCCAGCAAAGAAGCCCCTCTTCACCTCCAACAAAGCATAAATCACCCAATACTCTGATATCTATCTCAAAACCAATAGCAATTCCTTGCAATGTACAAAATTCTAGCCTCTGGATCTCTGGGATGAGGGATCCATATATAGATGTATGCAAGGAGGATGAGTCAGCTTATGATTTGATTAGTGTCTTCTCTCTATCAGTTCTTGCTTCCACTTGGAGACTGAAAGCCTCTTACTCATCCTTGGTCGAATTCAGTGAGGCAAGTGTCATTGGAGAAGATTCTGGAAGCTTCCATTGTCTTTCCACCTCGCGGAATGACACTGCCATTTGTCATTTCTCGCTCAACGCACCCTGATAGTGCATTTAAGTGCGTTGCAACGCACCCAGCTAGTGTATTTAGGTGCTATGCAATGCAGCTAGCCAGTGGAGCAGCTGAAATGATCCTGTTTTGACTTATTCTGAGCAGTTTCTGGTGGAGAACTTCTGGGAGAAGCTGTAATTCATTGACCTTGTTCCTTTAGGGGTTGGAACAACACTTTTAGGGACTTAGGAGCCCTTGGTTTATGGACATTTCATGATTGGAGTTGCAAGGCACAAAAATGTCTATAACACTGGGGCATACTTGTGTGGACTACACAGCACACATCTGCACCCATCGACACAGGTGGGCGTGTAAGCTTCTTCGTCTTGGATGCTCAGCTCTCGTTCGCCACTGGGGGCTTCCAAACCATAAGTGCATCTGCCTTCTACATTCATGCTAGTTTACAATGGTCTCCCAATGTTCACTCCACCATCATGTAGGTGTTGCACGCAACGCCCATTCTAGCGCACCGTACCGGTGCTGTTCCGGTACTGTGCTTTCAAATTTGTCCAGGAATTCATCCACTGTTGTCACTCCATCATATGTCGGAAGTTCCCTTGCCTATGTCATCACACAATGCAGTGATCTAATTATCATGTTGCAATTCAACATTGTCACTTCGTGCAATCGGTTCTGCCAGCGTTCTACTTCTTTGTCTGAATCCAAGGTAGAGGAGCTGTCACGCTCCCATGAGATTCTCCCATCTGCAGTCAGGTTCACCCACTCCTGGTCTCACACCATTATCTAGTAAATACAATCCAGCTCATCGTCGCGCATTGGTTCTGTGTAACGCGCTCCTTCGGCTGGGTCTAGCAGGACTACTACAGATAGGGACTTTTTCTCTAATATCATCTTTCACTTCTTCAGGTTGATGACTTCATTCATATCAGTGGCCCAGTCTATTCCTAGCAACGCAGGACAGGAATTGTTGTCATCGAAAATCTATATTACTTCAAAGTCTGTATGTGTGCTTGCACCTTTGATATCAACTGTTACCCCTTGCAACCTCCCCATGGGAAAAATATTTTGTTGGTTTTCCATTCGTAATTGAATAGGGGGCCACTATAATGGGGGCTTGCCCATATGTTCCCATGTTTGCTTCGGTAACACAATCATGTCTGATCCTAGATCTAGGACGACCTGATCCATTTTGTACTCACCAATTTGCGCTGTCAATCTCATTTCCCTTCCAGTACACAAGGCATGCTTTCCAATTTCTAGGCTATGCACAGTTCTCCTAATCCTGCGCACTGAGTGATCAGCTCCTGTAGTCCCCTTACTACCTTTTTGTTGCGCAGAAGTTTCATGCATGTCTCCAGAAAGGTAGTAAGCATAGAAGGATCCATCCTTGGCTCTGGTTGATTCTTACACCTAAGGTGGAGGCCTTCGCGAAGCTCTTTTTAGCTTCCATGAATGTCTCCTTTGTGTGTTCTACGTTAAAATCAGGTTCCTTTGCAAGAGCCTTCTAAACCATGTATCTTCCGGGGGCTGCTTCCCCTTATCCTCCCCTGTGGTCACACTGCTCCTGAGCATCATGTTCACATTTGGGTCTTCTTTGTGTGGTTCAGACCTCATCATTTGGATATTTTGAGTCAAAGTAGGTTGGAGTACCCCTCTCTCACACATCTATGCGATCAACATATTAAAATCCATCATTTCATGATCAAACTAAGCACAATATGAACAAGATATTCTCGTCGGGTTAGTACAATCGCGGGTGTAATGCCCTAGTCCTCCACAATTGCAAATTAATTGTCTGCAACCCCTTCTTAGTCCCATTCCTTCTCATCCTCGACCTTACCCCTAAAATCCATTATGCACCATCCCCGTAGCTGGGTCAAGGGCTCGTGTTTCTGTCTGCATCCTATAGGCTAGGGTCCGATCCATGATTAGCTCATAACTGCGACAAGTGCGCTCGTCGTGGCCTACCGAGCTATAGAAATTTCAAAACAGTTGCTGGGGAGTCGGTGTATACTTCTGTAGCAAATGACAATTAATTGCCATGTTTTTTCCTCCTATCTAACAGATCGTGCACCATAACATGGGTGTCACACTCAGCCCTGCCTATGCTTCTGGTCTCAACGGAATTGGTCCCCCTCCTGCCAAGTAGTTCATGAATACTAGACAATGATCCTTGTCATGGCCCTGGCCTTTGCATTTTATGCACCATACTTCCTCGCGCGCCTCTGGCCGCAGTGCCCTATCCTGCTTCAGGCTCTGCATTTCCAAGCAGAGATTCCGTAGTTGTGCTTGGATTTGTTCAACTCCCAACCCTAGATCTTGTATCGCGGTCTCATGCAACCTCATTGCCATTTCCAATGCTTTAGCCTGGGTTGAAAGCTTCTGTTGTGACAGTGTCATCCTCAAGTGTGGTGTCAGAGATGCCACAAACCATGCGCGATGCTGCGCATCCGTTAGCATCATATTAGCCTCATGAATCATACTCTTCAGTTGTTGATACAGATCCCAGGGGGTCTCGCCTAGAAGTATCGTGATCTCTTTAAACTCGATGATTGACTATGTCTCTGATTTCGGCCAGCTAAATTCTTTTTTCAACGCATTCTGGATCTTTGCTATCCCTGCATTTGGGTGGTCATTAGAGTGCTTGATATACCATGTCAACACGCGATCCTAGAGTGTACTCACCAATGCAGCCTTCTTAATGATGTCATCTGTGACCCCTTACGCTTCCCACACTGCTCTTACCATGAACCAGAACTGGTCCAGATCCTCATTCCCTACTCCTCTGAATACGGGTAACTTGATCGTGCTTGCCATGCTGAACTGCGAGGTTGGTGGAGGTGGAGTGGGTGGAGATGGAGGTGAGGGAGGTGAAGCGAGTGGTGGTGTGGGTGGAGGTGGTAACTATGGAATGCATTGCCTTATCAAACTGATCGCACTTCTCGGAGAGACCCGAGCGAGCTCTTCCTCGCTCTCTCACGAAGGTGAAATTAAGGGACTTTTTCCTAATTCCCCACTACTTTTGTAGATCTTTCCACCCCGCATCATCCCAAACATTAATGTATTTGCATAACCCTCTTTTCACATAACAATATCTTAATCCAGGTATTCAAGGATTTAATATACTTACCTCGCGGTCCCTTGAGAAAACGTCATTCTGCCTCACTGTAGCTCACGGTCATGTTCACTGCAAACTCAGTGGTAAATCCCCCTATTATTTGGTTGAGCTAATGGTCCACAGCTAGGGTGATCTTGTCTTCTGATGCCTCTAGTATGCGCACTAATTCCGGAGTCCACACTATCGGTTGATCAAGCTTACACCTTCCCTGGATGTTGGCTATTCTCGCAATCCGCTCATACAATTTAGAGGGAAAGGATGCAAAGAAAATCTCGTGGATTTCTGTATACACATAGCGATCCAGCCACCTTTTCTCATATACTTGCAGAGTTCTGTTTTCTTGTGTCGTGAACTCATGAATATTCTAGTCCAACAACTCTTCAATTTCCTTCTTTGTTGAGTTCCAGTGGCACGACATCAGACATCCCTTAGGCAGATCCCAGTCCCGGAAATGGAACCATTTTTTGGCTATGAGGGGCCTGACTAGGTTCAGTAGTGAGTTTAGCGAAGCAAATCGCAGTACTACTAGCCCTTTCAGCAACAGTCCACAGAGCGCAGACTGAGGTCTCACACGAAGTAATATGGGAGGTTGCTTGAACTAGGTTTCCGCACCCTGGGGATGTCTGATATGGTCAATAGGTATGCGATTCAACCTTTGCACTTACTAGATTACACTTACCAGTGGGCTCCTTGCGTCATGAGGGACTGCCTTCGCATAGAGCCAACCACGGTGCAACTGGTATTAATTACCCAAGTCTTCTATAGTTAGGTTCTGTTCGTTAATTACTAAGAAATTTTTCATACAGAAACATACTTACAAGTGTGCGCATATAGATAAACATATATCAGTAACGCCGAACATCAAAATATAGATCTACAAAACAGATGCGCAATATGCTGAATCAACTTAGCTTTATTAATGATCCTTTTCAATTCCAGTTCAATACAGACCCGACTCCGCCCTGCGCACTCAGCTGCAGGGGTCCGTGCACTCATCTGCGAACTCTACTAGGCCTCTTTGCACTCAGTTGCAGAGCCTTTACCTACTACTATGACCCAATACATTTAGATTCACTTCTATCCTATAACCATGCCTTTGTATCTATCTATTTCTTGCTTGCTAAAAACCTGTCTTTACACTTAGAGCCTCACTCTATTTATACAATCCCATGGTCTGTGGACCATGGGTAGGCCGACACAACTTTACATTAAATTACATTATTTTAGGGCGAACAACACTATGGTTCATCCTAAACTTTTGCGCTCCATGCCCGCATTTCACGGGGTCTTTACATTACATTGACAAAAACTCGGGCTTTAAGCCCCAAAAACTTGCTATGGAGGGATCTGCTACCCAACAGTTAATGTCTAAATTTGTTTATGGGATAAATGACAACTAAGAATTCCTTTTCTGTTACTGTATAATTAAGTTCAACAGCAATAAGATTTAAACTGATATAATATATAGCATAAGTTTTTATGTCCTCCTCCTTCCCAAGGACAATGCCTATTGCTACATCTGACGCATCCGTAGAGATGTGGAAGGGAAGTTCCTAGTTGGTTCCACACAATATTGGTGTTGCCGAAACTAATTTCTTAAAATCTCTAAAAGTTGTTTCACATTTATCAGACCATTTAAAGTCAACATTTCATCTTAAATCATATAAAGGCACAACAATTTGTGAATTTGTTTTGATAAACCTGTGATAATAACCTGCATATCCAAGGAAGCTACATACCTCCGTCTGAGTACAGAGTGTAGGTAGTAGGAGAATTATATGTATCTTTGTTGGATCTACCTATATCCCAGCTGCAGAAATGTAGTGTCCTAGGATCACGCCTTCTATCATTATCATGTGGCACTTGACACTACTTAAACACAGCCTGGTGGCGATGCATCATTCCAAAACCTTCTCTAATGTTTGTAGTGCTTGATCAAATTTGTCCCCATACTGTGTAAAGTCATCCATGTAAACTTCAAGTCCTTCATTTATTAGATCAGAAAAATGCTAAGTATGGCTCTTTGAAACGTAGTTGGGGCATTGCATAAGCCAAATGATAACGCTCTATAAGCGAATGCACCCCATAGGCAGATAAATGTGATTTTGTCTTGGTCTTTAGGGGTGATTTGAATTTGATTGTAGCTGCTAAAGCCGTCTAGAAAATAAAAGAACTATTTCCCTACTAGAGTATCAAGGACTTGATCAATAAATGGAAGAGGGAATTGATCTTTCTATGTATCCTTGTTCAATTCCTGAAACTCCACACAAATACACCACTTCCTGTTTTTATTGGGGACAACTACCAATGTAGAGACCCAATTTCTATCCGAAATGGGATAAATGAAATTCACATCCAGCATATTCTATAACTCATCTTTTACAATATCCTTGATATGTGGATTCAATCCCTGCTGAGGTTGCCAAATAAGACGAGCATCCTTTTCGGTGTAGATATGATAGGTACATAACTATGGGTCTATGCCCTTCATGTCTAGATAGTCCCAGGAAAAATCCCCTTTATATTTTTGCAGGACTTGAATGAGCTTTTGTTTTTGGTCACTCTCCAGGCTATCATTAATGTTTAAAACCTTGCCTGGTTCAATTTCAATAGGCTTGCTATTATGAGTGGCAATTTCTGGATATGTTGATCATCAGTGTCTTTCAAAGGGTCTTCTGAGGATTAATTGACAAGAATCACTTTTAACATTTTACATTTGACATTATTCATGTTAGCTAGCTGATTGATAAAGTTATTGATTACATCATCTTCAGTCCAATTCTTGAATTCAAGTACCTCTGCTCCTGTAACCAGTGAACAAATGCTTTCTTCTAGGTATGCAGGTGGTTTTTTATGTATTTTTACAATGGGAAGACTTGGTTTGGTAGGAGGATATAAAACAAGAGTTTTTACAACATCCCCCTTAACAATGGTCATGCTTCCCTCTCGACAACCTATATAAGCATCAGCTATTGCCAGCCAAGGTCATCCCAAAATCATAGGATGCCCATCTAATCAAATCTTTGGGTTTATAACGAGAAAATCTACCAGATACTCCCATGAATCAACATAAACTGTAATATCCTATAAAGTTCCCTTTAGGCTTACCATGGAACGATCAGTAATTTCTCATAGGGTGGTGGTTGGTTCCAAAGATGTAATACCAAGTGTCTTATAGGTTTCTGTTGCTAAGATGCTAATGGCTGCACCCAAGTCAACTAGTATGTTTGGAAAGGAGCGACCATATATTTGGACTGTAACTATGGGATTCCTAGGATCTTCATACTTTATTGGAGTTTCCCCTCCCAAAATAAAATTAGACAAGGTCCCTACAACATGAATAGTTGGTGGAGCTTTTGATTTCCTCACAGGCTTTTTCACACACAGCTCTTTAATTGTTTTAGCATAAATAGGAATATCTTAGATGGCTTGGAGGAGAGGAATTTTAATGCAAAGATTTTCTAGTTCCCCTACAAGATCAAAGTCTAGATAAACAACTGGTTTAGGTATTGTTAATCTTTCAGGGAACAGGGGAGAAGTAACTATGAGTTTTTCAGGGTCCTTATGCTCAATTGTATCTCCTCCTTGTTTTATTTATGTGTCATTCACAGTTGATGGTGTATGTATAGGTGGGGTTTCTAACTCAATTGATGGTTGGTCTCTATCTTCCTCAGGAGTGATAATGCATCCTGACCTCAATCTAAGTTCATTGCATTCTTTTTGTTCAATCTCATAGTCTGAGCTTTCAACAATTTGCACCAGTTGAACCAGTCTGTTATTAGGATTTGGATTCGGTTGGGCTGGAAATTGAGGATGCAGAAGGGGCTGAGGATTTTGTTGTAATGGATATGGGGTTGATAATGTAGGTTGAGGTTGAGGACCTTTCCCCATAGGCATATTGGTTGTCCCAAAAGGTCGCTGCCAATTCAGAGACTAGTTTGGATTTTCTGAAGTAGAGGGAGCCATTGGGATGGATATGGATTACCTTGCCAAATAGGAGTAAAAGGAAAATTCGGCCAACCATTACCTGAAAAGGACTGAGTTGGCCAAGGTTTCATAGGAAATGGTTGGGATTTTCAATTTGAGTAAGGTTATTGACCTTTCCATGCTGCCCCAGGATGCTACTGCTTATTAAATGATGAAGAAGGAAAAAATTGGGATGTGTCTTGTGACATACCTGTGGGTTTTCCCTGCCACTGTCGATGCTGGTTCACTAAGTATACTGGTTTTATCTCTTCTTCTGCTTCTTTTAAAACTACTTTCATCCCTAGAAGTGATGGACACTACTCGGTGGCATGATCCTTGGTGTAGATAGCGCATGTCTGGACCATGTCCAATGCACACTTTAGTTGGTTGTGCTTCTTCCAGCAACGCGGGTAAAAAATGGCCAAGTTTTGTTCTGCTAAAGCTTGTTTTTGTTTAGCCTGAAGGATGTCCAACTACATTGTGAGGGTGCCCAGGATGTCTGTCTTGAATTCTTCCAGGAGGTTACCAATTTCCATTCTTGTTACGCCTCCACTGTGTGGTTTTCTTCCTCTAGTCATAGGATCTCGGCTTCCTGACTCGGTGCATGTGCTACGTCATGAACACCTAATACATAAGAGAATGATTTCATGATAATCCTCTTGATAAATATCTCCCTTCCCCATCAAATTTAGAGTTTCTATCAATTCTCCTCTCATTCCTTTAATTAAGATAGCTCTTAGGACTTCTTTTGGTAATGTGGAGTGAGGGGATCTCTACAAATTGTAGTGAAACCATTCAAAATATTCTTCTAGAGTTTCATTATCCTTTGCAGCCATCTTAAAGATTTCATCTTTTAATTCCCTCGTCCTACAAAAGTCCTAGTATCTTGTGAGGAAAGAATTTTTCATGTCATTCCAAGACTTAATAGTGCATCCACCTAAGCCCATGAACCACCTCAAAGCTGCTCCTTTTAGAGTAGAAGGGAACAACTTTAATTTTTGAGGGTTTGTGGTATAATCTTACCCTCTCCAGAGGACATCAAACTTGAATAACAAGGCATCCAGATCCTCTGCAATCGTCCCATGAAAGGTTGGGAGGTTTTGCAAGGGAATAGATTTCATAGGGGCATTGGCTATTGGATCTACTATGGGGTATTCCAATGTCTAGGTCTAACCTTGAGGTGGTTGATTCTCCATTTGGTCAAAAATATGCCAATATCCTTCAGGGACTTCAGCGGGTGCTATTTGAGTAAGTGGAGGATTCTCAACCCGAGATGTCTTTGCAGCACTGCCCAGATATGGGATCAGAGGAGATCCTAGTTCACACAATTGTAGCCCTACCTTAGTAGTCCCACTGGTTTCTCCCTCTCCTTCTCCTAAATTGCACGATTTTCCCTCTTGTAAAGGATAGGAATGTAAATTTTTTGTGCCCTGAAAGCTCTGTTCAGATCCTCCAATTTGGCTATGAATCTTAGCATAAGCTTCAAATGGTGAGCCTGCTGCTTGAGGGATTATTGTATGGCTTTTCTAGATACAGTCCAGAGTCCTACTGATGCTTGGGAGACTCTGCTTTTCTTATGATTTTTTATATAAAATCTCATCTCCCAATGTTCATCGATCCCTCAGGTTTTTTGGATTTGGGTGAGGGGTTCTGATCTTTATCTATCTTTTTATTCCTAGTCATTCATAAAAAAATCCTTTTCCTATTTAACCTCTATGCATTTGCTGAAAAGCGAGCTGGTGAGCAAGAAATTTACTTACTGGTTACACAGGTTCTTATCTCCCAATTTTAAAAACGAATTCTCTTACAACAAAGTAAAATTAAATCACTTTAAAACACTCTCCCTGGCAACAATGCCAAAATGTCGGTGCACTAAGATGTCTATTAAAAGTAATCTTAATACATACATTAATCATCAACCCAAGGTAAGTCTATTTATTTCAAGAGTGTTAGCATTACATATGCAGTGAATTTAGAGGTCAATTCATAATGAAATTATTTGGAATCGTTGCAATCACTTAATATCTATTTCTCTAAGTTCAATCCAAACAATTCTGAAAGAAACCTTTAAAGCACTTTCGACTCTACTTAATCTATTCTACAAGAAACTGAATCAAAATGCAAATGGAAAGAATCACTCTTAGCAATTTAACTGGCATTAATACTAATTCATTTATCATGAAGGAAAGCTACAACAATTGAACAACAAGTAATTATGTAAACATCTCATGGAAAGAAATCAACTATAACCTGGAGATCTATGATAATATTACTTTAGAATGAACAACAATCAAATGCTTAAATTACATTATCAATTCGATAAATATTATCATGCATATGTAACATGCAACTAGATCTAGAATCTCATCTGAACAACAAACGCAAACCAAATCATCAAACCTCACAGCAGTTAGAATAGTGCTAACTTTAAAAACTACCATTAATTAATAATTATAAAAATAAACAGAAATAACTATAACACAATTGAAGCAGTAGATCTCCTATCAACTAGGCCCAAAGTCTCCAGCAGTCCCCACTGGAAGATATTCAGAATACGCTTATAGATGAAACACAATATTATTCATTAAAATTGATAATTGGAATACAACATCACAATAATGAAAGTACTATATGTCCAAAAAGAAGAGTTACAATCTAAGAATTCCTAACTAGTTGTTCAATCTGCCTTATGGCTTTATATAACATTTTGAAAAAAATAAATGGATAGAAGCGAATCCTCAGGATCAGGGGATCCTGAGTATTTTGCAACCCTCGATCTAATTTCATCACGAAATAGCATTGGTTCTCCTGGTATTCCGCTATCATCCATACTCAAGACGTTGTCCTTTTCCTTTCCTGGTTGTTGATGTTCTGTCGTTTGAGCAACAATCGTCCAATCCTTGTCCCTGCATAGACAGTGAAAGTTAGTTTTTTGTGCCCAGATTTATCCAATTTGTTAATAATCGATTTTACTTAGCTTCTCCTATTGTTTCTTCTATATTTATTCCTAAAATGAGGATAAAAACATGAAGACAAATGCTTAATTAAGCTATTACGAGGGGAAAAACATACCTTTTGCTCGGACCAACAGTTGCCTTGACTTCCCTAAGCACACCCATAAAATCAATAGGAAAAAGTCAAAGGTAGACTCCCATAAAATTCAAAATAAGGAGAAGCACTAGGATGAAATAAGGGATACCACAAACACCCACCAAGACTCCTATCATTACTGGAGACTCACCAAAAGGATAAGAAAAATTAGTCTCCCGGGAAATGAAATATGAAGAGGGCACATCAAAGCAGACTTCTCCAAAGTCGTCAATCACCTTTGTTAGGAGGCCTATCACCAGGTCAACATTAGCAAATAAAAACAAAGAACCTTTGCACCCATTTCAGAATGGAAAATCCTCCTTCAGGAAACACATACAGTCTTATAGAAAACTTTGTCAGCACTACAGGAAACATAGAAAAAGAAACGGGAAGGATAGCAAGGACAGAGGAAAGGAAAGGAAGTAACAACACAAGTATAAGAGGGGGAATATTCTACAACGACATTAAAGGGAGAATCCCAAGAGTTGCAGGAACCTAGTCCACAACCCAATCTGAGCTCTTATTACATATTCATTGAGGGAGGTAGAGTAATACCACAGAAATTTTCCATCCCTCTCTTCTTCGATCTTGAGAAGGAGAGAGGAAGGACACATCGCTACATGAAAATTTCTAAATTAAAGAATGTAGAGGATGTGGGCCATATGGAAGAGAAGGTACTAGATATAGGAATAGGTTTGAGTAGGATAAGAGACATGGAACGATTTATGAAATCTCAACTAGAGGCTAAAAACACATGGCTGAGGAGGAAGGTACTGGAAAAAGAGAGCCAATTTGCCACTTTGGAAAGCCTCTCTATAGAGGCACTCCAGTACAGGATGCCACCAAAGTCATATGCCTTGTACCTAAAAGATCAAATGCTACAATTTCATATAAAGGCACTAGCACAATAAGGGACTATGCCATCCCAAGACTATAGGCAATTCATTGAGCTATGTGACAAAAGCACCCTAGAGGATAAGACCAACATATCTAAATTCTACTTACACAACTTGGCCTTAACAAGCTTGAATGTGTGGGACCCTAATGAAAAGTTGGAGGACTTACAATTAATGGCCCTTGAATCATGGATGAGTCATGAGGAGGCCAAGGCTAAGGAAGTAAATAGGGTTTTGAAAGGGGAAGATAAAGAGCCCCTTCACATCATATCATAACATATTAATTACATGGTTGTCATTAGCACCCACAACATCATTGCCAATGATCCCCAGCTTGCACCAAGATACCTAGATACACAAGAGAAAGCAGTCACTCATTTTGAAGACACCTTGAGATTGCTAGGGGATGAAATCAAGCAAGCATGCCAAAGCAGATGGGGCACCCTACCATATAGCCTAAGGATCAAGGAGTAGCATTCCATTGAAACAATGATAGATGAACTAGAAAGGACCCCACTATATAAGAAGGCACTACAGAGACTCAAAATCAACTGGATTGGTTTGAAAATTAGTCCACCATTTCTATTGGGTGTGTTAGAAGGAACAAAGGAGGAATAGGAAAGAAAGTAGTGGGAGGAAATAGAGAAGCATGCAAGATTTTATCCACAAGAGAAGACTACATCAAAATAAGCATGTGATGTTAGAGAGGCCACAAGAGAAATGAAAGACATGGACATAGATTAAGTTGCTCAAAGGATGAGAAACACTTTTAGTAGGGGGTGATGATGAGGCTCATCAATAGGTAAATTATATGGACCTTAATGACACTCTCCAGCTTACTAAAATCAAGTTTTCTCACATTTATTTACATATTTTATTATATTTTTCTTATTGAGAAGGGTAAAGGTGAGATGTTATGTCATGTGGCCTAATGTGCATTAATTGTAGGATTTGAAACATTTTTTGGCTAATTTAAGTGCAGGAACTCGAAGTAGACAAGTAAGAGGGATTTTAGGAGATTGGATCTCCCTCCTTAACTCCTCAATCACTCGAAGATTCCTCCACTACATCTCATCAGCTCGGAGCTACAAGTACCCAAGCCCACCGAGGTCATTGGCAGCCAAGCCAGTGATAGTTGAAGACAAGTTAATCTCAAGTTTGGGATCCAAGCCTCCCTAATTTTAAGGAATTTGTTGGTAGCTTCAGTTGTATAAATAATAAGTCATAGGGCCTCATTAGGATTCAGATTTTCTTGTTGTAGCCAAGAGGAATTTTCGAGCTAAAACATTGTGACTAATTACTCTTATGTATTTTTTACATTTTGATAAGAATGAGAAGCATTCCCTTGATACAACACTGAGTTGACTTAGAGGGTTTAATCTCTTGGATTAGGGCCCAACCCTAGTAATAGAGGTTCCTCTTTTTGTATATGTATTCTTATATTACATTCATAGTTAGTTGTTGAAGTGATTTCTGTTTTATTTAATCTGCAAGTATTTGGATGATTACTTAGTTTGCTTCCATTAGTGAAAAGATAGATTAGTGGTACAATAGTGAAAGTAAATACTTCAGAAAATCTTGTGGTAGTGGCCTCTACCTCATCTCCCTTATGGGATCATGGTTTGAGGGCCCCACTCTCACAGCCTAGAAACATATTTATAGTTTGGGAATTGCATCACTTAGGATTTCTTGTTGAGTAGATCATTCTTTCTCAATTCCTTAGAAGTACATACAATTGTCATTTTGGTTCCTTGAGTCTGCTATGGTTTAGAAGCACTTCCATTAATTGACTTAGCCATTAGCCATTAATAACTATGTTTTTCCTAAATTCAACTCATCTTTTCCATATATAAATGAAGTTGTGCATAAATGAAGAAAATAATGTATGTTGTTGCAGGAATTTCTAATCTACATGGAGACCTCATCTCACAGCCTCATCCAAGTTTTCTCCACCTACGCTACCAAAGTATACCAATCCCTAATCCAAATTTTTGTTTTGTAGCAAAGTGGACATCTTCCCTAAGAAAATCCAATCATCTTGAAGACTTGGGCTGAGCCTTGGGTAGTGTTCACCTCCTCTGTGTCTTATTCCTCCCATCAGACAACTTTCCCACACTTTTTTCCACCCCTCCTACCTTGCTATAGCTTTCATCCTATTTCCTGTAGTAAAACAAGACATCCTGTAGCAAAACTAGGATATCCTATAGTACTACGAAAACCTTGTAGCAACCTGTTTTAAGCCAAAATTGAGTAGAAATGATCATATAAGCTTAGGTTAGGCCTCCACTTGGCTTTCATACCCTCAACACCATTCTGGACCTATTTCCCCATACATGCCTCCCCTGCAGAAGATCAAGCTGGTTCAATTAGCATTTACATTCATAAAATTGAAAATCAAAAAGCCTTTTTTGCAATTTCTAGTTAATACATGCATGCAACAGTCATAGTAGTTTTAGGATCATTTCCATGCTTACTTAGTCCAGATAACTAGATTCTAGATGCAAGGTTAAGTTAGGTCTCTTTTGCAAGCAATATGTGTATATGATTAGCTAGATGATTTCATGTCACTTTATATCGCTTTCCAATTGAATATTTTCATTTCCTAGAGTAGGTAGCATTTCCTTTCTGCATTAATAACAAATCTCCCTTTACTATTTAGTATTCAAACACCTTCTAGTCAATAGAAGACTGGTTTGAAAAACCCTATTGGTCTATTGTCCCAGTTGAAAGGTGAAAAGAGTAGACCATTTCATCTATTATGTATACAACACTGTCACCTCAAAGTTTGTACGAACCCCGGGTTGATGAAGTAAAGTTTGTAGCCCTCAAAGTTGTAACATCCTTGTTGTAATACTGGAGCTCATCACCCACAATATTTTCAATAACCACTGTGTGAAGGTGTACTATCCATGGATCCACGAGAAATTTCATTTTCACGAGGAGGACCCTTAGAGATATTATTACAATGACTCCAAGCTCTACGAGCCTGTTAGTATAGACACAACTTAGAAAGTGGCTCTGTAGGAAACAACATAGAAGGGAGAAACAACAACAATAGAAATAAGCAACAAACCAATGTAGGACAAGGGCAAGAGGAAGATTGGCAAGAACCTAGAGGCAAAGAAAATCTACAAGATGAAAGGAGATCCTATCACTTAGAAAGTAGCTTTGGAAGTGGAGGCAAAGATGGAGAATCCACTAAAGAAAGAAGAGAAAAGCAAGAAAGAAAAGCAAACATTAGAGGAATCAAAACAAAAGTTTCCAGAATTAGAGAAGAAGTTGAAGGAAGAGCAGGAGTTCAGAAGTAGAAAGAGGGAAGATAAGTTGAAATAGGAGGAAGAATAAAGGCAAGGCCTAATGACAGAGAAAACAACACCCATATAGGTTGAGGAGTCTAAACATCCAGTAGCTGAAGAAGACGATGAATAGATGCAAGATCGGGAGCTTGCTAAACAAATTTAACAACGTGATGGACATGGAGTTAGGGGAGGAGCCACAAGATCATGACACTGACCTCATGTCGAGAGCACCTAAGGTCACCTCTTCATATCCACCACCTCCAATGTCAAAACCAGTCCCGAGCGATTAAGGAGAGCTTGTTCTCCTTGAGGATGATCTAGTGATGGATGTGTACAATATATCATTTGATGAGTTGCAGAAGAATATTATACATGCATGGAGAAAAAAAAATTTGGATGATGACGTGTCACCTACATTCATGAAAGAAAGGGTGATAGTGTCAGATGTCATAAATCATCCAATTTCCATGGTTGATGCCACTTTGGCTTATGTAGGAGCCATGAGCTCAAATGTTAAATTCGTGTTAGTCAAGAATGAACAAATGGAAAAGAACTTGCAAGAAGTCAGGCAAGAGGCAGAACAATCCAAAGAGCAGAGCATAGCTTTTGCAATGGTAGAGATTAGGAAAGACATACTTGCTGAAGTATCAAAACTTGAGACTACCATGCGGAAGCTCTATGACAGATTTGTTATCATGCATAATGTGGTTGTCCATGTGCAAGGCTTACAACAACGGAGAAAAAAGTTGGTTCAAACTCTTAGGGACATAAATTTTGTCATACAAAGGGGCCCTAATTTACTTGCCAAATATGATGAAGTTGCAGGCAGACCTAAACAAATCAAAGGTCTCGATGGAAGAGCAGCTTGCCTCATTCATCAGTAGCATAGAGGCTTCATATGGTGGTGAGCTCCAGTATTGTAGCAATAATGCTACAACTCCTGGGGCTTCCTGTCTCTTAATTTTATCAACCCGGTAGTTCGTACAAACTTGGAAGCGGCGGTGCTATATGCACAAGTACTAGCTCTTGTCGCAGCTGTCACTTGGTCAGCTGGCACAAGTCCGCTAGGGCTCAAGCCAACTTCTATAGGCTCTCAGAAGAAGCTTGCTAATTGATGGACGAAAGCTAATCTCAAAGGAAAGCTACTTTACTTGACAAAAATGAACCGAAAGCAAATCAAAGCATGTAAACCTAGGAAACCCTAATTTAACTAGTCTGACCTCTACAATGCAAAGAATGTAAATGCAACTTCTACCAATGCTGTCATTACCTCTAATAAGTGAAAATGCATGGATCTAAACTACTTGCATCATGAAAGTTATGTTTTTGTATTTTTCCTTTAAGTGTGTGGAATGATTGTGATCTTGTGCTAACTAGGGTTTGGTTGTGCAGATGGGATGGAGAAGGAAGGAAAGCGTGGGACAGGTTGGGGAGGCTAGGAGAGGTCCCTAGGGATCCTTAGCATCCATCCACAGAGGTTCCTCGCATTCAGATGCTCAGCAACCGAGAGAGTGGCCTCCTACAGGATGCCTGCAGAGGATTCTACAGGATACTCTGTTTTCTACAGGATGTCTAAAAATGGCTACAGGATGACCTACCGTGAGTGTTTGGAGTGATGGAGGGATGATGAAATGGTAGAGGGAGATGTGTAAGGTAGGAATGAGGCTGGTGATGGCTTTAGAAGTGAAAGAATGGGATGGGAAGTGAGTGTAGGGAGTAGGTTGGAAGGTAAAGGGCTATGTCAACGAAAGGGCTAGAGAATGGAAGTACATGAGGAGTGAAAGGCTTTGTGAGATAACAGAGCGGAGCAGGGATCAAAGATGTGTTTGCAGGTGTGATCAAGGTGGAGGACGAAGTGATGGAACAAGAGAAAGTAGTGTAGATGAAACAAATGCTTGTGAGTGTCACCAAAACGAGAATGCTTCAACCTGAGCTACCTGTGACATAAAATCAATGAACAGCAATATAAATTGTGAAGGAAACTCATGCATGGCAGTGGAATGAAGAAGCAATGCTAAATATGAAAGTGCATGAATGGATCTAAGTAATGCCTCAGCCTACTTCCAAACAACTACAGCAGTTCTAACTAATAAAACCAATCTGTTTGACTTCTACAGGAAATCTAAATCAGCAGCTATACTCAAATGCATGTAAAGGAAAATGGAAACGAAATGCTAAAGGAACAATATTGATACAAAGGAAGGAGGCCTGAGCTCTCAGGTTGGGCCCAACCCCGAGAGCTTTAGGCTCCTTTAAAAACTCAAAATCTGATCCAAAACTGCTTGCTTTTATTCATAATCAAAAGTCTAATGTCATGCCAAAACTGGCTTACAAAGAGCTAAAACCACATTGACTAACTAGCTGCTACGAAATGACTAACTACTAGCTACCAAAAATGACTACCAACTAGCTAACAAAAATGACCAACCACTAGCTAACCAAAATGAGTACTAACTAGCTAACCAAAATGAGGCCCCAAGCCTTCTTATTTATACAATTTGAGGACCCAACAGTCCTCCTAAAAGTTAGGGACTTGGCTGCCCAAGACTTGGAGTTAACAGCAGTCCAACTTGACTTGCTTGGCTGCCCTTGAGCTCATTGATTTGGTGGCCTTTGAACTCCGAGCTGATGGTGGAGAATTCGAGGTAAGGGTCCATAAATGAGGGGGACACCTTCCTACAAATCCTCTAGCTTGTTCTCCCACGAATTTGGCTGCCAAGTGCACATTAAGACCTTCCATTTTGTCTCCAAGTTGACCAACAAGGCTACACAAAGCACCCATTAGACTTGTTGGCATAATGACTAACCAAATTCACTCTATTAACATAAAAATAATCAAAAACATGCAATAAACAAATGAGAATGGTGGACTAAGCCAAATTAGGAGGTTGAATGAGCCCAAATAATTGTACATTTTTGGGGCTCATCATATGGACAATGATATAAGAATTTGGATGTCATGGTGAGAATGCACAAGATCCCTTTTAATAGGTTCCCCCACCGAACCTAGTCCCAAGAACCAGTTCTAGCTAGAGACAGACAGGGACATGGAGAAACTAAGGCGAGAGTCCACCATTGATGACTTGAAGATCAGAGCACAAAACATGCATAAGTAAATTGGTGGTCTTGTCATGGTCAATACCATGTTACACATGCTTCAGGGTGATTTGGAAAAAGGTTCCAAGACCATATACCCATAAGCTATGGAGGCAAGGGTTCGCTATCAAAAAACACCATCAAGTAGTTTGGGGACATCATTGTATAGTACCAAGCTTGGCATCAGTATGTGACTGAGAAGCATCAAGTCGAGAGTTCCTAGTTGGTCTTTCCCCAAACTTCAGAATCATAATGTTTTGTCTTGTTAGGTTGTCTCTAGCCTATTTTTTCTCACATGGGTACATGTGGAAAATGTATATTATTTGTAAATATGTTGTAAGTGAAATTCCAAGTGTCATTAGTGGAATGTGAAAAGTCACTATGTAATGTAAAGAGTTATTTGTAAAGGAGTTGAAGAGTCATGAGGGTAGTCAAAGCATCACAAAGGGGAATGCCAAGGGTCACCCCACCCTTTATTATAAATAGAACCTCGTAACTCATAGAACATGTTTTTTAGGAGCCAAGCTTCTAGCTAGACTTAGGCTTAGAGAAGGATTTGAATTATTGTGATGAGCCTTAGCTTCTCCACAACATAGAGTAAGTATACTTCTTTGGAGGAGTAGGTGTTCTTGACTGTAATGTTCCACTATTGGGGCTAGTGGATGTCAATGGTGTATATATGGATGGAACTTTCACTTATAATAATAATAACAGAGCGAGCATGCTTTCATGCAGGTGTTGTTATTTTAGTTGGACTATTCTGGTTTCTTTAGCAATGTATGTTGTTTAACTTACACATTTTCTTATGAACTACTTTGTATGCAATTGTATGAATCTTGTTGAATGTGTGTTGTTGGATTAACCCATCACTTTAACTTGTGGACTATTCTTCATCTTAGCCTGTGATGTCTTTCCGCTCATGTGTTCATTTACAGTTGTGTATTATTATAGGCTTCTAAGGGACACACTTTCTTTCCCCTCCATGTGTTAGAACCTCAATGTATCTCACTTGACTCACTGCAAGGTCACACACTTGCTTTAGACCAAAGTTATCATACTTATCTCTGTGCGCTACCATGGTCGAAGCATTACATTACCACCCACTCCTGGGACTCCCACTCCAAACAGTGTGGGGTCTAGTTGGGACTTCTTACCGGGGAGATCCCCTAAATGTTGGCAGGTCCAACACCATCAACAAAAGCCTATCTAACACTTACAACGAATCTCTTTAAAATTTTCAATAAAAGACATCTTTTGAAATTCTCAAATGGACTATTGAATTCTTTTTTGGAGATCTAATCTTTTGAATATGTTTGGTGATGCATTAAGATATTTTTAAAGATTTCCTTTCGAAATCCCAAAAAATTGATTCAGAACATTCCAAAGATCTTCCAAAGGCACCCAACAATTCATTATGTTCCTTTTAAACATTCGAAAACTCCAATTTTATGTACCCCTCATGATGGTTCATCTAGCCCCTTTTGATTTTTCCTCTCTTAGATGGGCTTGAGGGACTCACCAAGTACAACCATATTTCGTGATGGAATGACAATTTATAATCCCATTTTTGAAGTTCATGTTACTTCTTTCAAAATCACCCAATATTTCATTGAGTATTTTTAAGATGCATCTTTTGAAAAGGTCCAATGATTTATTAAGCAATTTTTAAATGACCAAATGTCTCCAAATTTCTAGAATGCCCACTAGTTAATGGGCTCATTATCAAATATCTTATTTTTCTTCGGCTTCGCAATTCATCATGCTCTATTCAAATGTCTTATTTTGAAGGTCTCACATAGTTCATCAAGAATATTTGAAAGTTATATCTATTGAATAAACCTAATGCGTCACATTAGCTTCTAATTAAATTTCAAATGAGATCATCTTTCAAATTCCCCTATTATTTCATTGGGGACCTTCAAAGTTTCATTCTTTTAAAATTCCCTAGTGATTTATTAACCACCTTAAACATTCAAATTCCACCTTCTTTCAAATCTCTTAATAGTTCATTCATGGATTTTTGAATATTTGAGTGACATATATTCAATGTAGCCCATTAGTTTATTAACCCACTTTACAATGTCAAACTTTACTACTTTTAAACAATTTCAATGGTCTATTGCGGGACCTTTAACGAAATTTTTCCAAAACTCCAAATTACATATTTTGATGTCCACTTCTTTCACAAATCCACCGCTGTCTACCAAAAGTCTTTCTAAAAAAATCTTTTGGAACCCCTCAATAGTTCGATATGCAATCTTTAACGTTTGAATAATATCTTTATTTTAATGAAACGACCTCTTTGATTGTCCTTGATGACTTTGCCATCATATATCTCTAAAACATTATTTCAAATGTTAATAAAAACCTAGATGGCTAGCCATCAAGCCTACTTTAAATGTGAATAGTGTTCAAGTGAACTCTTCAATGGCATTTTTAAATGTAATTTGCATTCCTTTCAATTGTATGCTTTACAATTGCGATGATAAAAACAGATTTTATGATAATGATGATCACATAATTAGTATATATATGGTAATAATTTTTTTCATCATTAATAAGAAAATTGAGTCCTCTTGATATTACTAATGATATTTTTGATATCTCACTTATGGTTAGAATTAATGGACAATAAGATATTATTATTACATAGTTGAGTGTTTATTTTTCATAGTCATTCAGTTCTTATCTTTTAGAGATATGATTTACTATCTCTAACTAATTGTAACTATTTAATACTTAGATTAATGTGAAGATATGTGTGACGTTTTGCTTCAAGTAACTCCTGTAATCCGCACCTATGAGCTCCTCTTGTTCTGGTCTCATTATTTCTTGTCTTCCCTGTGCAACTTTTGACATGGAATCAAAGCTGCAAGACCGAGGAACCCTGTAACCCTGAGTGGTGGAAGAAGTTTTACTGCTGCATTGGGAAGGCAATCAGTGCGGATTTAAAAGTGATAGTCGCACTGATTTCACTTCTAAACTTACGTGGTTTTTTATGTCCATAACGGCCAGAGTACGCATTGGAAAATCGTGCCGACTGTTGAGAAGGGTGTTTCCTGCATCTTCACTAGACAGAGGTCGAGATCCTTGATTATGCAGCATTTTTTAATCGTTGAGACACTGCATCTTGGAAGGCGATGACAGTCTCAAGGCCACAGATCGGAGGGATGGTTGACGTGGTGGATTCAGTCTTAAAGCCACGCATCGAAGGGCTGGCTGATTCGTTCAATCATGGTGTTGAGAGTGGAGATCCAGCTCAAATTGACCTAGCACAGGTAGCTCGCGTGAAATCCATGGAGGCGTGCAAGAGGCCGCGAGAAAGTCAGAGGAAGTCGGCCGTAGTAATCTACGTGTTGGAGTGACCCATTGCTGTTGCATGGAGAAGACCGAGATGTCGATTGGGATGGTGGTATCTCAGATATTGTTTTGTATGGAGAGTTTAATCTGAATCTGTAATGCAGGATTGGGGAGACAGTCGTGTGTGAGAAAAGGATGCATCATAGGATCGTAGCAAAGGCAGGGCATGCTTTTTCGTTGCTGAAAAAGGCCAAGAATTGTTGATTCATGCAAAAAGGTGAGGCTAAGTATAGAAGCCGGTGATCTGCTACTTAGCATGGAGGCCGTGGGGGAGGCTGTTAAATGCATAATTACTGCTACGTTGAATTAAAAAAAGACCGTAAACATCCGCCGTCAGCGTGGAGGAGGAATGCGTTTTGGGTGAATGCCAAAATGCTGCAAAAATGCTACGAAATTTGCTCCTGGTTTGATTATTTCAATAACCCTATTTTTTTTAATAATATGTTGAGGTGGCCCTTGCAACAATACGTTTGACACGCTCATGAAGAGTAATTATCATTTTGATAATTAAAGAATTTTTTTAATTAAAGTTTCAGTTCTTTAATTAAAAAATATGGAGGCTCTTTATTTGATATAAAGAAAGGGGCTTATTATTTGATAAAACGGGGCATATTGCTTAAAAAAAAAAAAAAAGGAATTTGGAGTGATTAGTTTTAAGAAGATCTAGGGTTGTTTCTTTAAATTGTTGAAGTTTTTTATTCATTCAAAATGAATAACCAAATTGTGGAAGCTTATCTCAATGAGAGTAATAAGCTTGATGGTTCCAATTACACCAATTGGAAGTTTAAGCTCCAGACTCTGCTCGAGGGACATAATGCCTCTAGCATTGTCACCGATGATGAGGTCAAGCTGACTACTACAATTGGTGGAACGAATACAGTAATTCAAGACTGGGAGAAAAGGGAGATGAAGACAAAGGTTCTCATCAAGTTATCAGTCAAAGATTGCATCATCCCTCGCATTCGGGAGTGAAAGAAAACGAATGAAATATGGATGACTCTCAAAGAAATGTATGAGATCAAGAATACCAGTCGAGCTTTGTTCCTCAGGAAAAAGATTCTCTCCATCAGGATGGAGGAGAATGAGTCTGTGTTGTCATTCACATCCTAGATAAAAGATGTTATAGATAGAGTAAATGATATCATTGAGGTTGTGTCAAATGGTGATCTAGTGATGATTACCATGAACACCATGATGGATGATTATCAGATGTTTATCACAAGATTGAATGCAATTGAAAAGCCTCTAGGCTTTGAAGAGCTTACCGGGATCTTACTACAAGAAGAGGAAAGGAGGTTGTCCCTCAAACCTCAAAATCCAAATCTTTCATTGATGACCAAGATGAAGTCAAAAGGGAAAATAGTGGATGATCATAGGAATCACAACACATCACGGAAAAGGTCACCATAAGGTATGACCTCGCATAAACATGACTCTACTCTCAAATGTTTTTATTGTGGTAAGATAGGCCATATCACTAAATTTTTCCATAAAAAAAAGCCAGGCAGGGAGAGGCACAAGCCAAGAAGACATGCAGGTCATCTGGCTGATGCAGATCAAAACTAGGATGCCAGGTTATTTATGTCTAAGGCTACACTAGCCACTAAAGAGGATGAATCAGAAATCTGGTTCATAGATTCGGGAGCCCCCTCACATATGGCAGGTAAAAAGCAATGGTTCGGAAATTTTAGAGAATCCAACAGTGGAGTGAAGGTATACCTTTGAGATGATAAAGGGTATGAGATAAAGGGACATGGAGATGTCCTTGTCACTCTAACTGATGGAAACATCAGGAATATATATGATGTGTGGTATGTACCTGGTATTAAGAAGAACTTGATTTCTGTATCAAAGATAACAGACCAGGATCTCAAGGTAGAATTCTTTAAATCCTATTGTATTATTAAAGACTTGTTGGATCATATGAAACCTATTGCTACAGGTATTTGCATAGGAGGACTCTACAAACTGGATGTGAAGAGTACACCACAACAAGCATTGATGTCATCAAATAATTCTGCTGAAAACTTGTGGCATTAGCGACTTGGGAACATCAATTTCAGTAATCTTCTATTGTTGCAAAACAAAGGTATGGTGAATGGTATTCCTGTTATGAAAAACTTGCGTATATATTGTGAAGAATGTGCATTCGGAAAACAACATAGAGATGAATTTCTTGATGTTAAAGATAGGAAATAGAGGGATACACTCGAACTTGTACACATTGATTTATGTGGGCCTATTCAGACAAGATCGTTAGGTGGGGCCTACTATTTTTTAATCTTTGTTGATGAATGTACAAGATTCACATGGGTGTATTTTCTTAGATAGAAGAATCATGCCTTTGAGTATTTCAAGCAATTCAGGAGCATGATTAAAAAGAAGACAGGAAAGTTCATTAGGATTCTTCGATCAGATCAAGGCAGAGAATTCAAGAAAGGGGATTTCACCAAGTACTACAAAGAGCATGGGATACAGTAGCATTTTATAACACCTTACACTCCTCAGCATAATGGAGTAGCTGAGAGGAAAAGCAGAACACTGGTGGAGTGTGCTCATAGTATGCTGAAAAGTAAGAATCTAACTAATGGTTTTTGGGAAAAAGCTGTCAATACTGCAGTATATTTCAAGAATATGAGTCCCACTAAAAGCCTTGATTATAAAACTCCTTTTGAAGCATTTTTTAGCTTCAAGCCTACAGAGAGTCACCTTAGAGTCTTTGGTTGTGAAGCTTTTGCTCATATTCCCAAAGAAGACAGGAAGAAGTTAGATTCAAAGGCCATTAAATGTACTTTCATTGGATACTGCAGTAAGTATAAGGCTTATAAGTTATTTAATCCTTCTACTAACAAGGTGTTTGTTAGTAGAGACGTAGTATTCCATGAACAGGTTGATGATGTAAATCCTATTCAAGATAATGAAGAATGGTATGTATCCTTACTTTCATATGAGGATCTTGAAACAGGGATCAGTTAGCAATAACATCAACAACAACAACAACAACAATAGCAGTAGCAAGATAAAGAGGAGAAAATTGAATTCAATCCACAAAGAGGAGAACAGAGCATAATAGAGGACACGCCACCACTCAAGAGATATAGGAGTAAGAAACAATTACCATCTCAGTATAGGGATTGTGCGCTCATGACCGGTATGTTAAACATTATGCAACCTTGTAATTTTTATGAAGCTAGTAAGAGTTGTGAATGGAAGGAAGTAATGAAGGAGGAATATGAATCTATTATTAAGAATAATACTTGGGATATAGTAAAACTTCCTCATGGTAAACAACCGATAAGTTTTAGATGGTTATTTAAGTTGAAATTTAAAGCAGATGGATCTATTGATAAGTATAAAGCAAGGTTGGTTGCAAAGGGGTATTCCCAGAAAGAAGGTATTGACTTTGAGGAAACATTTTCCCTGTAGAAAAATTAAATATCATTATATTGATTATTGCTTTAGCTACTAAGCATCATTGGAAAATACATCAATTATATGTTAAATTTGCTTTCTTAAATGGTGATTTAAAAGAAGAAGTATACTTAATGCAGCCTGAGGGGTTTGTTAAGAAGGGAGAAGATAATTTAGTCTGTAGATTAAAGAAAGCTTTATATCATTTAAAACAGGCTCCTAGATCCTGGTACAACAAAATTGATTCATTTTTCCTCATGCATGGTTATAAACGGAGCAAAAATGATCCTAATTTGTATACTGTGTTTAATGATGAGGGGTAGATAGTGTTGATTTCTTTATATATAGATGATTTGATCATCACAGGAACTGCACACAACCTCATTGAAGAAATCAAGCAGCAGTTACCACAAAAAATTGAGATGAAGGACCTTGGAGAATTGCATTACTGTTTGGGTCTAGAAGTTTGGAGAGATTCAAGCCAAACTTGCTTGTCCCAAGGTAAGTATGCTAAGAGTTTGTTGACTAAATTTAAGATGGATGAGTGTAAGGCTACATTTGTACCTTTACAGTAGAATAGCAAACTTTAGGTGAATGATGGTTCGAAAAAGGCAGATGCAACATTGTACAGATAGTTGGTTGGTAGTCTTATCTATTTGGCTACAACGAGGGCAGATCTGGCTTATGCAGTTAGTGTTTTGAGCTAGTTCATGACTCAACCTCATGAGAATCATTGGCTTGCAGTGAAAGGAGTACTGAGGTATCTGCAAGGAACTTCAGACTTTGGTATTTTGTATTTTGATTCATTTGATGTTAGCTTGATAGGTTATACAGACTCTGATTGGGCGGGAAATTTAGATGATAGAAGATCAATTACAGGTTACGCCTTTAGCATTGGATCTGGGGTCATCTCTTGGTGCAGCAAGAAGCAACATATTGTAGCCTTATCCTCAGCAGAAGCAGAATATCAAGCTATGTGTGCAGCAGCATGTGAGGTAGTTTGGTTGCGTAGACTTCTCCAAGATGTAGGAGAAGAACAAACAGAAGCTATGGTTATCAATTGCGATAATCAAAGTTCCATCAAACTGGCTTACAATCCTGTGTTTCATAAAAACACTAAGCACATAGACACTCAATTTCATTTTGTTAGGGAAAAGGTGCAGTCCAAAGAGATATGTGTTGAATATTGTAATTCTTGTGATAATATGGTTGATATACTTACTAAGCCTCTAGGAAGATTGAAGTTTGAGTTGTTTAGGGACATATTAGGTGTCTTTAAGAACCCTTTCTCCATTAAGGAGGAGTGTTAGAATTAATGGAGAATAGGGTATTATTGTTACGTAGTTGAGTGTTTACTTTTCATAGTCGTTCAATTCCTATCTTCTAGGGATAATACTTAGATTAATGTGAAGCTATACGTGGTGTTTTGCTTGAGATAGCTCCTAGTGATCCGCACCTATGAGCTCCTCTTGTTTTGGTTTCATTATTTCTTTCTTCCCTATGCAACTTTTGACACTTATCATACATAAAATTCAAACATAATATGTAACATCAAGATATATTTATTTTTAATTATAGTAAACAAAAATGTTTGTATAGATGGTTTTTTATTAAAAAATATATGATATAAAGTTTTTTATACACATGGTAAACGAAGCATAATTTATGAAAGAAATTACAATAAAAGATGAAGATTTCAACTTAGTCCGTTGAATACAAATTAACGAAGAAAAAAACTAAAAATACACAATTAAATAAAGATATGACAATAAAGAAAGAATATGTACAACAACAAATCCAAGATAGTAATTAAGAGAATTACAATTTCTTTTATTATTAGTGAAACCTTTTATAAATAAATTACTACACCATCTTTTAATTTATATTAAAATTCATAGAGAAAAACCAAATCGAGAAGGAAAAGCTTCATGAAGAATAAAATTATGTAATGTTAAATGGATTAAACTCCTCACCAAGAGAGGACAAATGTATAGGAGAATTAAGGAGTCTAAGAGGACCTAAGGAAAGATGAGAGGAGGTGGGATGGTTTCGAATCCAACAATAAGCTTTAATAAATAAAGCCCTGCTCAAAATAAAGGTGGTTCGTTTGATATTGTTACTTGCTGACAAATTGATATTGTCCAAATAAATTCAAGATAGGAAAGTTGTAAGAATTATTACATATTTAGTATAGATTTCTCTTATTTTTCTAGTATTTGTTCATGTTACCTTATTATGTTTTGTTAACAAATTGATATAATATTATAATTTTCAATCTCAATTTTAGGTTCACCATAATTTGTTGCTAGTTAATTCAAGAATCTATGCAAAAGGGATTGTGTTTCTTTTTATTGCTTTTATTTATGTCTAATGCAATTATATCTCTTTGAGATTTGTTTTAGCTGGATCTTTACATTAGTTTTAGAGTGGTTTTATTATGCATTTTAGATTAAAATTTATCAAAATATTCAATGAAAATGATGCCATAATTTAAAGGGTTTTCATGGCAAACAATAGAAGGTCTAATTGGCCCTTTCATTGAGTAAGCCTATGACATCAACAATTGGACTATTTTCAACTTCAATACAATATGTTGCACTCCGATAACATGTTTTTAATATACTCAAAATCAATTACAAAGATTACCTCATTATGTTTCTTGAACATACATATTGTATTCAGTGACATCTTATTACTAAGACATTCATCTGCACCATCAAGAGAAATTGTTGTGGTCATCCATTGATTCTATATATCTCTTGATGTTATTACTATGTGGACACGATCTCCATGAGACATAACCTAGACTCCTAACTACAAAACTCTTTTTACTCAAGTGTAACCCCTTTGTCTTGTGAAGCTCCACCATGAAGAGAGAGATTATGAATTTGAAAATCCCAACTTCAATACCTAAATGCACATTCCTCCCCTACTCAATTTTAACTTATAGTGTGTCAATTTCTTAGAGATAAACCATAACAAATTGGCTTTCTCCTCTAATGTAGACAATATGCTTGACATCAACTATGTCGACATGAAACTCAACTCCTCTTTGTGCTTCACAACTTCAACCTTAAACAATAGTAATTAATTCAACACAAGTAAAAAGGAAATGATGTAAATAATCCGACATAATATGAAGAATACAAAGTCAATATTATTGAAGAAGCTCACATTAACATCCTCATCAACCTTTTAATAACCTCAATGCTAACTCTTAATTAACATTTTTATCAATATTACCACAGTTTGATGTTACACATTATCTTGCTATAATACTCATTTAATACTCTTCTTATTGTTCTTCAAAACTCCATGCTGGAGGAGACATGCTAGAGCAGACAAGAAAAATGGAGGAGCAAACATGATACACAAATTACTCACAGATCAAGTCGTATATTTCTTGCAAAAATAAATTACAAGCCACATATATAGTGCCCAACGACCAACAACCTAATCCTACATATATACTAATGTAAGCATTATTTCAAGTCCCCCCTTTAATGCTTACAATACATCATTACAAAAACTAATACAAAAATGACAACTTAAAATTCACATGTCACATCTTTTTTACTGGCATTCCTCTACATTTATCCCCACTTTAAAGTCTATGTGACAATGCTCTTTTCACCACCACAATCTTCCACCTTCACATTCAACTCATTTAAGACATAATCGCCTCTCACCATCTTTGATGAATTTTGTATAATTAACACTTCTCGATCTTCCAAAGGAAAATCTAGATACTAAACCACCCTATGGACAATCTCTCATCTATCAAAGTGCAACAAACAACACTTTTTAATAGTTATGTAGGTGAGTTGTCTAATTACTTGGCATATTCAATAGTCAATTATGCAAGTGACCTTTCTACATACAATGATATCATAACATAACATGTAATTGATGCTCTTGAACCCAAAAACACAAGACCCATCAGTGTATAACATACTCACACAATTAAATTAGCCATACATTCTGTGGGCACCAAAAAACTTCGAAAACCACTAATTTTCACTATATTTATGTGTTGATTAACTAGTTTTGCACTATATACTCAAAAGGAAAAAATGGAAAACTACTTAACCAACAAACAAATCCAATAACCAGCCAACTATCCACTATCATTTGTAAATATAAAAACAATGGTTAGCCTGCGTCAACAAGGATGGGCAATCAACTTTAACGAGCTCTCCAAATAAGCAATGGCTAGGCTTGACACTACCATGTGATCTGTGAGATCCCCGAGTTCATGAGTGGAGAAAAAATAAAAGTCCACACATATTTTCCACAACTAGAACTATGAGAAAACTATAGATAATTTGAAGTAGTGTTGAGACAGTCGCTTCAGGATGGGATAAGGGAACCACCATCAACCTTCTGCAACGGTTCAACAAACGAAGTTGCCAAGACGTTGTCCCCTTTGCTCCACGGCATCGAAAGTATAAGCTACGACCGAAAAGACTAAAGCCCATCACAGCAAAACTAATCAACCTCTCTGATCTGTCGTCTACCTCTTTATCGAATGTATAAAGTACATCTGAATGAAGAAGTTGTAAAAAAATAGTTGAGGGAAGACACTTTGTTAATGGCTTTCAGAAGACGTTGATGAAAATAACTGCGAATTGGTCTGCTGATAGCTGACTTCCCAACAAATCCGCTTGGCCTCTTTTGTCAATACTTTTCAAAGATCCCGTACGGCTCTCATAAATTCTCTTCGCTACAACGTATTACGAGGAACAGAAAAATCACGGCCCTGAACATCCATACCTTCAAGAGCAGGGTCAGCATATAGCGTATTTTAGAGCTAATGATGCCTTCATGAGATCTGACAGCAGTGGCTGGTGTTGATGATCAAGAATTTGTGGCAGACGAACTCAACGCTCGAGTCTTGGATCGAATTCCCTTTTATCGTTGTTTTCACGGCACCGCCAGAAAAGTGAAACAAGGATTCATGGATTTACAATGATGGTTACAGTATATCCACTGTGCTCTGTCCAGAGACGCTCGGAAGACTTGGCAGAAGGGATGAGATGGCTCATTCCAGCGCTGTAAAATGGTGACATGAGCCTCGGCTTCCAATTCGCTTTACAAGTACGCACTCTTGGACAAAGATTTTGCCTGTCTGTGTTCTCAGAGCAACTCAGGCTGATCATGGAAGTTCCATGCTTGATTTTCATATTACACTGTACCGCTCATTCCAATCACTCCCAGCGAGACACAAAAAAACAGTACCAAATTTAACACAGCTACAGTCCGAAAGCAAGCACTCTCACACACTAACCAATCTAAAGCAAACACTCTCTCACGCTAACAGATATATGTATCTATGCATAAAAAAATAGAACCTCGGATTTCTTCCATCTTCATGGGCCCTCTCTCTGAAAGTCAGGCCCCTACACACTTTTGATACCAACAAGAAAAATGGAAAAGGAAATATGGTGTACGAATTATTTATAAATCAATTTTTATATTTTTTGGTAAATTAAAGCAAACCAAATTACAAGTTACATAAATAGTGTTAATGAGATCCAACAGATTCTAAAGAAAGAGAATATTGTTGAGTCACATAAATAGCTCTTTTGAGATCCAACAGATTCCAAAGAAAACTAATATTGTTGAGAAAATATCTCAACAAAACTTCAACAACCAACAACCCAATCCTACTTATATACTAATGTATTATTCCAAGTCTCCCTTAGTCAATTTTAACTTATAGTATTAACATAAAACTCAACTCCCCTTCATGCTTCATGCTTCACAACTTCAACCTTAAACAACACTGATTAATTAATATAAATAATCCAACATGATAAAAAAAATATGAAATCAATATTATTGAAAAAACTCACATTAACATCATTATCAACTTTTTAATAACCTCAATGCTAACCCTTAATTTAACATTATTATCAATCTTAACAGAGTTTGATGTTACACATTATCTTGCTGCAATACCAATTTAATACTCTTCTTAATTAATTCACGACAAGTAAAAATGAAATGATGTAAATAATCCAACGTAATAAGAAAAATATGAAATCAATATTATTAAAGAAGCTCACATTAACATCATTATCAACATTTTAATAACCTCAATGCTAACTCTTAATTAACATTGTTATCAACGTTAACACAGTTTGATGTTACACATTATCTTGTTGCAATACCAATTTAATACTCTTATTATTATTCTTCAAAACGCCAAACAAAAATGCCACCAAGACAAAAACCCCTTGGGCTTGCATATCAATCGGGTATGCAACTACCAAACCCTTATGCAAGTGAGGTCCACCTTCATCCTTTTAATAACCTCAATGTTAAGTCTTAATTAACATTGTTGTCAATGTTAACATAGTTTGATGTTACACATTATCTTGTTGTAATACCAATTTAATACTCTTCTTATTAGTCCCTACCCAAAGGGCTGGCAGGGACTATAGTAATCAATTTTCTGAATTAGCATTAGTGCGACACGAATACCAACGACCAAAACTTTGTCTTAAGCTAAAGTGTGTAGCAAGTTATATTTTTATTTTGTTTTTAACGAAAGTTTATACTAGGCACATTTTATGCTAACCAAAGTTTAAGTTCACCATCTTATTTGGCCTCTTCCCGAGGTCAGGGAAGAGGTCAGAGGCGCACAATGGCATTAAGATAAGAGCATGTATTTAAATACATTCTGCTGAAGTGAATTAATGCTGACATTAATTGATAGACAGGGAAGAGGTCAGAGGCGCACAATGGCATTAGGATAAGAGCATGTATTTAAATACATTCTGCTGAAGTGAATTAATGCTGACATTAATTGATATACATTTAATGTTAAGTTATAAACTTTATAAAATTTTGGGTTTATGGCTTTTTCTCGGCTCCAACTTGACATCTGGGTTTATGGATTTTGCTCGGCTCGAACTTGACATCTGGGTTTGTGGCCTTTGCCTAGCAAGTTGTCATATGTTATACCTGGCACAACAACATGTGTTATACCTAGCACAATAACATGTTCTACCTAGCGCAACTCCAACGCACTTCCACAAAGACCTCTCATCTCTGATTACATTTTGCATATATTTAAAATTATCTTCCTCTGTCCTTTGTCGATTCCTCTATTCTCTGTTGATTCCTCCAGTCCAGAGCATTACCTGAGATGAATTACCTGGATGAATGCGAGCAGCACGGTCACCTACTCCCACTCCATCCTCTCTGTTCGCATGCTTTACCTGGCCACCTCAGAACCAGTCAGTACGATTATGCTACGCTCATTTGAGCACGATTACTCTACGCTCATCTGCCTACCCCTTGTGCTGAAAATCGCAGATGAGTCGGGCAGTTCCCTAGGGTCTACATAGAAATCATCATCATCATCTAAATTATTGGAACCTGAAATGCATAGCTTAGCTACATCTTGCATGAATGCCAGAGGCTTGTCTTCTTGAATTTCTATGGAAGAGACCATGCGTCGCTCTAGTCTCCCCGGGGAATTTATGATCAATGATTATTTTCAAACATGGATCCTCAATGTGAAACCCCTCATAAGTCATGGAAGCCTCTGTCCATCATTACTGGACTAGAAACAATTATGAGGAGGGAAGGTTTCAATACTAGAAATGATAATCAAGCATGGGAAACTCCAAAAATAATTAGTTGAAACAAATATAGTTAATCATAAAACTAACAATTAGCATTCATACAGACAAAGAAAGAACACAAGAACTAGCAGAATCTGTGCCAGTTGAGGAGCTAGGATGCGTAGCTTGAACCCATCAACTACAAGCCGTTGGCTCTTCCCGAGTCGATGCCACTTCCTGAGAAATGTTGGATGAGGTGTATGTAACTATCAACATGGATGAATTAGTGCAGCTCCATTCTGCTCATCTGCTTCTAGCTAAAAGAAGTAGTTATTCTATGCTTCGAGATTCCTTCATTCAAGATAGAATGAATAACAACATTCCACATGACCGACATTTCCACACTACCAGCAGTAGAACCGGCACTATGGCTCCCCAACAGCTCATATGTTATGCAAATAGGGAGATCTTATGTTATTCTCACAGATATAGACTCTCGATTCACACATTCCACTAACTACTTACTACACCCATTCCAAGTTTTCATGACAGCCAAGAAAACCTCATCTCATGCTCGTCGCTACTACAAGTACTAACCAAGATTCTAAGTTTTTTCACTCAGCTATCCAACACACAAGATTAACATAGAATGGTACCTGTCACCGTTGTCCTACTCTTTAGCCACATTTCGATCATGCATTATGTGTTATGTTCAACCACGTCCCTTGTTATGTTCAACCAGGTTTCTGTGGTGCTTGGCTTGTCTCTCGTGGTGGGGCCAAAAACCCAGTTGGCCTTGTCTTAATAAAAAGATTATTTTGAAGTATGAATATTTAAACTATACCATCTAAACCACAATTCTGCTATTGGACAACAAATCTTTGCTGGCAGGATGCTAGTTGTAGCATTTGTTCTATTGGCAATATGGTTTCTTGTTTACCACACATCAAGCCATTGTAACAATTGCATATACTCAGGATTGCCTGCGTCTTTATTTTCTTTTTTCTTTGAATATTAGTCGAGTTAACGAACACCATGCCTCTTGTTATGTTCAACCAGGTTTGTGTGGCACTTGGCTTGTCTCCCGTGGTGGGGCCAAAAACCCGGCTAGCCTTGTCTTAATTAAAAGATTAAACCACAATTTTGTTGTTGGACAACAAATCTTTGCTAGCGGGATAATGATTACAGCATTTGTTCTATTGGAAATATGGTTTCTTGTTTACCACACATCAGGTTGTCGTAACAATTGCATATATTCAAGATTTCCTGCATCTTTATTTTCTTTGTTCTTTGAATATCAGTCGAGTTAACGAACTGTATTCTTTATGTCCTGTGTAAGAGGTTTCCTGTTTCATACATTGAGATTTTCATGAATATTTAATAATATTTATCTCTATCTTTTGGTTCTTGTACTCACAAATGTCTATGTAGTTGTGAAGAGATGCAGATTTTGCCCATACAAGAGGCAATTCAGATAGTATAAACTGTATAATATAAGCTAAAACCATTTTTTGTCCATAAGCCTTAATATGAACTGCATAAGCCAAAAATATGTAAAACCAAGAAACTGAAATTGGAGAATAAATTTGCATATAAATGTTAGCTAAATCTGTTATTATAAGCTGATTTAAACTACACCCATAATTCCGAAATTGGAATGAAATATTTTTCATAAATAAAGATCTCTAATTATGGCAGAATAAATTCGTTGCCTAGCAAAAGTTCTGGAATATTTAGACCTTGAACATTAGAAAAAGCATTAACCCATATTACACTGCATTATCTGAAACAAAATTTGATTATGGTGAGGCGCGCAGGAGATGTTTTAACTCCATCGGTGTAGTGCAGGTATACCGAAGTTGGTGGGCTAGGCTGCATCTGCTTCTGGGACTACACATGGAACTAGTCCACTCACCCCTGCTTTTGACTATTCAAGTTGACAAATAAGGGAAATCACTTCTGACTTAGATCGCTTGGTGGGCTGGTCGAGAGAAACTGAGCCATGGCTTGCTTGCTGACTTGCTAAAATGGGTGTCTAAACCTGAAAACAATGTAATTCTCAACCACCCACTCACTGCACTTAAGGCAGGGACTAGCTGTCGTGCAACCCCTCTTGTTATTCTTCGAAACGCCAACCAACAATGCCAATAAGACAAAAACCCCTTGGACTTGCATATCCATCGAGTATGCAACTACCAAACCCTTATGCAAGTGAGGTCCACCTTCATCTCCAAGATGACATTGGAGCCCATGGAAACGTGTTTTCATCTTTGTTTTAATTACATGTCTGCCTTGTCGCCATCATATGGTTATGGAGTCCATGGTTATAACATAGTTGTGTATTAACGTCCTCTCATACGATAATTGGTGCTCGTTGATTTTGTTATTACCTTCCTTTATTATGAATATTAAAATAATATAAATGGAGACAAATTCAACATCACTCTTGTCATAAGAAAATTCAATATGATAGGTGGACCTCACTTGCATAAGGTGGACCTATGGTGGTGGTCATCCCTGGGTAGTGTGTCATAAATTGACCTCTATCACCTAGTCGCTACTCCAATAGAATATAACTCATGACTAGTCATGTTCATATAAATACTTAGCCCACAACTATGCAGTGAGAGAGGGAGAAAAAAAATTGAAATGTTAAACCAAAACCCAAACAAATAGACAAGCAAGCCAGAGACAAGGATATACCAAGCGTGAGAGGAAAAACTCCGAGAGAAAGAGAACTAGTTCTTTCTCAAGTGGAGTTACCAATTTTGTTATGGAGAAAATCGAATCTGTGAACAGGTGAGTCCTTTTTCGAGTTTTTCTTTAATACTAGGTAGATTAGGGCTGGAAGACTATGCAAAAAATGAACTAAAGTGAAGAAAACAATCTTTTTGAGATATATAACTGGAAAATGAGGTAATCAAGGGTGCATCCTTTTAAGGACGATCCCCCTCACATATTCTTAGTGGGCATAGATCTAGAGATCTAATTCTCTATCTTTTACAACTTGTGTCCTGCATGCAAAGAGAAAATATACACTTTTTTAAATATTTACATGGAATAAATTGTTAGAAACAAGTTAATTTAAACTTTCTTGATAAATCCACACAAACATGCATATAAAAAATATAATCATGAAATTATCACGTATGAAATTAAACAACAATTAAGAAGGGGAAATCTGCATAGATCTATTATATTTATCCACAATAACAATATAGTACATAAATGAAGTTACTTGAATTCCAAAAGTAGTCCTCTCTGATTCTTTACCTTGGTCTCTCTTTAGGCCTCTCTTGAAAATTCAACAACATAAGATTATTTAATTTCTTCCTCTCATTTCCCTTGGCTTGGCTTTCATTATATAGACGGAGGAGAGGTAGTTTTAGGATGAGTGGATGCGCTTGAATGCTTTAGTGAACTAGGAGAAGCTAAATCAATATGCTAGTTTAATAGTGATACATATGAAGTGTAACTCAAGTCTCGCACTGATTCTTCTCAAGATTATAAATTTTGGAGGTTAGGAGGGAAGTCTTGGTTTGGAAGTAGTGCAACTTGCGATCGTCGCATGCTACAATTGGTGCATCCCATAACCAGTCACACTATGCTAGTTAAGGTGGTCATGATCATGTTCAAAACTATGTTGCCAAGGGGAAATAATGTAGTTTTTCAGTATGGAGTATGAATAGATGTTTTATGTCACATAAGGAAGGTTTTTAAGAGTATAACACTCGAGCCTAAACTTCCCCCTAAACTCCAACTACAAAACTCTTTGTACTTGAGTGTATCCCCTTTGTATTCTAAAGCTCCATCATGAAGAGACCATGAATTTGAAAATCCCAACATCAATACATAAGTGCATGTTCCTCCCCTACTCAATTTTAGTTTCTGATGCTTCAATTTCTTAAAACTAAACCAAAACAACTTGACAATCTCCTCTAATATTAAAATACATAAGTGCATGTTCCTCCCCTACTCAATTTTATTTTCTGATGCTTCAATTTCTTAAAACTAAACCAAAACAACTTGACAATCTCCTCTAATATTAAAATTACACTTAATGTAAACTAGGTCAACATAAACTTTAACTCCTTTTATTTCACAACTTAAACCTTGAACAACACTAATAAACACTAATAAACTAAAGTTGAGTAAAAAGAAAATAATGTGATAATCCAACTTAGGATGAAGAATACAAATTCAATATTATTGAGAAGATATACATTAACATCATTACCAACCTTTTCATAACCTCATATTAAATACAACAAATACAACTCTTAATGACAATGTTATTGATATTAACACATTTTAATACTACAATTTATCTTGTTGCAATATCAATTTCACTCTTCTTATCATTCTTCGAAAATCCAACCAACAATTCCATGAAGACAAAGACCCCTTGGACTTGCATGCCCCTTAAACTTGTGTGTCCATGCAGTGTGCAACTACCAAACCCTTAGGAAAGTGACGTCCACTTTCGTCTCCATGATGGCATTGGACCTTGTAGCAATGTGTGGTCATCTTTGTCTTAATTACGTGTCTACCTTATCGCCATCATACCATTATGGAGTCCATGGTTGCGTATTGACCTCTAAATGATCTTGTGATATTGTAATTGGTGCTTGCTCATTTTCCTTCTAACCTTCTTTTATGACAAATATTAAAATAATGAGATGGAGACAATTTCAGCATCATTCTTGTCACAAGGGTCGTATTCAATAATAGTGGTGAGATTTCATTTGTTTGCTGAAATGTAAGACAGGTTAGGACCATAATGTTAAAATAATAAATATAGCATCATCCTTATCATAAGAACATCCCAATAAGTGGTGCGTAGTTTGTTTATTTCAAAAGTAAGAACCATAAAGTTAATCTATTTATGAATACAACTAATAACATAGATCTATAACAAGATTCCTGCCATAATATGCTTCACATTGTCTCTTTACGTAGTGATTCTTTAAAGAAATCTCTCAAAACCAGCTGGAGTAGTATTAATTTGGGGAATCTTTGGCTTGTGTCGTAGTTTTCTTATAGTGGTGGAATTTGATGGTATTAAAATGATGTTATGTTTAAGCGTAAAATAGGATTGTAGTTATGAGGGATGATAGAGGTTTAGTGGTGTTTTTTTGTTTTTTTAATAAATTATTTAAAAGGATTAGATTTAAAGTGAAAAGTGAGGAGGTTTTGTTAGTGGACACGGTTCAATTTTCATTAGGGTTGTTTATATTTAAAAATTATGGAGACATTTTGAGGTAGTGGTTGAATGTGTGGTTACACTTAGAGAGAATATATTAATGATTTTTTGACCTATGCACATATAAATGGATCAAAGTCTATCTCATGTCTCTCTTTCTTTAAAAAGCTTAAAAGGGTTGAATCCAATGGTGGGAAGCAAGGAGTTTTTCACCATTGAGTAAGTTCAATTCCCATGAGAACATAGCCTAGAGACATGAGAGCATCTTGAGGTAATGGTTGAATGCGTTATTGCACCCAAAGAGATTATATTAAATGGCCTCATGACCCATGCACAGATAAGCGGATCAAATCCTACCCCCTTGCCCACTTTTAAAAAAATTCCAAGGGGTTTCTTAATCATTAGACAAGGTTCATTTCTCGTGAGAGCCTAGCTTTGAAGCCATGGCACATCTTGAGGTAGTGGTGTAATGTGTGGTTGCACCCAAAGAGGCTATGTTAAAAATGGTATCGTAACCCATGTACACATAAGTGGATCAAAACCCACAGTCATGTCCGTCTTTTAAAATTCAAATACCACATCATTAGATTATGAGGGTTTTATTTTTTTTGGTAACTAAGGTTCAAAACCTGGTGAGCACTAGTATTGCAGCAATAATGTTGCAACTCCTAGGCTGCCTACTTTACTCTTATCAACCCGGTAGTTCGTAACAAACTTGGAAGCAACGGTGTTGTATGCACAAGTACTAGTTCTTACTGCAGGTTGTCACTTGGTCAGCTAGCGCAAGATCTCTAGGAGCTCAAGCAAACTTCTATGGATTCTAGAAGAAACTCTATATGTGATGAAAGGAAAAAGAGATTAATTTACTGATGCTATTCTACTTGCAGAAAGGAAGATTGAAATGTAAAGCAAACCAAGGAAATCCTAGTTAACCTCTAATCCTACTTTTGCAGAAAGCACTATGAAAATCATGAAAAGAACGCCATTACACATTCAAGGAAGTAGAAATCACCTAACTAAGCTACCTTTGTAAGCAAATGAGAAAAATGCATCTTTTTCGGTTTTTATGTATTTTTAGGTGAATTTGACATGCATGTAATTTATTTGTTTGTGAATGTGGCAGTGAATAGGTGGTGATGGAGGGCGGTTTTGGGACTTGAGAGGATGTAAGATGGTGTGGATGGATCCTAGGAGATCTCAGGTGGCCTTCTAGATGCTTTTCCCATACTCGGCCTTCAAACAAAATCCTACAGGAAAATCTACAGGAGGACACAGGAAATATACAAGAGGAAAAACAACGTTCTATAGGAGGCCTACAAGAGGAGGCCAAGAGCAGTGTTCACTGTTTTGAAGGTGTAAGAGTGGGTGGAGAAGGTAGATGAATGTTGGAATGAAGTGTTAGGGCACCTAGGGTCTACCAACAATCAATAGGAGAGAGAAAGATGATTGGATTTTCTCAAGGAGAGAGAGGAAAGTCTATGGAAAATGCAGGAAACTAAGGCAGAATTGAGGGGAGACTTGGGCGACCTGTAGGGCATGGATCAGATGGATGATGGAATGGTTGATAGGCTGGACTATTGCTAGAATATATCTACTGCATAAACAACTGACAGTCAACCAATGAGATTAAACAAGCAAGGAAATAAGTGCATCTAAAAAAATAGTTTTTTTACATCAAAGTAAACTATGATCTATGGAAGAAAATGTTGATAACCATTGCATAAAAGAAAAGCATGAAAGAAGACTATTGCAAATAAGGAAATGAGCATGATGAATAAGTTCTGAAGCAAAGCAAACTAAACTATGAACCAATTAGAAAGCTGCAAACACTAGAAGTCCTATGAAGGAGGAAAATCTGTGTTTTTGGGACAGCAAGAGGGTCTTTGCCTCAGATCATTGTCCCAAAGGGAGGAAGAGAGGCCAAGGCACTGCTGCTAGCCTTTTAGATATTTTCTTTATCACTGCTTAACCTGCTATTGAAAACACCAATGGAAGCAAACTGCTAAATCATCAAAAACAACCTATTCCTAACCATAAAAGAAATACATCTAACAACAACCTAATCTACAAACTAAAATGAAACATACAAATACAAAAAAAGAGGAGCTTGGTTGCTTGGATTGGGCCCTAACCCAAGAGATTCAACCCTCTGAGGTAACTCAGTGCTAACTCAAAAAGGATTCCATCTTTATTCTCAAAACAATAACAAGATTACATGAACTATCAAGATAATAAGCTCGAAGTTGAGCAGAGTTACATAAGCAATACTACAGAAAAAATTCAACAAAAATTCGACCCTAGTGAGGCCCTAGGCCTCTCTACTTATACAAATGAAGCTCCCAACAGCTTCCTCAAAATCAGGGAGGCTTGGCTCCCAAAACTCGAGATAAACATTAGTTATCCTCCACTTGCTCGGCTGCCTGCTAATGCATGACTTGGCTGCCTGTACTCCGAGCTGAATGAAGGGGAATTCGAAGTGGGGAGTAATAAATGAGGGGGATTCCCTCCTATAAGTCCTCTCCTTTGTCCACTGTATCCTTGACTTTGACCACAAAAATCATCAATAATCTGCATTAAACACATATTAGACCTCATGGCATCATAACTAACTCAACTCACTCTATAAGCATAAATATAATCAGAAAATCATGTAATAAGCTAAGAGAATGGTTGATTTGACTAGGTTAGGAGGTAAAATGAGCCCATATAATTACCCATTTATGAGGCTCATCATCACCCCCTACTGAAAGTGTTGCTCATCCTCTAAGCAACTTAGTCCATCTCCTCATCTTTTATGGCCCTGGTGGCCTCCCTAGCATCCCATGCTTCTGATGTGGTCTCCTCTTCCTTGTCATAGAATCCTGCCTTCCTGTCTACCTCTTCCCATTGTTGTTGCTCTTCTTCTTCTTTTCTTCCTTCTAGCATTCCTAGCAGCAGTGGGGGACTCAATTTGAGGCCAATCCAATTGACCTGCAGCCTCTACATGGAGCGCTTGTACATTGGCACTCTCCTTAATGCCTCTTTCATCCTCATTGGGGAATGATACTCCCTGATTTGCAGACTGTGTGGTAAGGTGTTAGATCTCCTCATACATGCAAGCACACAGTCATCCCCAAGTAACCTATCCATATCCTCAAAATGTGCAATGGCTTGAGCTTGATCACTTATATATCTGGGGGCAATTTGAGGATTATGTGCAAGTAGGTTATGTGTGCTAATGAGTGCCATGGGGTCTCATGGCTCAACTCTAATCATTAAGGGCTCATTCTGTTCCTTTATCATTAACCTTCTTATTTCTATTGCCCTTAACTCTTCATGGTTCATCCATGAGGCCATGGCCATTAGTTGCTAGTCCCCTAGTCCAGCAGTGGGGTCCCACACATTCATGTCTGTGATGGCCATGTTATGGAGATAGAATTCTATCATCTTTGCCTTATCTTCTAATGTGCTTTGGTCACACAGGTCCATAAACTGCCTGTAATCTTGGAAATGCATTGTGCCTCTTTGTGCCAAAGTCTTGATCTAAAATTGCATCCACTGATCCTTGAGATACAGGCCATAAGATTTTGCTGGTGTCCTACATTGCAATGCCTCCATGGGCCAGCTGGCCATGCATGCCAGTTGGGTCTCTTTCTCTTGCAGCTGTCTTCTTAGCAATTCATTTTCAGTTTCAAGGTGACTTCTTATGATTGCTTCCATGTGTCTGAAAACACTTAACTCTCTGCCCATTTCTCTAAGTTTGTTCTCCATATGGCCAATATCCTCAACTCCTTTGGATTTGGCTATTTGCATCCACCTATGGGTCCTTGTTCTTTCTTTCTCCAATTCAAAGAATGATGGAATTGCAAATTTTTTTGGAATGATTTTCCCCCCTCAAGGAGATTGTAGTAAGAGCCAAGACTAGGCTAGGGATTAGGTTCTTGTGCCTCTATTGCTTGCTCCTTTCCCTGTGGCTGTCTTTCTACCCTTTTTTCAAGTTTTTCGGTCTCCTGTAGTGTTGACAGGGTCTCATGTAGAACAGTCTGTGCCTCTTGTAGAACTGTTTTTGAGTCCTGTAGTTCTAGTTTTTCTTTCCATGTGGGAGATCTAGGAGTCCCCCTTTCATAAGTGATAGGTGCCTTGGAAGTGGATTCTTTTCCTTGGGCAGAGGGTGACTCTTCAATAACAATTGGCACTTGAGAAGAAGGCTGGGGTTTTCCTGTTTTGATCCTTGTGCTCTTCCTAGCCCTGAAATACATTGAAATATGCCTCTTCCTCTTTTGTTTTGGCTTAATTGGTGTGCTGAGGGCAGTGAGAGCAGCTGCTGCCTCTCTTTCTAGGGTCTCAGGAGACACTTCTATCTTTTTTGCCCCTTTTCCTCCTTCTGTCTCTGTTTTTATCTCTGTTTGCTCTGTTTTCTCCTTCTCTCTTTTGTTTTCTTTCTTCTTCCCTTATTGTTCCTCTAAATCACCAGTTTCTTCTCCTTCTCCCCTTGCTGCTCTTCCTCCTCACTACCAGTAGGGCTAATATCATAGGTCAGGGCCTTTATGTCATCTTCAACAGTCATGTTTTGGAAACTTTCCCATGCTTTTGGGATTGTAAATGTATGGAGGGCTTCTTCCACTAAAATTTTGATTAACCCATGGTGAGCTAGCTAGTCTAGATTTCCTGTTTTTACTTTAGTACTACAGGAGGAAGTAAGGGATGTTGAGCTTCTGAGGGGCTGGAGTATCCATGCCATACCTTAATTCATGCATGATTCTAAAGTAGTAACCATAGACAATGCTATACCTCCCCTCACAGGGAATATACTTGATTATTTGATAGCTAACCTCATCCCAAGGGTATGGCATGCTAGCTCTTCTTATGCCATTCTTATCCTCTATAGGGGTTTCATTGTTTTGGAAGAAGTTTTTCTTGGTAGCCTGGCCAATTGGTTTTTCATCCTTACTCCAAGGCAACCCAAGAGGAAGGGTGGTGACCCTATTAATAAATTCAGGGGTTATCTCCATGGAAAGGCCCCTAAAAGTGACAGTGGCATGTGTTTTGGAGTGAGGGACAAAAAAGTGGGCAAATTCCTGAGCAATTTCCTCAACAAAGCCTTAGAATTTCTCACAAAAGTTCATCCAATTGGCTCTTGTGAATATGTCCACTACTTGGGGGTGTGCATGGAGCTTGGAGGAGTTGGTGGGCTTCTTCCTCATAAAACCTCTTGTAAATTTTCCTATGCTTCCTTGGAAAACCAACTATGGAAATGGAGAGAACAATTTCTGAATAAAACAGAGAGACAAATAGACTGAGTGTGTTTTTTTTTTTTTTTAAGAAATAAGCAGCAATTCTTTTTATCAATTTCCTCCACCCAAAAGTTCTATTTTCTCCTCAAAAATAAACCACTGCTTTCATATTTTGATATTCAATGGAGGTATGCCAAGAGCCTACCTCTTCAACCTGAGAATTGTGCTAAAAACTGTGTTTTCCCTCTCCAAAACAACTTACTGGCCCTCTTGTAGAACACTGCCAACCCTCTTGTAGGATTCCTGTAGGTTCTCCTGTAGAACCTGTAAGTGCTCCTGTAGAACGCCGAGAGTAGGGATATGGGAGAGATCAGTGGAGAATGATAGGTACGAGGCTTGTGGGGGCACGAGAAGGTAGCAGGAGTGGAGTTTCAAGGAGAGAATGAAGGAGAAAGGTGGTGAGAGTGCTTTGGCGAGGAGTACTTATTGCTTTTTATGGATATTTCCAGTGATGGAGGGTGAGTTGGCCAAGTGTACGTTGGCCCCATTCAGACTGTTGGTCCCCACCTGCCTTGTCATCATTTCCCTTTCCTCGTAATCATCTCTCATGATTGCATCAGAGTTCCCATCACCTCCACTACCTGTCCTTGACATCTCTCTTGAGTTTGACTAAGCACACGTGTGGTGACATCTTCGAATGAGTGAAGTCAACTGGATGAAGGTGGCCAAGTTAACTGGCCACCTCATCCCCAACCAACCTCAACCATCTCATTTTTGTTGCATGCTCTCTAATTATACCAATGCAAATAGAGGAGCAGGTTAGTTACTTACCTGAGATCCGAATGCGTTTGCTGTGAGGTGCTATGGCCTTTCCTTCTGCTACATGCCTTTATTTCTTTTGATGCATGCTTGTCTGCTTGCTGAGATATGGCTGTGCTATGTGCAGGTTCCTTTCTAGCTGGATCTGATCTTCAGGTGTCTGCTTCAACCTTCAGATTTGCACCCTCATGCTGCTGATGCTAGATTTTAATGGGATCAGCTACTACAGGAATTCCTACAGGAGCTCCTGTAGTTGCTTCTCCCTTTGAAATTTTAGCTTTTTCTGTGCTTGGAGCTGTGAGGATGATGCCAAAAATGTGGATAGAGATGGAGAGGAAAAGGGTAGGCTTCAGGTGAGGTGGATGGTGCGGTTCCCTTTCTTATTTTTTTTTTGTTTTTTTCTTTTTCTAAAAAATTGTTTTTTTTGTGTTTTTTCTTGGGCAGGAAGAAGAATGATGCTTGGGATGTGATGCAGGTCTAGAAATGATGGAAAATAGGTTTGAAGACTACAGAAGAATTAATAAATCTTTTATGAAGCTTCCTTGTTCCTCAAACTGCCTTTGAAATCCATTTTTGGCTCTTTGTAATTTCTACAGGAGCCTCCTGTAGAAAACATAGTTTTCAAAAAAGAAGCACAGTGAGGTGAAAAGAATGTCAAGAATGATGGAGAAAGGTGAGGGAAGATAGGATAGGCACTGTTATTGGTTTCAGAGCTCCCTTGGCACCTACTGCTACTTCCTATAGTCCTCCTGCAAACCTGCAATACAATTGGAAATTCATTTTTCTTTTTCTTTTTCTCCTTCTTCTTTTTTTTGAAAACAACCAGGGTGCCTCAGGGAGGTTTTCACCCTAGTTCCCTATCCTAGGTGCCTCCAAGGGAGGTTTTCACCCAAGGATCTTATTTTCTTTCTTATCCTTTTTTTTCTGACACCACTGGGCCGCCTCAGAAGAGGTTTTCAACCCAATGATGGGACTCAAGCGCCTCATGGAGGTTTTCACTTGAGTCCTTATTATTTTTTTGTTTTTTCTCTTTTCTTTAGTGAGTGGGTGAAGTGGAGGCTAAGACATGCTCCACTACCATCACTAACTTATTCAATCCTTCAATGAACTCTCGCTTGGAGAGGGGTTTCTTGTAGACTTTCAACTGGTGTCCATTGACAAGCATGGGGATGGCTTCATCATCAATGGTTCTGATCAGAACTGAACCATTGTCATTGCATTTCTCCATAGTGTAGGGTCCTAGCCATCTTGTCCTCAGCTTGCCCTTGAAATCTTTATATCTTGAATCATAGAGTAGTGCCCAATCTCCCTCTTGAAATTGCTTCTCTTTGATGTTTTTGTCATGCCATATCTTCCTCTGAAGTTGGACTACCTCTGTATGGAGAAGGGCCTACATTCTATGTTCATCCAATCCATTGAGCTGGAGTAATCTTTCTTTCTGTGCATGGCTAAGGTCTAGGTCCAACTGAGTTGCCATCCTTAGTGTATTGAATTCAAATTCTATTGATAGAAAAGCCTTCTTCCCATAGACCAGTTCATAGGGTGTGAACACTGTAGTGGCCTTCCATGTTGTTTTGTAGGCCCAGGTGGCCTCAACTTATCTGTCTGCCCAGTCATTTCTGTTGCTGCTCACTACCTTGGTCAAGATCCCTTTCAAAGCTCTGTCAGTGACTTCCACCTGCCCATTGGCTTGTGGATGGTAAGGGGTGGAAGTCGTGTGCTTGATTTTATGATGTGTGAGCAAGTTTTCAATCAAATTGGAAGTGAACTCACTACCTTGATCTATGACCAACTCTCTTGGATACCCGAACTTGTGGAATATGTTTTCCCTCAAAAGCTCAACTACTTTTTCCTCTGTCACTGCTTTGATTTCTTTTGTCTCTGCCCACTTTGTCAGGTAGTCGGTGCACACAATGATGTATTGCTTCTGTTTTGAAGGAGGGCTGATAGGCCCCACAAAGTCCATGCCCCACTTCTCAAATGGCTCACAGGTCACTTGAGGCTGCATGGGCATTTCATCCTTTGGAGTGGATTCCCCATCCTTTGACACCGATCACATTGGCTGACATATCTCCTCACATCCTGATGAAGAGTGGGCCAATAGTAGCCTACTTGCAGTATCTTGAAGGTAGTTCTTTTTGCTGCAAAATGACCTCCACAAGGCCCATCATGACAAGTCAGGAGGATGTCAAAAACTTCCTCCTCCCTGACACATCTCCTCAAGATCTAATTTGGGCCAAGTTTGAAGAGATTGCCCCCAATCTAGGTGAAAGGGGCGCTTTTCCTTACTATCTTGCTCTTCTCTTTTGAGGATAAGTGTGGTGGGAACTGTGTTGAAACCAAGTAGTTTGCTATATCAGCAAACCATGGAGAGAGTACTGAGATAGCAAACAGGTGTTCATCTGACATTTGATCATCCACCATTCCTTCTTCACCTGTAGGCAAATTTACTCTAGACAAAAAGTCAGCAACAACATTTTCTTTACCAGGCTTATCAACAATGGTCAAATCAAACTACTGCAGTAAAAGCAACCATCTAATAATGTGAGCATTTACATCCAGTTTATTCATTAAATATCTAATTGTAGCATGATCAGTGTGCACAAAAGTTTGATAGCATGTGATATAATGTTTGAATTTGTTTAAGGAATTCACTACAGCTAGGAGTTCCCTTTCAGTGACCGTATATTTAGCTCCGCCTTTGACAAGTTTTTGCTTATAAAGTATATGGCATAAGGCAGCTTTTCATCAATTTTTCCGAAGGCTGCTCCTATTGCTTTGTTCAAGGCATCAGTGTGAATGTGGAAAGGTAGGGCCCAGTTTGGGCCTCTCAAAATTGGGGCAGTCACAAGCTTGCTCTTCAAGGTATCTAGGGCTTCTTGATAGTTTTTTGACCATATAAATTCGACATCTTTTCCCAAAAGACCAAACAACAGAAAGGCTAGCTCGCTGAAATATTTAATGAATCTTCGATGATACCCAGCTAAGCCTAGGAAACTTCTGACATCTCTCACCTTTTGAGGAGGTGGGACCCTTTGGATGATGGCAATTTTGTTGGGGTCCACCTACAATCCTTGTTGAGATATTGCATGACCTAGCACGGTCCCTTCAGTCATCAGAAATTCACATTTTTACAGACTGAGGGACAGGTTCATCTCAATACACTTGTCTAGAACTTTTCCTAGGTTAGATAAAGATTCCTGAAAATCAGAGCCATAAGGAGTAAATTCATCCATGTATATCTCTACTACATCATGAACTAATTCGGAGAATATAATCAGTACCGCTCTTTGGAAAGTGGCTAGAGCGTTACACAAACCAAAAGGAAGGACCTGGTATGCAAAGGTAACCCAAGGACAAGTGAAAGTGGTTTTATATTAGTCTTTCGGCCTGATTTGAATCTGATTGTACCCGCTAAACCCATCTAGGAAAGAGAAAAACTTTTTCCCTGCCAGACCATCTGACACTTGATCTATGAAAGGTAAAGAAAAATGGTCCTTTTTAGTAGCTTTGTTCAATTCTCGATAGTTGACACAGATTCTCCACTTACCATTTTTCTTTGGCACTAGCACCAAAGGAGAGACCCATTCACTGTCAGAGATGGGATAGATGAACCCTGCATCAAGAAATTTCTGCAGTTCTTCCTTAACAATATCTTTAAGTGTTGGGTTCATCCTCCTTTAAGGCTGTTGAACTGGCTTGCAACCTTCCTTGATGTATATATGATGAGTACAAACTGAAGGGTGCACTCCCTTCATCTCCTTATAACTCTAGGCGAAGGCATCTAAGTGCTTTCTCAGCAGGCTACACAGTTCCTTCTCCTGGGAAGTGGATAGGGATGGATTGATTTTCAAGGTTCTTTCTGGACCGAACTCTATATTCTTAACACGAAGAGAAGTGGAGTCGGCCGCACAGAGATCAGTTGAGGGGTTGTTTTTGGTTTCTCTTACTATGTCCTCTAAAGGCGATATACTGGGAGGTGGATTTTGAATCATATTTTCAATCATATCATCCTCATCTTGTTGTTTTCCTCCCATGGCGATTTCTAATGTACAAAGTGGTGCAGAATAAACTTCATCCTCATCTTCCTCCTCCAACCAGAGAGGTAGATCATGTTCTAACAAAGGTTGGGCAGGAGGATATAGGATTAACTGCTTGGACATATGCCCATTCTTTATGGTCATGTTCCCAGCTCAACAGCTGATGTAGGCATCGACAGTAGCCAACCAGGGTCTTCCCAGAATGAGAGGATACCCAGTGAGATTTTCCTTGGGCTGGAGAACTAAGAAATCAGCAGGGTACTCCCAAGAATCAATGGATACCATCACATCTTCCACAATCTCCTCAGGGGTCACGATGGAGCGATCTACTAACTGTAGCATAGTTGTGGTCTTCCTCAAGGAACCCTGAAGGTTGAGATTGAGCATTGTGTCCTTTGTCATCACATTAATGGCAACTCCCAGATCAATCAAAGTGTGTGTGTGATCATGGTGCCACTGATGTGGAAATCAACTACTGGGCTTCCAGGGTCGAGATATTTTGGACAGATTACCTGCCCCAACATCAGGTTGGACAGCTGCCCTATGACATTGATGGTTGGGGCATCTCTCTTGCACCTACCTGGATGCCTAAAGCACTTCTCTTTAATCAACCTATTGTAGATAGGCACATCCTTTATGGCTTGGAGAAGTGGTATCTTTACACATATATGTTTCAATTCCCCTAGGAGTTATGTTTCTTTTGGGGTAGGCTGGATTGTCATGGATAGTCTCTCAGGGAAGGGTGAAATTGCTTTTGGTTCACTTTCCTCTTTATCTTCCTCAACCTCCCTAGGTGGAGGCTAACTATCTGGGAGAAATTTCCCAGATCGTAAGTTAATTTCCTGGATCTCCACAGCATAAGTTGGGCATGATGGTTCCCCACTATACACTTGCTGAGCCTATCTGTTGTTCAGGTTCAGATTCGGATGGGCAGGCATTTGGGGTTGCTTCAGTGGAGCAGGAAGTAACGGCTATGGTTGGGTAGGTGGTGGAGGCAAAAGAGCGGGAAGAGAGTTGTATTGGGGCCTCCACCCCTGATGAGGTGCATTCCATTGAGGTGGTGGCTGAGCATAGGATTGCAATGAATGGTTGGCTAGCTGGGCATGATATTGAGATGAGAAGGACCAAGGAGGAGGTGTGGACCAGGAAGGATGAGCAGGGGGACCCCAAGAAGGTATGGAAGTGATTGTGTTGGGGTTGTAGTAAGCCTGGGATGTCCCTTGCATCCCTTACTCGTATGGTCTAGGTCCATGCGGCCTTCTTTGGTTTATGTATTAGAGTTGTTCATTGGCTCCTTCACCCCCTTGATATACAGATTTGAGTCTGGGAAAGGAAGGGCACTTATCTGTAGAATGATTCTCCTCACAAACTAAACAAACCTCTATAGAGTTCAATGGGCATTCATTCCTAGGATGCCTCCTGGTGCATCTAGGGCAAAATATGGCCAAAGCCCTCTCTGCTTCCTCTTGTTTCCTTTTGATATGCAAGGTATCCATTTGTATGGTAAGAGTCTGAAGAATCTCACTCTTGAAGTCTTCCAGCATGGTTCCAATTTCCCCCTTAATGGATGAGTTAGAGGAAGAGGTACTGGCTATGGGTTGACTCCCCTTACCTTTCTTTTTGGCTGCTCTAGAATGGTTTCTAAAAACAGTCTTTATGTCTTCATAGGAGAGTTGGTAGATGTCTCCCCTGGACAGTAGATGGAGGGTGTCTAAAATATCTTCTTGAATTCCCCTGAGCAGGACCATCTTTAGAGACTCAGGGTCAAGTGTACACCCAACCCTTTTGTAACTGAGCTGGAACCTTTCCTCATAGTCTTCCAGGGACTCATCACTTCCTATAGTCATTCGGAAAATTTCTTCTTTAGTATCTTTTGACCTACAATAGTCTCGATACTTGTTGTTAAAGACTTGCTGCATCTGAGCCCAAGTTGTGATACTATTGCCAGGTAATCCCGTGAACCAGCGCAATGCTGCATCCTTGAGAGTAGAAGGGAATAGTTTCAATTTTTGTTCATGTTTTGCATAGTCATAGGTTCGATAGATAATAGCAAACTCAAACAAGAAGGTGTCAGGATCTTCTGTAGTCAAACCATGGAAATGAGGTAGGGCGGAAGGGATTATATTCTTCATTTTGGTGTCCCCATTGGTCTCCCTAATGGGAAAGGTACCCTCTATTATTTCTCCATTCCCCCTAGCATTTATGTGTTCAGGCATTGGCTCTAAAAGAATGTTTTCTTCTTCTTCCCCTACAGGTTCTTCAAATATGTCGAGTTGTTCACCTAAGGGTTCTTCTTGATCGCAGCCACCAAAGAAGAGAGGAGGTTGGCTATGTGAAGCAATGGGGGTGTTGGGCAAAAATTTACCTGAATTATCTCTATTCCTACGAGGCATGAAAGGAAATCTTTTTGGTTGGTTTTTGTTTCTTTTTCCCCACATTGATAGTACCTACAAAACTGAAATTGATTGAACAACCAAACAAATAGCAACTAACTGAAATGAACTTGCTGAAATGAAATTTGTAGAATTAAAGAGGAAAGCAAGGAAATGTAGAACTAAAAGCAAGGAAATGACTAATCTACTTTTGCTGAAATAAACTATTAGCAGAATGTTGCAATAGGAAATAGAAGAAAGCAGTAATCACAGAATACTCTGACGCTTCCCCAGAAACGACGCCAAAAAGTGGTGAGCACCAGTATTGCAGCAATAATGCTACAACTCCTGGGCTGCCTACTTTACTCTTATCAACGCAGTAGTTCGTAACAAACTTGGAAGCGATGGTGTTGTATGCACGAGTACTAGTTCTTACTGCAGGTTGTCACTTGGTCAGCTGGCGCAAGATCTCTAAGAGCTCAAGCCAACTTCTATGGATTCCAGAAGAAGCTCTATATGTGATGAAAGGAAAAAGAGATTACTCTATTGATGCTATTCTACTTGTAGAAAGGAAGATTGAAATGTAAAGCAAACCAAGGAAATCCTAGTTAACCTCTAATCCTACTTTTGCAGAAAGCACTATGAAAATCATGAAAAGAATTCCATTACATACTCAAGGAAGTAGACAACATCTAACTAAGCTATCTCTGTAAGCAAATGAGAAAAAAGCATCTTTTTGGGTTTTTATGTATTTTTAGGTGAATTTGACATGCATGTAATTTATTTGTTTGTGAATGTGGCAATGAATACGTGGCATGGAGGGTGGTTTTGGGACTTGAGAGGATGTAGGATGGTGTGGATGGGTCCTAGGAGGTATCAGGTGGCCTTCTAGAGGCTTTTCCAAAACTCGGCCTTCAAAAGAAAGCCTACAGGAAAATCTATAGGAGGACACAGGAAATCTATAGGAGGAAAACAACGTTCTACAAGAGGTCTACAGGAGGAGGCCGAGAGCAGTTTTCATTGTTTTGAAGGTGTGAGAGTGGGTGGAGAAGGTAGATAAAGGTTGGAATGAAGTGTTAGGGCACCTAGGGTCTACCAAGAATTATTAGGAGAGAGAAAGATGATTGGATTTTCTCAAAGAGAGAGACAAAATTCTATGGAAAATGCAAGAAACTAAGGCAGAATTGAGGGGAGACTTGGGTGACCTATAGGGCATGGATCAGATGGATGATGGAATGGCTAATAGGCTGGACTATTGCTAGAAGATATCTGCTGCATAAACAACTGATAGTCAACCAATGAGATTAAGCAAGCAAGGAAATAAGTGCATCTAAAAAAACAGAGTTTTTGCATCAAAGTAAACTATGATCTATGGAAGAAAATGTTGATAACCATTGCATGAAAGAAGACTATTGCAAATAAGGAAATGAGCATGATGAAGAAGTTCTGAAGCAAAGCAAACTAAACTATGAACCAATTAGAAAGTTGCAAACACTAGAAGTCCTATGAAGGAGGAAAATCTGTGTTTTTGGGGCAGCAAGAGGTTCTTTGCATCAGATCATTGTCCCAAAGAGAGGAAGAGAGGCCAAGGCACTGCTACTAGCCTTTTGGATCTTTTTTTTATCACTACTTAACCTGTTATTGAAAACACAAATGGAAGCAAACTACTGAATCATCAAAAACAACCTATTCTTAACCATAAAAGAAATACATCTAACAACAACCTAATCTACAAACTGAAATGAAACATACAAATACAAAAAAAGAGGAGCTTGGTTGCTTGGATTGGGCCCTAACCCAAGAGTTTCAGCCCTCTAAGGTAACTCAGTGCTAAATCAAAAAAGATTCCATCTTTATTCTCAAAACAATAACAAGATTACATGAACTATCAAGATAATAAGCTCAAAGTTGAGTAGAGTCACATAAGTAATACTGTAGAAAAAATTCAACAAAAATTCGACCCTAGTGAGGCCCTAGGCCTCTCTACTTATACAAATGAAGCTCCCAACAACTTCCTCAAAATCAGGGAGGCTTGGCTCCCAAAACTCAAGATAAACATCAGTTATCCTCCACTTGCTCGGCTGCCTGCTAATGCATGACTTGGCTGCCTGTACTCCTAGTTGTATGAAGGGGAATTAGAAGTGGGGAGTAATAAATGAGGGGGATTCCCTCCTATAATTCCTCTCCTTTGTCAACTTCGAGTTATTGTTGCCATTTGTCCATTGTATCCTTGACTTTGACCACAAAAATCATCAATAATCTGCATTAAACACATATTAGACCTCATGGCATCATAACTAACTCAACTCACTCTATAAGCATAAATATAATCAGAAAATCATGTAATAAGCTAAGAGAATGGTTGATTTGACTAGGTTAGGAGGTAAAATGAGCCCATATAATTACCCATTTATGAGGCTCATCAAAACCCTTGGTAGTTAGGAAGAGAAACCAAACAATATCCAACTATGTAAAGATTTAGTGTGAGGTATGGTGCCTAAGTAATTTTGACAACTTAAATGTGCTTAATCATTTTTCTTAAACTATATACTAATCACACAAGTCACAAACATATTAACCCCTTAACTTTTTAAATTTTTTAATAAAAAACAAAAAAATTGTTTTAATATTTTTAAATTTTTTAGATTTTATTACTAATTTTTTTAATTAATTCAAAAATATTAATGTGAATAAATTAATGACATTATGAACATTAAGAAAAAAAATTTAATAATTCGAAAATTCGGGGAAAAAAAAAAAAAACATACATTTATATTTCTCACATTATTCATATTTTTCCAAAGGAATGTTAAGAATTCCATTTATATTTCTAATATGTTGTGTTACATTTCTATGGTTTAATGTGTTGATATTTTTAACATGGAAAAATGAGTATGATTATAGTAGATGAAATCAATGTTACCCGACCATAGTTTAAGCTACCATTTTCCACTGCCTATATGATATTGTGTTTGGAGATGGTTATATTTTTTGTTTTCATTCTCCGCTGCATATTTGACTGTTTTTAGAAACAATGGTAATTTTGGTAGTCTTTTTTTTCTTTTCTTTTTGTAAATATGACGAATTTCTTTTATTGATAATCAATGTAATACCGGATTACAATTGAGATGTCTTGGGATAGTTTATGAGCCAAGGCCACCATAAGAGAACTTGTGAACATCCCAAAACCAAAATTGGCTACCAATTTGTCCAAAAAAGATGACAAATATTTACAACCAGTCAAGCGTAGAAGGAAGAATATGGTTTCCTGGGTTATTGACCCTCTGACAAAAGCCATTTCCATTGAACTAACAATGTAGATGATTACCACAATTTTGTGGCAATTTTCGCTATCAATCTCCATTACCTATACAACCTTGTGTTTAGAAATGGTTTCCACATTATTGAGTGTTTTTTCCTTCCAAAATATTTTCTTTCAATAACTAGGTTATCGTTCTCCTATTTCATGAATGTTCATGTTATGCTATGTGTCATCATTGTTATCAAACACGATGGATGCACAATCATGTCTCTATGTAACTTTGACTTCATGCATCTTCAATAACTTTGGTCTTGATAAGTTTAACTTTTTAAACTTATTTATTTTCCATATGAGTTTCGCAAACAATGAGGTCTGTGGATTGGTGAATCCAAGTTGAGCACTTGGTTCTCCGATAGGATAGTAACTTAATGTCGTGGGGATGTTGGTTGATGTGGAAAATTGGGGTAAGAGAAATCGGGCATGGTAGTGTGACCATAGGGGAAGAAGTTCCCTTATGGGTTTCCCTTAGTCAGAAAGGTTTTTCTAGGGTTGGATAATCCAGAGAATGGTTATTTGAAGCTTGAGAAGTTTTTGAATGGATGTATGTCGGGTATTGGAAAGGTGTCAAGGGTGAAGGTGGCCCTAAATGGAGGGTGGTTTGCATAATAGGTGTGAGGGACTATAGAGTGCTACCGCTAGTGAGTAGTGTTTCCCCCATTCATTTTTGGGAGGGAGGGGGTTCAGATTCCATTGGGATGTTCAAGAAAGAAGGTGGGGGGTGAGGGAAAAAAGACAAAATCATAGTAAATGGATTGTTAGAAGCTCCATTTCCATTAGTGGAAAAGGAAAACCTCCCAACTGAGGGAAGGCCATGGAGGGTGATGCCATGGGTCGCATTAGTTTGTGGGGGGGGGGAGCGGGGGGAGAGAGAATATCAACAACTAAAAACGATGGCATTAGTGTCTACCCCAAATAGAGAATATAGGACTACTAGGTAAAGTAGTATAAGCACTAATATCATTCAGTGAAGCTAAGGGGGGAAGTTTGGTGGATCCTCCCTTTCTGGCACTTAAAGGTGGCAAGGGCATTCCCACATGTGATGTCTTAGTTACAACAAATATGAGGGTGGCAGAGGGGGTGTAGTGATAGAAGAAAGAAAAATAATTTGACATAGTCAGATGTACTTGCTATAGTATAGGTCTAAATGGATATGTCAATACAGGGTTGAAATTATGCAAGGTGCTTTCATCTGTAGTCTCAATTTCAATATTTCCTCCTAAAGTAGTGGTGTGTGTACTAGATTATTCTGAAGGAGTATGATATAGTGAACATGCTCGTCTGCGAACAACTAGTGGATCTTTTGTAACTATAGATAGACCACATTTCTTCCATAACATACAATATATTGGTTCAACCATGATGTTAGGGTTAGAGGGTGACCCAAATAAAATATAAATATAGAGCCAATGTAAACCAAAACCAAAGATCACACACTAAAAAATTGTATGAGAAACAACAAGAGAACCAACTATCTAAAGGTACCTCCTAAAAGTGAATATGATTGATGTGATGAAATCCCCAAGGACCTTCAGCTAATAAAGGACTAAGAAGAAGTTACCCCGATCTCCAAATATCAACCTTAACTAGCACAAGTGACCTTGATGGAGTTGAGCATCACCCCCAAAGAGCACTGAGATGGTGATTGATATCTGCCTTAGGTACCATGTGTACTTTGATGAGCGTTGGTATTGCAATAAGAATGTTGCAACTCCCAAGGCTACTGAATTTAATTATCAACCCGGGGTTCGTACAAACTTAAGAGGTATCGGCACTATGTGCACAGCATACAATGTGTCATTCCTTTGTTGTCATGATGTAATGGAGTGCATGTACTGAAGTCAAATCCTAAACTAGCTGCAGAAAATGAAATGTTCGAAATGGAACCATAACATATTGCAAGAAAGAAAGTACAAGGAAAGAGACTGAAATCAAATGATAAAACACACCATTTTCTAACTAACTTCTAAGAGGCTTTGCTTCAAAAGAATGCTAAGTTAACATGTATGCAATCCTACTATCCTAAGCATGCAAATTCAAACCATCAAACCTTCTACTACTATGCATGTAAATGAATAAAATAAATATGTTTTTCTTTTTGTCTTTTTTCATGTGAGAGTGTGCAAGTTAATCTTTTTTGGTGATGTGATAGGTGGCTTAGAGATGATGGTGAATGGTCAGAAGGCATGGGATACAAGTAGGGACCCTTTGCTAGCTTCTTAGAGGCTTTTTCCTCAATTCGTCCTCAAAACAAGGTTTCCTACAGGATGTTGTAGGATTTCCTCCAGGATGTCCTGAAAACCTACATGATCCCCTGAAAACCTATAGGATATAGTCGAGAGCAAAGGATGGATGTTGAAGATGATGGAAAGCTTAGGAAGGTGGTTGGTGGATAGAATGAAGCAAGGGAGTGCCTAGGACCACTTCAGAACTCAAAACAAAATTGGTAGATGGCTATATTTGCTCAAAATGCTTGGAGAAGTTTCCTTGTGAAATGATGAAATTGGTGAGGTTTTAGTGAAAGAAAGTGAGGACCATGGGTGGATGAAATTTGGATGAGGTTGCTGACTATGAAATCTCTCTGTACTCCTGAAAGACCTGCACTGCATCAAACATTTACATTTACCCAAAAATCATGCAAACAAGAAGAATTTCAATTATCTAAAGGAAATAGAATTTCATGAGCTAGTTTTCTACTTCATGCATGAGGAAAACTTTGTAGAATGATATAAAACATTGATGAGATCTAATGTAAGACTGAAGATAGAAGAAATGGAAATCAAATCCTACCCTTGAAAACTAGAAAAATGCTGACCTAAGTGAGGAGCAAGAGGTTTAAAATGGTCTTGATGGCATGGAGGTCAAGTAGAGGCCTAATCCCAGCTTCAATGATGATTTTTCTCAATTCGGGCTCAAAACAGGCTTTCCTACAGGATGCTACAGTGATTTACTACAAGATGTACAAATTTACTATAATTCATCGAATGACCAAGCAAATCAAATCCAAATTGGATGGAAAAAAAAATTTATTAACTAAGATGTCTTACGTCCCCATTCCAAGTGGAATCACTCAAATAAAACCTTTGTTAACCTATGCTAAAAAATAGAAAAACATTACTAGTCGAAAATCTAGAAATTCGAGAACTAGTGAGCTAGTAAATCTAAAAAATTCCTAACTAAATCAAGTGCAAATGCAATTTGGTAATTTTTTTTATGAACTAGAATGTTTTTTTGATCTAACGCAAGTGGAACCAACTCAATTTGAGCTTGTTAGCATGATCTAAAAAATAGAAGAAATATATTGTTCTTTGCTAAAAAGGAGGTCCAACAATCTAAATTTGGGAATAAAAAGACTAATCCAAGCAGCTCAATGATTACTATGAACTTCCAAATATTTTCCAAGGATTAAATAATTCTTGTGATGTTGCAAAAGAACTTACATCAACCATTTAACTCAATCCTACAACAAGAAATCATTAATACTAAATGCAGAAATAGAAAGAAATAAAAACAAGAGATGCAAGTGAATAAGCAGTGAAAAGAAGGAAAGAAGATACTACAAAAGGGATTTGAGGCTCCTGGAATGGCCAAGCCCAAGCAAACTCAGAGACCTATGGAGGAGAACAAGATTTAGAAGTTGAACATGACACCAATCTTCATTATTTTCATCAATAGAATTACATCCCTGCAAGAAAATACAATGGAGCTGCAAAAATACGAGTTCTCTCCACAAGAACACTAATGAAAATCTATCTCTAGAGGAAAATTCGACTTGGTACTTGTAAAAAATGATTACGAATCATTCCCCATGAATGGAGGAAGATTTCCCCACCAAAATCCCTTGATTAGTGGATCTGGTCCCCAATACTAGGAATCTGCATTAAATGGCAAGGAACACATTCCTAGATTTTCTCAATCATTGGAGTTCCACAATCTGTGCCATAATTCCATAATATCTTGTTGATTTATTATTTATAATTGATCCTCCTGTAGTAGGGAACAAGTCCCTGAATTATCTCCTCCTGCAAATCTTCATAATCCGCTCAATATTCTCATAATATTCCACAAAAATAAATAATATTAGGCACAAATATCCAATTATTCATAAACATTCCTAATGAATATATTAAATTTAAAAATAAATTATCTAATGCAAGGAAAACAGGTTTAATGTGTTGAAGGATGGTCATAGGCCTTAATTTATGTTTTAATTTAGAGGCATGGGCCTTAATTTATGTCTAATTTAGAGGCCCATCATACCCCCTGCTAAAAGTGTTGCTCATCCTCTGAGCAACTTAGTGACCTCATTGTGCCTCATCCATGGCCCTGGTGGCCTCTCTCTTGTGCATTAAGAATATTGGCTATAAGTTCTGCAAGGACAAGCCCAAAAACATATTTGTGCAAAGAAAAATCATTGTTTCTTGAGACCATTAGCTTGCTTTCTTGCCCTTATTCAAGATGAGTTCTTGAATATTTTTCAGTTTAGCAAGGTCTTCCATATCCTTATCAACCTTCTGCTACCTTGTTCCACCATTTGGACACCTCTAAAACCTTCAAACTGCCTTTAGATGAGAACTAGGACATCTTGTAGTAATTCCTGTCAAAACTACAAGAAACCCTGTTAAAACTACAGGAAACCATTTTTTAGCATAAATGATATTCTGAGCCTAGGACAGACCCTCAACTTGACTCCCATGTCTTTTTCCCATTTTTAGGCCTTGGACAAAATCTAGAAAGAGATTGGAGACCTCTTGGAAAACACCTTTTCGTCACTACAGTTTGAATTTTGTTTTGATGGTGAATGCCTCTTTTCCTTTTGTTGCATTCTTCTTCTCTCTTGTGGCCTAGATGAATTCCTAATGGCCTTGGAGTTCTTTTTTTTGATTAGGTCTCTCTTAAGCTTTGTCATCTTGGGGTTTAGCATAATTTGTTCATTTCTTTCTTCTTGTAGCAATATTTTGCCTTCCTGTAGTAGTCATTCCTCATCTTTCAAGGTCTTCTAACTGTATGGGAGTGATGAGAAATGATGAAGAAGGATTGGATGATGATGCTAGGGCTCAAAGGGAGTATTGTAGGTTTGTGAAAATGGAGAGGATTCTCTATTTTTTTTTCAAGAATGAAATGAGATGGATGAATGATGAATAGATAGTGAACATGAGGTGGATGGAGGGCTTGGAGAGTTGTGGTGACTTTGGCCTTTGCAAAAATTTCTTCTTTTAACTGCTTTCCTCATTCCTTGAAATCATCACCCTTCATGATTTGACTTTTCAATATTGCATGAGTGAAGGAGTGAGCTGCAATTAACTAGTTGAAGGCGGTTGAGACTGTTGACCCATCCTTAGCTTATAAAACCTCATCTCTCATGCATTGACAACAAATTTCTAACTATAATATGCTCAAGAGAAGAGGTCAAGAATATTGCATACATGTACCTACCTGATGGTTGTTGGAGAGACCTACATGTTGCTGCTGAGCTCTGGAGGAGCTTCTTTGACCTCTGGATCTCCATGCTAAAGCTGACTGCAAATCTCTGGCTACTTCATCATCATATCCCCTCAATTTTTCAAAGAAACCCATCCAATTATGCCTTGTGAATATCTTTAGTATAGGAGGGTGCTGATGAATCCTCACTGTGTTGATGGGTTCCCCTTGTCATTTTTCTCTGATGGATGGAGGTTTGTATATGTCTAATACCAAATTTAAAAATTCTGTGTATACAATTCCCCTAGACTGCAATCTTTTTCAATAAACTAGAAGGCTTTTCTATATTCTTTTCACTTGGAAAATGTGGGAAAGTATAGAGCCTACCTCCTTATCACTGCTTGATGAAGCCAACCTCTGTTTTTCCCTTTTAAAACTCTTCACTACCAATCCTGTAGGTGTTGTTCTATATCCTGTAGGATCTCCTGTAGGATCCTGTAGGTTTTCAGGGAATCATGTAGGTTTACAAGACAACCCTGTTTTGTCCATATCTCTCAAATGGAAAAATGGATTGATCTGAAACTTTCTTAGCATGTTGCCATCATCATTATGCACATCCCCATAAAACAAAATTGGTCAATGGATGCATGGATCTAGAGAAAACCTAAAAATGGTTGAAGGTTATGGAGGCCGATTTCTTGGAAACTGTGCACTCGAATTTTCTGAAATTTCTTTGGCATGTTACCATCATCCATATGCATCTCCCCACGAAAAATATTTTTAAATGGATGCATGGATATCAAGAAAATGCAAAAAGGGCTATAGGTGATGGAGACTGATTTCAAAAAAATTGTGCACTGGAAATTGCTGAAATTGTTGGAGCATGTTACCATCATCCATATGCATCTCCCCCTGAAACATCTTGGCAAATTGATGCAGGGTTTTCAATTTATGGCAAAAACAAATTTCTACTCTATGTATTTTTGTATCCTATAGTAAAACAGAGCATCCTATAGTTTTTTAGGACAACAAGAAAATTGAATGGTAGAAGCTTGAGAATGATGTGTGGATGGTGGAAATAGATGAGGTTGATGGATTGGCATGGCCTTGGCCTTGTTGGAGCATTTGAGAAAAGGAGAAGTAAAATTTTGACTTATTTTGACTAGGATTGACCAATTTTCCTTTTGGTACCAACTTGTTCTTGTTGCTTGCAGATGTTGGAGAGTACATGCATTCATCAAAGAGATGCATGGAGAAAGGATTTTTTTTTTTTTTGGCCTACTAGTTGCCTCAATGAGGTTTTCAACTAGTAGGTCTACCTAGGCACCTCAAAGGAGGTTTTCACCAAGGATATTTTCTTTTTTCTCTTTTTTCTTTCTTTTTTCCCAACCCATTGACCACCTCATGGAGGTTTTCAATCAATGAGCCAATTTCAGGCGCCTCCAAGGAGGTTTTCACCTGAGATTTTTATTTTTTCTCTTTTTTTGTCATTTTTTTTCTTCTACCCTGCCCTACTTGAAAAACAAAATCACTTTCAAGTATAAGAATACTTCCAATGGAGCCATGTGCACATCAAGATGACAGACAAAATGATGTGGAGGCTCGAAATGTATGCTTTGACATGTACCTGGATTTGAAAGATCAAATGATTTTGATTTTGATGATATCAAACATATTTTAAGAAGAGGGTATTGTTGCAACTTAATGACTGTCTAGATCCATATTTCAATATGGTCATGATGCCCTTGGTCCACTTGTTGATTTGGATCATCCTGGATGTCTTCTTCTTCCATGACCTTCAAATCTTCCTATTTTTTCTGATTGTTCTCTTGAATACATGGAGGATTTGATGGTAAGCATGAGGGAGCTCTCTCGATCTTTGATTTTGATGTTTTCTCTTCATCAAGTGTATCTCATGATTCTTTGATCTTCTCTTTTGAATATTCTTCTTCTGGATGTAGTCCTTTAATGATATGAAGAGAATCTCTTTTTTGCAATACTCTTCCTGAGCTATGGTGAATACCATTGAGCTCAAGAGGAGATGTTTGGAAGTGTTGTACCTCAGCATTGTAAGTGGGATGAGCTACTTCAATGTGTGGGTTTGGAAATGGTGGTACAGGTAGTTGAGTGGGATTGTATATTTGAGATGGATGTGGATGAGGTTGTGGTTGTGGTGGAGGTGGATGATAAGGATAACATGGAGTTTGATATGGAGGATATTGAGGAAAATACTGAGGATATTTTGGATGGCTCCCATAAATTTCTTGCCAACCTTGTTGTCAAGATTGGTTTTGGGGTTGAGATGGCCAATGTTGCCAAGGAAAGGGTGTGCTCCAATTACTTTGAGGAGGATATGCATAACCTTGAAATTTTGAATTAGGCTCTTGCTCCATACTTGGTTGAATAGGCTGCCATGGTCCTCTTGGAGCTACATAACATAACTGCATTGGTGATTGACTTTCTCCATTGTCCTCTTGGTAAACTTCCTTCAACCTTGGTAATGATGGACAATGTTTAACATCATGTGATTCTGCAACACAAATATCAGCATTTTCTTTTCCTTCATCTTGCATTCTTAACATTTCTACTTGTTTTGTTAGATTGCTAAGAATTTATGTTTTAAAATCATCAAACAAATTTCCAAGTTTAGCTTGACTTACCGATCTTGATGTTGATTTACCTACTCTTGCTTTTCCTCTTGATATGTGTTTGCATGTTTCACAAATTTCTTCAAATGATAATTGATATACATCACCTCTACTCATGAGATTAAGAATATCAATCCACTCATCCCTAATTGTTCTAAGTAAGAGGGCTTTTAGTGTGTCGGATCCTAAATGATGTAGTTTTGCCCTCTTAACATTATACACGAGCCTCTCTATTAGATCTTCAAGGCTCTCATATTCTCTTTGATTCATTCTAAATATTTATTCCTTAAGATCGTGATCTTTATATTTTTCTATAAATATATTTTGCATATCATTCCATGATCTTATTGAATTATTCCCTAAACTCATGAATCACTTAAGAGCTTTATCCTTCAAAGTTGCCAGAAACAATCTCATTTTTTGAGTTCTTAATAAGTAACCATAAGATCTACAAACAATCTCAAATTCAAAGAGAAAGGTTTCTGGATCCTCTGACCTTAGACCATGAAATTTTGGAAGAAAAGATGGAGGGATGTTCTTCATGTGAACACTACCATCAGTTTCTTGAATGGGAAATCCAAGAGGATCTTCCTCATTGTCATAATCTCCATCTATTTCTTCTACATTCTTTGCCATATTATTATTCTACCTGCAAAAGTGAATGGTGATGTGGCTCTTACTACACCAGGTGATCAAATGGGGGGGTGGGTTGGCGTTGGAGAATTTTTTTGTTTTTTGTTTTTATGATTGAATGAAAACTATTATGCAATGCAAATTTATACTTTTGAAATTAAATATGCCTAATGCAAATATTTTTTGTTTTTGCAGAAAAAATGAATCAACTAGGGAAAAAAACAATGCATACTTTGACACCTCCCAGGCAACGGCGCCAAAAAGTGATGATCCTTGGTATTGCAACAAGAATGCTACAACTCCCAAGGCTACCGACTTTAATTATCAACCCAGGGTTCATACAAACTTAAGAGGTATCGACACTATATGTGGAGCATACAATGTGTCCTTCCTTTGTTGTCATGATGTAATGAAGTGCATGTACTGAAGTCAAATTCTAAACTAACTGCAAAAAATGAAATGTTCGAAATGGAACCTTAACATATTGCAAGAAAGAAAGTACAAGGAAAGAGACCGAAATCAAATGATAAAACACATCATTTTCTAACTAACTACTAAGAGGTTTTGCTTCAAAATAATGCTAAGTTAACATGTATGCAATCCTATTGTCCTAAGCATGCAGATCCAAACCATCAAACCTTCTTCTGTTATGCATGTAAATGAATAAAATAAATCTGTTTTTCCTTTTTTCTTTTTTCATGTGAGAGTGTGAAAGCTAATCTCTTTTGGTGATGTGGCAGGTGGCTTGGAGATGATGGTGAATAGTCAGAAGGCTTAAGAGACAAGTAGGGACACTTTGCTAGCTTCTTAGAGGCTTTTTCCTCAATTCGACCTCAAAACAAGGTTTCCTACAGGATGCTACAGGATTTCCTACAAGATGTCCTGAAAACCTACAGGATCCCCTTAAAACCTACAGGATACAACCGAGAGAAAAAGGATGGATGTTGAAGGTGATGGAAAGCTTAGGGAAGGTGGTTGGTGGATGGAATGAGGCAAGGGAGTGCCTAGGACCACTTCAGAACTCAAAACCAAAGTTGGGAGATGGTTGGATTTGCTCAAAATGCTTGGAGAAATTTCCTTGTAAAATGATGAAATTGGTGAGGGTTTAGTGAAAGAAAGTGAGGACCATGGGTGGATGAAGTTGGGATGAGGTTGCTGACTATGAAATCTCTCTATACTCCTGAAACACCTGCACTACATCAAACATTGACATTTACCCAAAAATCATGCAAACAAGAAGAATTTCAATTATCTAAAGGAAACAGAATTTCATGAGCTAGTTGTCTACTTCATGCATGAGGAAAACTTTGTAGAATGATATAAAACATTGATGAGATCTAATGTAAGACTGAAGATAGAAGAAATGGAAATCAAATCCTACCCTTGAAAACTAGCAAAATGTTGATTTAAGTGAGGAGCAAGAGGGTTAAAATGGTATTGATGGCATGGAGGTTAGGTAGAGGCCTAATCCCAACTTCAATGATGATTTTTCTCAATTTTGGATCAAAGCAGGCTTTCCAACAGGATGCTACAGTGATTTACTACAAGATGTACAAATTTACTATAATTCATTGAATGACCAAGAAAATCAAATCCAAATTGGATGGGGAAAATTTTGTTATTAACTAGGATTTCTTAGGACTCCATTACAAGTGGAATCACTCAAAAATACCTCTGTTAACCTATGCTAAGAAATAACAAAACATTATTAGTTGAAAATCTAGAAATTTGAGAACTAGTGAGCTAGTAAATCTAAAAAATGCCTAACCAAATCAAGTGCAAATGCAATGGGGTAATTTTTATTATGAACTAGATTTTTTTTAATCTAATGCAAGTGAAACCAACTTGATTGAAGCTTGTTATCATGCTCTAAAAATTAGCATAAATTTACCATTCTTTGCTAAAAACGAGGTCCTACAATCTAGATTTGGGAATAAGAAGACTAATCCAAGCAGCTCAATGATTACTATGAACTTCCAAATCTTTTCCAAGGATGTAATAATGCTTGTGATCCTGCGAAAGAACTTACATTGACCATTTAACTCAATCCTATAAGAAGAAACATTAATACTAAATGCAGAAATTGAAAGAAATAAAAGCATGAAATGCATGTGAATAAGCAGTGAAAAGAAAGAAAGAAAATAATACAAAAGGGCTCTAAGGCTCCTACGATGGCCAAGCCCAAGAAAAATAGGATACCTATGGAGGAGAACAACATTTAGAAGCTGAACATGACACCAATATTAATTATTTTCATCAATAGAATTACATCCCTGCAAGAAAATACAATGGAGCTGCAAAAATATGAGTTCTCTCCACAAGAACACTAATGAAAATCTATCTCTAGAGGCAAATTCGACTTGGTACTTATAAAAAATGATTAGGAATCATTCCTGATGAATGGAGGAAGCTTTCCCCACCAAAATTCCTTGATTAGTGGATCTGGTCCCCAATATTAGGGATCTGCATTAAATGGCAGGGAACACATTCCTAGATTTTCTCAATCATTGGAGTTCCACAATCTGTGCCATAATTCCATAATATATTGTTGATTTATTATTTATTATTGATCCTCCTACAGTAGGGAACAAGTCCCTAAATTATCTCCTCCTCCAAATCTTTATAATCTGCCCAATATTCTCATAATATTCCACAAAAATAAATAATATTAGGCACAAATATCCAATTATTCATAAACTTTCCTAATGAATATATTAAAGTTAAAAATAAACTATCTAATGCAAGAAAAAGAGGTTTAATGTGTTTAAGGATGGTCATAGGCCTTAATTTATGTTTTAATTTAGAGGCATGAGCCTTAATTTATGTCTAATTTAGAGGTCCATCATACTTCCCATCCATAGTCGCCTAGGTAAGAGCCCTAAAAGATATGCCAATAAGGTCACCACTTCACTAACAAACAACTGATAGGACATATGGGTTCAAGACCATACAAGTAGGTAGTGTATCGAAGCCCAAAACCTTTACAGATATTTCTCAAGTGAGTTGTACACCTCTTAGAGAGATCCTAAAATGCAAATAGTCAAACAAGCACTAGAAACGAATGGACTAGGGATGTTGTAGGTTTTAACCTCGTACAGAAATTACCTGCATACGAATTCTAAAACACAAAAAAAGAAAAAAAACAATGTGAGAGCATAACACATAAAACACATATACACAGAGATTTTCCCCTAGATCCCAACACCGGGACTACCAGCTTGATTTTTTCATTACGTTCCTTTCAATGTTACAATACATATTTATACATGCTCAAGCATCCAATACCATGGACCGAAAACAATCGCGTCCAAAAACATGGAAAAAAAACCATAGGTAGGTCCGCCCAACCTAATATAGGGTCCAAAAAAAAATTCCTCTAACCCCTCGGTTCACTATGTGGGCTAGTCGTGGAAAGAATATAACACAACCCAACATTCTCCCACTTGTTGTTTTCTTTCCACAGGGGGCCATAGGAGAGCTTAGTCATTTATCCAGCCCTGAAACGTCCATTGTTTCTCTACACCAAGAGAACTTCTCAAAGCTCATAGATTTTGTCAATGCATCTGCAATATTCTTCAAAGTGTCCACCTTTACTAGCAACACCTTTTTGTCTTCTATCATATCCCTCACAAAGTGATACTGAACATCAATGTGCTTTGTATTTGAATGGTAAGCAGGGTTCTTTACCAAGAAAATTTCACTTTGGCTATCACAGTCTATCCTTATAGCTCCCTGTACTAACCCCATACTTGAACACGATCTCTTCAACCAAACTGCTTCCTTGCTTGCATGAGTGGCTACCATGTATTCTACCTCTGTAGTTGATAGTACCACTACAGATTGTTTCTTACTCATCCAACTAACTGCACCTCCAAATAGGTTAAACACATACCCACTTGTAGATCTTCTCTGATCCAGATCTCTAGCCAAATCAGCATCAACAAAGCCACGGATATCCAAAACTCTATCCAATCCTTGTCTTCCTTGTTTGCACAAACCATAATCACTAGTGCCACACAAATACCTGAAAACCCGCTTCACTGTTGTCCAATGCTCCTTCCCTGGTTTTGACATAAACTTGCTCAATATTCCCACTGCTTGTGCAATGTCTGGTCTAGTATAGACCATCGCATACATCAGGCTATCGACTGCACTTGCATATGGAACATGGGACATATCCTCTTCCTCTTCTTGTGTCTTGGCAAACTGTTCAACAGATAACTTTACACCTGCAGGAATAGGAACCTTCACCAGTTTACTATCCTGCATATTAAACCTCTACAATATTGTCTCGAAATACTTCCTCTAGTTTAACCAGAGCTTCCTCTTTGCCCGATCTCTTTTAATTTCCATGCCCAAAATATAGTTTGCAGCACCAAGATATTTCATGTTGAATTTGGAGGACAATTGGGTCTTCAAATCCTGGATAGTTTCTTTGTCATTTCCAACCAGCAGCATATCATCCACATACAAGACCAGATAAATAACACGATCACCAATTAATTTAAAATACACACAGTGATCTGCTTTGCTTCTGGTGAAGCCAAGTCCCGATATAAATGTATCAAATTTCTGATACCACATCCTTGGTGACTGTTTTAATCCATACAGAGACTTCTTTAACTTGCATACCAGTTCTTTCTTACCCTTCACCACAAAACCTTCAGGTTGCTTCATGTAGATCTCCTCTTCTAGATCCCTGTGAAGAAAAGATGTCTTCACATCCATCTGTTCTACCTCAAAATCCAAAGCAGCAACAACAGATAAAATTAATCTAATAGAAGCTACCTTGGAAATAGGAGAAAAAATATCACCAAAATCAATTCCCGGCACCTAGGAATAACCTTTTGCTACCAACCGAGCTTTGTATTTCTCCACCTTTCCTACTGCATTTATCTTATTCTTGAACACCCATTTGTTGCCAATGGGTTTCCTTCTAGCCGGCAACTCCACTAGATCCCAAGCCTCATTTTTGTGCAAAGATGCCATTTCATCAACCATGTCCTCTTTCCAGAGTTTTCCATCCTCTGAATCTACTGCTTCCTTCACAGTTCTGGGATCATCATCAGTAATAGATAAAGCAAAATTTGAATAGAAAGTAGATGGACTATATCTTTCTGGTTGCCTTCTTTCTCGAACTGATCTTCTCACACCAGAGTTTGTGGCTCTTCATCTTCTGATTCCTCCTCTGTTGTAGAGCTTGATTCTTCCTCCTTTAGCTCAAACTCTATCTTCTCAGGTTCCTTTGGTTGGAATTCATGTTTAATAACATCTTTCACCTATCTGAACACCACATCTTGGCTGTACACAACCTTCCTTGTCACTGGGTTCCAAAGCTTATAACCCTTTAAACCATCTGTTGTAGCATTTTTTGGTTTTGATTAGATAGAATATTTCAAAAAAATGTTAGTTTAGGATATGGACATAACAATAGTGAATAAAATGTTAGAAAAATAAAATATCTTGATGATGATGTCCATATCAAAGAAAATGTTAGGTAGATGCTCTAAAAAAATCAAGGCAAAATGAAAATGTTAGGTTAGAAAGAAAACAAATAAACTCTGAAAGTGAGAAAGTCTAAATGCCACTACTCTATTTCTGCAAAATAATGGTTGTGTGTAGCTTGTTTTAAATGCCATAACCCATGACAATCAAACTGTTTAATCTTGACTGCTTCATGCTTTAAATTTGATGTTTTAGTTAGAGAATAAAGATCTGGCCAAACTGTTTAATCTTGGCAGATCAGTAGTTAGGTAGAGAATAATAAGGTGCTCATCAATTTAATATGAGCCCTTGGAGGTTATAAGGGTAGAATTAGATAGTATGTTTTTGTTAAATAAGAAGAAAGGATAAGGGTTTGCTAGCTTAAATGCACCCGTTAAGTGAAGAAAAATGATAGAATGAGAAAAGGGTTAGTAGAGAAAGGTTGCAAAAGTTTAATGGTTGATTGGACAAAATGCACATTTATCATGTTTTTATGCTCATGAGGCAATTATACAAGGCAAATGAAGGTCTGCTTGATCAAGTAATTAACTTCCCATTCATCTTCATTCATTCATATATTTACTAATTTCCCCTTCATACCTTTATATTCATTCATTTCCAAAAAAACCCCTTTTCCTATGGTAAAAACCTTTTTTACCTAGGAAAAGTAAAAACACCATGAAAAATCCCTTTTTACCATATAAATTCCCTTTTACCATGTAAAATCCATTTTTACACAAAAAACACACAAATGATCTTTACCCTAACTATTATGTATATATGAAAAGCGAATAAATCATAAAAAAACATAATACTTAGTGTTATTCCTCTTTTCCGCTTATATTTCATAAATTTCCCCGTTTTCGCTCATATTTTATATTAACACTAACATAATGTAATAAACGCTTAATAAATCCCTTTCCCGTATAATATATCTCCTTATTTAAATATCTGAAAACCCTTAGTTTTGTTTAAAAACTATGTATTTATACAAATATCGCATCGGCGGGACCGCAAGCCTTTAAACATGCATATACCATAGTTTTATTAATAAAACTACATATTAACATATCACATCGCAATATCGGCAGGTTGAAAGCTTTTCCATATAAATAACCCTCCCCGCATTGCAAACTCCGATTGCGATATGCAATGGGAAGCCTGGACCCGACCCATATATATATTACAGTTTATACCATTTCACATCTGTTCTCCATTGCAGTCCCGCTATTATATACATGCTCCGCTTTTGCAATATACGATCTCCAATTGCGATGGGATATGGACCTGACCATATATATATCACAGTTTACCGCTATATCGCATCCGTTCCTTATCACATGCCTTTGCAATGGACTTACCCCCGCCTAACTCTGATTGCGATATGCGATATTCGCCCGGACCTGATACATTTTTCCGCCCGATTCCATAAAATTTCAAATCTGCATTACATTGTTTTATGAAGAATTTCTTCGTTAAATCATTTATATGATTTTAATGAAGAACAACTCTGATAGTGATATGCGATTAACCTCGGACCTGATATCATTATCCACCATATTTAATACATTTTCAAGTCCGCATATTGTGTTTTGTGAAGATTTTCTGTGTTAAATCAATTTTTTATTTAAACAAAGAAATGACCCGAAAAGCCTCCATTTCACCCCTAATCTGGGTTTTTACCATAATAAATCTAGTTTCTTTATAATTAATCACTCGAGCCTCTCCGTGCTGCTCTTCCACTCCACCATTATTCATCTTTGCCAGATAAACTGAAAAGAAGATTGTTTTATTGTTTTAAATGCCATTTTGCCCTGTTTTGCCTGTTTTACATAGCGCAGCTTCCATTATGCCTATGCGGCCATTTAAGCCATCATTTTCCCTCCGATACGCCCCAGACTCCTTCTGATAGCCTTTCAAGCTCAACAGAGCCATTAAAGACCCTCAGTCACCTTGTTTTTCTTAAAAGTTTATGTGTTTTGCAGGTAAGAAGACTACTGTTCCAAGTTTATAAACACAGGCATGCATAACAATTTGAAGACAAAATGAGCAATTTACTGTGAAAAACACAGTAAAAACCTCAAATGCGCAGTAAATTAGAAAGGAGCACAGTAAAGGTTACTCACCCAGGTCAAAAGAGATTTACAGAGTTTAAAGAATATCAGTAAAAGGGTTAAATGAAGAAATCTGCCAGCGTAAAGGATACAAACAACAAAGCAGCATAAAGGGTGAAAATATCCTACAGAAAGCTAGCACAACCTGAATAAAGGGGACAGCAAGAAGTAGTTCAATAGCTTCCCCTCTCTTCTTGCATGAAGATCTTCTCCTTTCCTAGAATAAATCTTAAACAGTTTTAGGATATTTCTTAGTTTTATTATTGTATAAATAACTCTTTTCTAGAGTTGTAAATGGTTCGGAGTTCAAGATTCATAGCTCACTGCTTGTAAAGTCTTTGACTGTTAATGCTACTTTGAACCTAGAAGCCAACTTTGAAGGAATCTTTTACAGACACTTGATGTAATCGATCTTTCTGGAACCTTAATACAAAGCAAAGGATTATGAATATGGTCTTGCACAGTTTGTGTTATCCTATAAGTTTTTCCAATTTTCAACCATTGTGTTATTTCTTCATATGCTTATGACTTACATAGATATCTAGGTAGGACAAATTAGAATTTCAATTGATTCCTATAAGCTCTTGAAGTGATCATCTATTAAGAGAATGGATTAATGCAACTGTTTGTGTAGCTAATCCCCTCTAATCAATAAATCATCAACATCTTGTGTAAGCTTAAGTATACTGTCTTGAACCTTTGGAACATAGTTTATAAGGTTTTCCAACTTATGATTGTTCTATTTTACAGTCTGGAAACTGTGATAATCATATTTTTTCGCTGTCTTCTTCTCACCACTATTTTGATCTATATCACTGTGTAATGCTTTATAGCAGCCCTTTGCTGAAGTATTAATATAACCAAAAGGATTAATCACATTAATTCTACATCTGTCTTCATTCATTGGTCTTCCAAAAACTAAAACTAAAATCCCCCAAAACAAATTATTTTAGATGCTCTAGCATTGGTAGCCTGACCTACTACTATCTCAGAGGTACAACATCAGACTGGCGTTGTTGCAGAGGATTCGAATTTCATTTAAGTTTCCATTGGGACAATGATATTCATTCATTATTTTCCTTTAAAGGTGATTAAAGGATTTAGAAGGTTAAAATCATTCACCTAGGCGACTCCACACTCCCAAGCTGGCACCTTATAAACATACCAAATCTCGTTCAGAAGGTGACATAGTTAGTCCTTTGTCAGATCTTGAGAAAAGCCAGATCTAAAAGCGGACACCAACCATCATCTTCTTCCTCTTCAGTCCTACAGTCTAAAGAATTATAATCCTTTGACCCCTATAGTAATATCCCATCTGATCCTGATTATTCCCATTTATCACCTAGGGTTGTTGAACTTCTAAATAAAGGAGTTAACTTTAAGTCAGCCTACCTTATTCACTCATTAGAATCTCATCCAAGACCCACACTACCACCAGGATCACCTAAAACTGAATCTGATTTGGGTGTCAACCTACCAGAATATAAATCCATAGATTTCATATCCCCTACCACTTATCCATTTCCTTCCATTTTTGATCAACCGGAAGCTTCTTCTTCTGAACAACCTGAAGAGACCTTTTTTGTATATACCAATCCTCTCTTTGCATCAAAAGAAGGTATTCCTTTACAGGTCCCAAAGCTAGTTCTTAAGACTCCTAAGAAGTCTTTCAGGAGATCTCCTCCTTCTTCACCTCCAACTAGTTCACCAACTCCTAAAACACCATCTTCTTCCTCTATTTCTTCTTCATCCTCTACATCCACTCAAACACCTCATACTCCACCTAGACAACCTCATATACCTCAAGCACCTCATACAACACCTGCTGTCATGGCTTTTCGACCAATTGTACAGGCTAGATATGCTGCCTTAGTATTACCTAATAACCTTGATGCATTCCCAGCTGGGTATTTAAAATACCTTCCCAAGTACAATGAAGAAAATGGTCCCTCAGTTGAGGACGATCTTCAAGCTTTCCTTGACTTTTCAGACAATATGAATATTGAAGAAGAGAATGTTTATATGAGATTGTTTGTACAGTCACTTCAAGGAAATGTGAGGATTTGGTTTAAGCAGTTGCTAGCAGCTACCATTAGAAATTGGGAAGAGCTTACAACCATATTCAAAAATCAATGGGGTGTAAAAAAGGATTCTCTTTATTTCCTCACATAATTTGAAGAGCTTAAAAGGAATTTTGGTGAACCAGTAGCAGATTTTATCAAAAGATTTAACAAACTCTATCACAAAATGCCTGTTGATTGTAAGGCTCCTGTAGCAGCAGCTAAGTCTAGATTTTCCAAAGCTTTCGATGATGACTTTGCTGTTATGCTACAAGAGAGAACTTCAAGAACTCTTGAAGATATGCAAACAAACACTATAGAAGTAGAAGCAAATAGGGCAGCCTCAACTTCTTTGAAACTTAAGGAAGAAAAGGCCCAAAGAAAACTTAAATCTATTCAAGAAGCCTCTAGTTCCTCTAAGACTAAATCAGAAAACTCAAAAATAGATGAAATAACATCTATTCTTAGAAACCTATCAAATAGGATTTCAAAGATTGAGACCCAACCTAGGACCATACAACAAATAGTTTCTAGACCTCAAAACCAAAATCAAAGTCAGTATAAAAGAAATCAACCACTACAAACTCTTCAGGGACCTACCAATGATCAACAGGTTCCTACTCCTCTATTGATAGATGACCAACAAACTGATGATAATACTATGACAATTACTGAAGATATTAATAGTATGGATTCTTCTTCCAATCAAATAGACATCATTCCTCTCTCACAATAGAATCAGGTTCAATAGGATCAGGGAGCTGCACAGGTATCTAAATATCATGCTTTTTCTAAATTTTTAATTGTAGAATTAAATAAAAGGTATGATCTTAGGCCTAGGCCCGGTCCTAGGAGACCTCCAAAGGAAGCTCCAGTGATTGAACCACGTACCAAAACTGTTGAAGCTCAAACAACTCTTATTCATCCATTAGATCAATCAAATGATACTACCCAAGTTGGTAAAACATTTTGACTGCATTTAATGTTGAAAAGGAATTAGAGAGGGTTAAGATCCCAATTCCATTGTCAAAACCTTCTAAAAACCTTGATTACAAAAGCCAAGTCACTAAATGGATTCAAAATACCTCGGTTGATGCTGAAGGTGATGTCATAAGTCTCCAAGATGAAAAACTAGCAGTAGTCTTTGGCCCTAGTTTAGACATGATAGATGAGATAGTACCTCCTTTCTATGTAACTCTCAAAACAAATGACTCCATGTTATACAATTATATGCTTGATTCAGGGGCATCACACAACCTTATGCCAAAATCCATCATGGACCTTTTGAAATTAGACATCACTAAATCCTACCATGACCTGTACACCTTTGATTCCAAAAGGATGCCCTGTTTAGGAATGATCAAGGATTTAGTGGTTACTCTTGCTCAAATTCCAGTAAAGACTGTAATGCTTGATATTGTTGTCACAGATATCCCTCCCAAGTTTGGAATGCTCCTTTCTAGGTCATGTTGTGCCAAACTAGGGGGAACTCTATAGATGGACATGTCATATGCTACTATTCCTATTTATGGAGGAGAGCAGTTAAGATTATATAGAGAGGTAAGATTTGCACATACTGTTTGTAAGACTCACCAACCAAGAAACCATACAATTTATGCAATAGATCAAGACTTTGGTTGTTTTCAGCTCACTTCAAACCAACATAAAACTCAATTAAAGATTGAAGAGGTATTTGAAAGTCCTGAACCAAACCAAACTAATATTTGGAAACTGTTCTTTGATGGATCTTGCACAAAAGATGGGGCAGGAGCTGGTGTAGTTTTAATTTCTCCTGAAAAGGAAAATATAACACAATCATGTAAATTAGATTTTGAAGTTACCAATAATGTTGTTGAATACAAAGCTTTCCTTTTAGGATTGCAACTAGCCAAAAGCCTAAAAGTTCAGAACTTAAGTGTGTTTACCGATTCTGAACTTATTGTTAAGCAAGTAAAGAATGTTTGCGAGACCAAGCACCCTAGACTTAGGTTGTACATAAATGAGGTATGGGATTCAGTGCAAAACTGATTTGATGCTTTTAATTTGACTCACATTCCCAAAGATCAGAATATACATGCAGATGCCTTAGCTTTCTCTGCTAGCGCTTTTAAAATCCCTAATCATACTGATGTACTATATCAGATACAAGTCAAATACAAGCCATCTATCCCTGATAATCTGAAACATTTGCAAATATTTGAAGATGATGAACAGGTGAAATCATTTTTGCAGGTAATAGATGATTTTTCATTTATAGAAATTGATGATGACAGAACTGAAACAAATGAAAATGCAGAAGTGAATGATACTTCAAATTTTAAAGCCAGATTGCTAATCACGACATTATTCAATTATCAAATAATTTTATTCGAAAGGGACTCATTCCTTTATAAAAAATATTCAATCAAAATGATGTTTTCAAAACCCTCAGTCCATTTCTTCAGAAGACAACATAGAGGAAATTAACGTTGGAACTGATAAAGATATTAAAAACATCAAATTATGCGCATCTCTAGACCCAGAAATCAAAGCTCAGTATTTTAAGTTGCTGCAAAATTATAAGGACGTTTTTGCCTGGACTTACGCTGATTTAAAAACCTATGATACATCGTTAATACAACACAAGATTCCTCTGAAGCCAGAAGCAAAACCGTATCAGCAGAAGCTTAGAAGGATAAATCCAGCTCTTCTACCAACTATAGAAAGAGAAATTAAGAAAATGTTAGATGCGCAGATCATCCTCCCTCTTAGATATTCTAATTGGGTTGCAAATCTGGTTCCTGTTAGAAAGAAAAATGGAGAAATAAGACTCTGCGTGGATTTTAGAAATCTGAATAAGGCATCATTAAAAGATAATTATCCTTTGCCCAAAATGGACCAGCTACTGCAAATGGTTTCAAGAGCACAAAGATTGTCTATGCTTGATGGTTTTTCAGGCTATAATCAGGTAAATGTTGATACAACAGACAGAGAGAAAACAACTTTTACTACACCCTGGGGTACATTCATGTACGCAAGGATGCCATTCGGCTTAACCAACGTTGGAGCAACGTTTCAGAGAGCTATGGACATTGCATTTATGGGTCAGGTAAATAAAGTTGTGGTTATTTATCTTGATGATATAACTATTTTTTCTAATTTTAATCAGAAACATTTAAAGCACTTGATGAAAGTTTTTGACAGGTGTAGAAAATTTGGAATATCACTGAACCCAAAGAAGTCCTTGTTTGTTGTTAAAGAAGGAAAATTGCTGGGCCATATAATTTCGAAGGAAGGAGTAGTAATTGACCCCAAATGAGTATCTATCATAGAAACATTGACCTTGCCTAGAAACAAAAAGGAGATTCAATCTTTTATGGGCAAGATTAATTTTCTAAGGAGATTCATTCCCAATTATGCAGAGATAATGAAGGATATAACAGACATGCTCTGAAAGGATCATGAAGTCAAATGGACTCCCTCTTCTAGGCATGCATTTGAGCAAATAAAAAGGGCTATCTTTGAAGCTTCCACCTTAGCTAGCCTTGATTATACTAAGCCATTTAGTATTTTCTCTTTTTCCTCTAAAACAACCCTTGTTGTTGTTCTTTTACAGAAAAATGAAGATTCCCATGACCAACCCATAGCCTTTTTCAGCAAGGCTATGACAGATGTTGAGCTTAAGTATGACATCATTGAGAAGCAAGCTTATGCCCTTATTCAAGCCCTGAAATCATTCAGAATGTATGTCTTACACTCACCTATTACAACTTATGTCCCAAATAGTGCTGTGAAAATTGTCTTAACCCAACCAGACACCGATGGGAAACGAGGTAGATGGATCACTCAAATTCTGGAATTTGATCTAACTATCAAGACTACCAAGCTAGTAAAAGGTCAAGGATTAGCAAAGCTTCTAGTTGAATCAAACTGTAAAGTACTTGGAATCAATTTTGTTTTAGAAATACAAGGGAAGAATCCACAAGAACCTTCCTTTCAGTCTCAAGGGAAGAATACATAAGAACCTTCTGTCCTTGCAGAAGGGGAGAATCCACAAGAACCTTCCCTTCATCCTACAGGGGAGAATCCACAAGAACCTCCACCTTCAGAGCATATCAGTCCTATACACATTGATGAGAAATATTTGTTGTCAAACTGGTATCAAGATATTGTAAATTTCTTAATCCATTTTGAGTGTCCAACATCATTCCCCAAGACCCAGTGTAAAAACCTCGAGTTAAAATCAGTCAAGTACTGCATTATTAATGCAAATTTATACTGGAAAGATCCACTTAACATTTTTTTATTATGTTTAACAAAATCAGAAACTAAAAGCATCATTGATCAGTTTCATACAGGATTTTGTGGGGGACATTATGCTTGGAGAGCTACAGCATACAAGATTCTGAGGGGAGGATTTTATTGGCCCACATTGTTTTTACAAGTAGGGGCAAAGGTAAGAGGTTGTGTTCCTTGCCAAATGTTTGTTGGAAAATAGAAATTAGCAGTTCTGCCACTTGTACCATCAATAGTTTTAGCACCTTTTTCTCAATGGGGATTAGATTTTATTGGAGAGATTCACCCCACTTCAAGTAATCAGCATAGATGGATCCTCAGTGCAACAGATTACTTTACTAAATGGGTAGAAGAAATTCCAATCAGAAATGCTACTGATGCAATAGTAATTAAGTTTATTGAGGAGAATATCTTTTCTAGATTTGGTTGCCCAAGTCAAATTGTTATTGATAATGTAGCATCTTTTTCTAGTGTTAAAATGATTAACTTTTGCCAAAAATAATGGTTGTGTGCAGCTTGTTTTAAATGCCATAACCCATGACAGTCAAACTAATTAATCTTGACTGCTTCATGCTTTAAATTTGATGTTTTAGTTAGAGAATAAGCATCTGGCCAAACTGTTTAATCTTGGCAGATCAGTAGTTAGGTAGAGAATAATAAGGTGCTCATCAGTTTAATCTGAGCCCTTGGAGGTTATAAGGGTAGAATTAGATAGTCTGTTTTTGTTAAATAAGAAGAAAGGATAAGGGTTTGCTAGCTTAAATGCACCCGTTAAGTGAAGAAAAAATGATAGAATGAGCGAAGGGTAAGTAGAGAAAGGTTGCAGAAGTTTAATGGTTGATTGGACAAAATGCACATTTATCATGTTTTTATGCTCATGAGGCAATTATACAAGGCAAATGAAGGTTTGCTTGATCAAGTAATTAACTTCCCATTCATCTCCATTCATTCATATATTTACTAATTTCTTCTTCATACTTTCATATTCATTCATTTCCATAAAAACCCCTTTTCCTATGGTAAAAAGCCTTTTTACCTAGGAAAAGTAAAAACACCATGAAAAATTCCTTTTTACCATATAAATTCCCTTTTACCATGTAAAATCCCTTTTCACACAAAAAACCCAGAAATGATCTTTACCCTAAGTATTATGTATGTATGAAAAGCGAATAAATCATAAAAAACATAATACTTAGTGTTATTCCTCTTTTCCACTTATATTTCATAAATTTCCCCTTTTCCGCTCATATTTTATATTAACACTAACATAATGTAATAAAACCTTAATAAATCCCTTTCCCGTATAATATAACTCCTTATTTAAATATATGAAAACCCTTAGTTTTGTTTAAAAACTATGTATTTATACAAATATCGCATTGACGGGACCGCAGGCCTTTAAACATGCATATACCATAGTTTTATTAATAAAACTACGTATTAACATATCGCATCACAATATCGGCAGATTGAAAGCTTTTCGATATAAATAACCCTCCCAGCATTGCAAACTCCGATTGCGATATGTGATGGGAATCCTAGACCCCACCCATATATAAATTACAGTTTATACCATTTCGCATCCATTCTCCATCGCAGTCCCGCTATTATATATATCCTTCGCCTTTGCAATATACGATCTCCAATTGCCATGGGATACAGACCCGACCACCGCTATTTGCAATGGACTTACCCTCGCCTAACTCTAATTGCGATATGCGACATTTGCCGGGACCCGATACATTTATCCGCCTGATTCCATAAAATTTTAGATCCGCATTACATTGTTTTATGAAGAATTTCTTCATTAAATCGTTTATATGATTTTAACAAAGAACCACTCCGACAGTGATATGAGATTAACCTCGGACGTGATATCATTATCTGCCATATTTAATACATTTTCAAGTCCGCATATTGCATTTTGTGAAGGTTGTCTATTTTAAATCGATCTTCGATTTAAATGTTAGAAATGACCCAAAAAGCCTCCATTTCACCCCTAATCTAGGTTTTTACCATAATAAAGCCAATTTCATTATAATTAATCGCTCGGGCCTCTCCATGCTACTCTTCCACTCAACCACTGTTCATATTTGCCCGATAAACTGAAAAGAAGACTGTTTTACTGTTTTAAATGCCATTTTGCCCTCTTTTTCCTGTTTTACACAACGCAACTTCCATTATGCCTCTGCAGCCATTTAAGCCATCATTTTCCCTCCAATACACCCTAGACTTCTTTTGATAGCCTTTCAAGCTCAACAGAGCCATTAGAGACCCTCAGTCACCTTTTTTTTCTTAAAAATTTCTATATTTTGCAGGTAATAAGACCATTGTTCCAGGTTTATAAACACAGGCCTGCATAACAGTTTGAAGAAAAAATGAGTGATTTACTATGAAAAACACAGTAAAAACCTCAAATGCGCAGTAAAGTAGAAAGGAGCACATTAAAGGTTACTCAGCTAGGTCAAAAGAGATTTACAGGGTTTAAAGAATATCAATGAAAGGGTTAAATGAAGAAATCTGCCGATGTAAAGGATACAAACAACAAAGCATTATAAAGGGCAAAAATATCCTACAAAAAGCCAACACAACCTGAATAAAGGGGACAGCAAGAAGCAGTTCAATAGCTGCCTCTATCTTCTTACATGAAGATCTTCTCCTTTCCTAGAATAAATCTTAAACAGTTTTAGGATATTTCTTAGTTTTATTATTGTATAAATAACTCTTTTCTAGAGTTGTAAATGGTTCGGAGTTCAAGATTCATAGCTCACTGCTTGTAAAGTCTTTGACTATTAATGCTACTTTGAACCTGGAAGCCACCTTTGAAGGAAGCTTTTGCAGACACTTGATGTAAAAGGTCTTTCTTGAACCTTGATACAAAGAAAAGGATTCTGAATATGGTCTTGCACAGTTTGTGTTATCCTGCAAGTTTTTCCAGTTTTCAATCATTGTGTTATTTCTTCATATGCTTATAACTTACAAAGATATCTAGGTAGGAACAATTAGAGTTTCAATTGATTCTTATAAGCTCTTGAAGTGATCATCTATTAAGAGAATGGATTAATGCAACTGTTTGTGTAGCTAATCCCCTCTAATCAATAAATCATCAGCATCTTGTGTAAGCTTAAGTATACTCTCTTGAACCTTTGGAACGTAGCTTAGAAGGTTTTCTAACTTATGATTGTTCTGTTTTATAGTCTGGAAACTGTGATAATCATATTTTTTTTGTTGTCTTCTACTCACCACTATTTTGATCTATATCACTGTGTGATGCTTTATAGCATCCCTTTCCTGAAGTATTAATGTAACCCAAAGGATTAATCACATTAATTCTACATATGTCTTCATTCATTGGTTTTCCAAAAACTAAAACCAAAAACCCCCAAAACAAATTATTTTAGATGCTCTGGCATTGGTAGCCTGACCTACTACTATCTCAGAGGTACAACACCATCCTTATACCCAATAAAGATGCACTTTTCAGATTTACTATCCAACTTGGTTCATTTCTCCTTTGGAACATGTACATATGCATCAAATCTAAATACCCTCAGATGTGAAAGAGAGGTTTTTTTACCAATCCATACCTCTTTTGGAGTCTTATCCTCCAACGCTAATGAAGGTGATCTATTGCCCAGGTAACATGTTGTCTCCACTGCCTCTGCCTAGAATTCCTGTCCTAACCCGGCACCACTGAGCATGCTTCTTGCCCTTTCCATCAACGTCTTATTGATTCTTTCTACAACTCCATTTTGTTGAAGTGTATATGGAGTAGTCTTTTGTCGTGCTATACCACACTTCTTACAGAATTCTTCAAATTCATTACTACAAAACTCTCCACTGTTATCTATCCTCAGTACCTTTATCTTCTTCTCTATTCAGTTTTCCACTAGAGCCTTAAATTCTTTAAACCTATCAAACACTTCAGGTTTCTTCTTAAGGAAATATATCCATGTATTCCTTGAGAAGTCATCTATAAATGATACATAGTACAAAGACTTACCTAGTGATGGAAACTTTGATGGAACCTTCATAGGTCCAAACACATCATTGTGCATAAGCTCTAATATCTGTTTTGCCCTCTTACCACCAGAGGGGAAACTCACTCGATTCTGCTTCCCATATACACAATTTTCACAAAAATCAAAATCCAGATAGCTATTATTCATACCTTCTACCATACCTTTACCATGAAGTATTCTAAGGCCCTTCTCTCCAATATCTCTAAGCCTTTGATGCCATAGCATGGTCTTTTCTCCAGAGACCACTAGATTTTCTGCTCCACTTTCAAGAACCACAGAACTGTTGCACCCATCAACAATAGTGCTACCTTACATCTTGTACAGAGTTCCAATTCAAACTCCCCGCATCAATACTAGTGCCCCCCGAACCATCTTGCAGGTATCCTTCCCAAACACTGTTTTTACACTTGCATCATCTAGCTTGCTTATAGAAATCAAATTTTTGGCTAATGCAGGAATATGCAGAACACCTGGAAGTGTTCTATCCCTTCCACCTTGCAACTTCAACTTTACTTTTCTGCGACCAACGATTCTAGCCTTGCTATCATCCCCCAAGAAGACATCACCACCATCGTATTTCTCATACTCACAGAACCACTCTCTATAGGGAGTGAAGTGAAAGGATGCACTTGAGTCAATCAACCATGCCTCATGATCTACATGTGTACTTGAAGAAGCCAAGTACACATCCCCACCTTCATCTGAGGTGGTTTTCGCCTCTGCAGAAGGAGCATCATTAGATCCCTTTCCTTTGTCAAGAGCTTTAGATTTATAGTCCCTTTTGTAGTGCCCTTCCTTTCTGCATTTCCAGCACACCACCTTTACAGGTTTTCCTGGAGATTTAGATCTCCCTCTAGATTTAAATCTCCCACTCGATGACTTATTTTTGTTTTTGTTCTGGGACCATCCTCGTACAAACAAGGCATCACCATTCTGGCTCTCCATATTTTTCCGTCTCATCTCCTCCGTTAGCAAGGATGAGACTATTTCATCAAACTGCAAGGCAGTTGCATTGCTACCTATTGCAATAACCAGACTATCCCATGAATCTGGTAGAGAACACAACAAACTAATGCACTTATCTTCATCTAAAATTTTGATATCAACAAACGATAACTGACTTACCACAGTATTAAACGCATTCAGATGCTTTATCACTGAGTCTCCATCTTTCATCCTCAGGTTATACAGCTTTTTCCATAGGAACAGTTTATTCACCAGAGAGTTAGATTGGTACAAAGTCCATAACTTTTCCCACAAAGCCTTCGCCGTAGCTTCCCCTGATACATTCAATAATACTGAATCTGAGACACACAATCGTATTATACTCTTTACCTTCTGATCCAACTTCTTCCATTCTTCATCAGTCACTCCCGTTGGTTTAGTACCTGGATCTACCGCGATCCACTGATCTTTATCCACCAACAGATCCTCCATATTGAGTTTCCACAACTCAAAACTCTGACCATTAAATTTCTCGATCTCTATCTTTCCACTACTCGCCATCTTCTTTTACCACTAGAATCGATCCTGCAGATCTCCAACTGAACAAGTTATACCACAAGCCCGATTGAAACCCCTCAGCAACAAAGGCATCCCATTGTAGCCAAAACAGCTCTGATACCAAATGTAGGTTTTAACCCCATACAGAAATTACCGGCATACGAATTCTAAAACATAGAAAATAAACAATGCGAGAGCATAAAACATAAAACACATATACACAGAGATTTTCCCCTGGATCCCAAAACTGGGACTACTAGCTTCATTTTTTCATTACGTTCCATTCAATGTTACAATACATATTTATACATGCTGAAGCATCCAATACCATGGACCGAAAACCATAGGTAGGTCCGCCCAACCTAATATAGGGTCACAATGCCACTAAGGTCACAACTTCACTAACAAACAATCGATGGGACATATGGGGTCAAGACCGTACAAGTAGGTAGTGCATCTAAGCCCAAAACCTCTATGGATTTTTCTCAAGTGAGTTGTACACCTCTTAGAGAGATCATCGAATGCAAATAGTCAAACAAACACTAGAAACGAATGGACTGGGGATGTCACTCCACTAGTCCTCATGTGACTTTGTGTTTGACTCCTGTGTTAGAGGAGCTTTCTAGCAAGAATTTGGTGTGGGATTGAATTTATCACTCTTTATGATATCTATTTTTGGTTTTTTGGCCTTAGAAAATTAACTCTCCAATCCTATTCCAAGGCCCTAAATACTTATGATTGTTGGTGTGCTATAAAAAGAAAGTCTAGTGAATTTGAATTTTTTTCTTTTTTAAGGATCATTTCTTACTCAACAAGGTAATGGTTTGTATATCAAAGGCTGTTTTTGACTCATTTATGGAAAAGTAAAGAAAATTAAAATAATGAAAATAATGTAAGCTTTCACATTTGATAAACTCCAAGTATAATAGAGAGGAGTCTTTTCTTCTTTTTCTTTCACATCAAAAGAAAAGCAACACTCCGATGCAATCTTACCAATGTATGTGATTAACAATGTACAACTAATGTTCAAAATGAAACTATAAAAAAAGAATATAAATGATTGTCTTTCGGTTTTTTCCCTTTTTTAATGAATAAAGACAAAAAAATATTATTGTAGGAAATGCTAAATAAATCTAGTTTTGACTATTAAATCAAACACTTTTCAGACAACATTTCATGAAGCAAGATAACTCCAATCAAGTGAATCACAATAACAAAGCCAAAATTCCAAAACTTTTTGAAGGTTTTCAACCCTATAAAGAAATTACTTGCAAACAAAGTCTTAAAAAATAGAAAATATACAATGGTGAGAACAAAAATATACACAGATGTTTTTCTCTTGGAACCCAAAATTGGGAAAAATAGATTGATTTTTTTCATTATATTCCTTTCAAATTTATAATACATCATATACATGTTGAAGTATTCATAAATCCCCAATCCATTAACCCTAGATTAGATCATAATTGTAGCTCCCTTGATTGGATCTAAAAAGCACCATGGAAAAAACCATCATGCGTAAATCCATGCACAAAACCATGGGTGGTTCTACCCACCATCCTTGGGTCCACAAACCATCCTTCGTTTTGCCTAAAAAAAATAAATTTCAGAGTGCTGCCATGAACCCCATAAAATGGGGCTGCCACCCTCTGCGCCCGACATAACGTAACAATGTGTCCAACTAGTCATGTAAAGAATATAACACATACCCCACATTATCCCACTTGTTGTTTTTGTTTGCACACATGGGACCACAAGGGTACACAATCATTGATCCAAGGCCACAATTTCTGTCGTTTCTCTACACCAAGAAAACTTCTTAGTGTTTACAAACTTTTTCAATGCATCTGCAATATTCTTCAATGTCCACATTTTCCAACAACACCTTTTTGTCTTTAACCATATCCCTCACAAAGTGATGTTGAACATCAATGTGTTTTGTCTTCAAATGATAAGTAGGGTTCTTTTCCAAGAAAATTACACTTTATTTGTTGCCATTTATCCTTACGCATCATTATACTAACCCTGTACCTAAACACAATATCTATAACCAAACTGCTTCCTTGCTTGCATGAGTAGATGTCATGTATTCAACCTTTGTAGTTGAAAGTGCCACTACAGACTATCTCTTTCTCATCCAACTAATTTCTCCCCCAAATAGGTTAAACACATGCCCACTTGTAGATGTTCCCTTATCCATATCTCTATTCCAATCTACATCAACAAAGCAATGTATCTCCAACACTTTGTCCAATCCTAGTCTCCCATATAGAATAAACCATAATCACTAGTGCCAAACAGATACCTGAAAACCCCTATCACCACTATCTAATGCTCCTTCCTTTGTTTTGACATAAACTTGCTCAAGACTCCCACTACGTGTGTAATGTTTAGTCTCTTACAGACCATTTCATATATAAAACTACCAACTGTAATCGCATATGGAACACAGGAGATGTCTTCTTCCTATTCATGTGTCTAAGGACATTATTTTTATATATAAATTTACACCTATAGGAATAATAACGTTCACTGGTTTACTATCATGCATATTAAGCCTCTACAATATTGTCTCAACATACTTCCTCTCATTTAACCAGAGCTTCCTTTTTCGATGGTCTCGTTTAATTTCCATGCCTAAAATGAAGTTTGCGGCACTAGGATCCTTCATGTTGAATTTATAGGAAAATTGAGTCTTCAGATCCTGGATAATTTCTCTATCATTTCCAATTAGCAGCATATCATCCACGTACAAGACCAAATAAATAGCATGATCACCAATAAATTTAAACTACACATAATGATCTGCTTTACTCCTTGTGAATCCAAGACCCCACATGTATGTATCAATTTTTTGATACCACATCCTTGGTGACTTCTTTAACCCATATAGAGGCTTTTTTAACCTGCACTCGAGTTCTTTCTTACCTTTCACTATAAAGCCTTATGGTTGCTTCATGTAGATCTATTCCTCTAGAACTCCATGTAGGAATGGTGTGATGTGTCTGCACATCCATTTGTTCTACCTCAAAATCAAAAGAAATAGCAACAGATAAAAGTAGTCTAATATAAGCTAACTTGAAAACAAGAGAAAAAATATCACCAAAATCAATTCTCGACACCTGGGAATAAACTTTTTCTGCCAATTGAGCTTTGTATTTCTCCACTTTTTCTTCTGCATTCATCTTTTTCTTAAACACCCATTTGTTATCAATGGGTTTTCTTCCAGCTGACAACTCCACCAGATCCCAAGCCTCATTTTTTTCCAAGTCTTCCATTTCTTTAACCACGATCTATTTCTGGATTTTTCCATCCTCTAAATCCACTATCTCCCTGACAATTCTAGGATCATCATCAGTAATAGATAAAGAAAAATTTGAATGGAAATAAGATGGAGTATACCTATTTAGTTTCCTTCTTTCCTGAACTAATCTACTCAAAACTGGAGTGTGTGGTTCTTCTTCTAATTCCTTTTATTCTACAAAGTTTGAATATTCATCCTTCATATCAAAATATATCTTCTCTAGTTCCTTTTCCCTTGGTAGGAATTCTTGTTTCATGACATCCTTCACTTCTCTAAATACCACATCTCGACTGTACACAACCTTCTATGTTTCTAGGTACCAAAGCTTGTAACCTTGTGAACCATATTTATACACAATAAAGATTCACATTTTAGATTTACTATCCAACTTGGTTCTTTTCTATTCCTTTGGAACATGTACATATGCATCACAGCCAAATACCATTAGATGTGAAAGAGAGGGTTTCTTACCAAACCATCACTCATGAGGAGTCTTGTCCTTCAATGTTGATGATGGTGGTCTGTTAAACAAGTACCATGTAGTATCCACTACCTCTGGCGAGAATGAGCATCATTAGATCCCTTTCCTTTCTCGAGATTTTTGGATCTACAGTATCTTTTGCAGTTCCCTTATTTTATGCATTTGAACATACTTTTACAATTTTTCCTGGATATTTAGATCTCCCTATATATTTAGATCTCCCACTTGAGGACTTACTTCTATTTCTATTATGGGAGAATCCTCTTATAGACAAGGCATCTCAATTATGGTTCTCCATGTTTTTCCCGTATCATCTCCTATGACAACAAAGATGATACTATTTCATCAAATTTTAAGGTAGCTGTGTTGCTACGTATTGCAACAACTAGACTATCCCATGAGTATAGTAAAGAACAGAACAGACTAATGCACTTATCGTCATCTAAAATATTAATATGAATAGATAATAACTAACTAACCATAATTTTAAAGGCATTCCAATGTTCTATTACTGAGTCCCCATCCCTCATCCTCAAGTTATACAGCTTCTTCCACATGAACAAATTATTTAACATGGACATAGACTAATACAAATTCCCTAACTTGTCCCACAAAGTTTCCATTGTAGCTTCTCCTAAAACATTCAGTGATATGAAATCTAAGACACACAAATATATTCTGCTCCTTGCCTTCCAATCCAACTTGGTCTAGTCCTCTGTCGATAGTGTTGTTGGTTTAGTACCTAGATCCATCGCAATCCAGTGATCTTTATCAACCAACAGTTCCTCCATCTTGAGATTCCATAGCTCAAAACTTTGTCCGTAGAATTTCTTGATCTCTATCGTTCCATTCTTCATCGTTCCATTCACCAAAAGAATTGATCATGTAGACCTCCCACTGATCTAAAAATGAGATCTTAAACAATTATTAAGGTAATTACAGACTCATGTGCATGGATATGCCTTTGTTACTTTGTGCAATGGATCGATAAGATTGTGAAATACATAGACAATGAAGCAGTAAAGAAGCATAATAGACAACACACATAAACACAACAAATTTAATAAGGAGTTCACCCAATACTTCTAGGCTACTTCTCCTGGTTCAGCCTTTAGTGGTGACCTCTCTATTATGTCTTCAAACAAAGTTTTACAAAAATATGAGCTCAATTTGAGTCTCAACACACAACAGATACAACAACAAGAGTTTGCTTTAACCCCTTAAGCTTCTCTGAGTACACAGACTCCCTCTATCACTCTGTCTCTATCTTTGCTCTGTCTCAGCACTGCCTACCTCTGTCTTCTATTTTCTATGGCTTTAAAGCCAATCTGTGTTGTCTGTTTGTTTCTCCTTCTTGACTTTCTGTCTCCCAGTATCTGTCCGCTCGAATCCCTCTTCTAAGAATTTGCAATCATGGCATAACGCCTTTAGGGGAGGTGGCCACCTATTCTGCAATGGATGAGTGCATCGGCCCTTTGAAATCCTTGAAACAGCCACTCTCTGTTTACATAGAGAAATGTGTTCAAACACAGGAAAAACTACTAAAACATTGTTCATCCAGACTTCAAATCTTCATAATTGCGCCCTATTCTCCTATCAGGTCCACCTATAAGTCACTATCGCATGTCGTAATGCCCCTCTCTGTGGCTTCCCTTTGTATTTTGAAAATACGTTAAAACACTAAAAATGCCTAAAAATGCCTTTCGGAGGATTTGAAATGACATAAAATAGCCTTAAGGAACCCTTTCAGGTCAGGTTTATCGCATCGATGCTTTATCCTTTGTATTTCGTTTAATAAACAAAATACGCAAATACAAAGGAAATTGTTGTTTCCTGAAACTCAAATTATATCAAATATGGTTTATAATGTTATCAGGTCTAGTCTATTGCAGTCATAGTTATAATCGGAACCGCTCCTTTGCATAGCTCCGATGCGATATTGCGATATCGCAATCGCATGTCGTTGATCCTCCCGGGTCACGTTATGTCCATATATAGATGCATATCAGCAATGCGATAGCACGATTGACTCTGGACCATTGATCTATGAACATAGATCAATGGCTCTCGTTTGATCGCGCTTCCCATATAGCCGCCTCCAATAGCATCCGATAGTCTTTGCCGATTGCGTTTTACCAATCGGATCTGGACCGTTGATCAGCTAGATCCGACGGCTCCTGTGCATTCACTGTTCAATCCATTGATAGCTCTATTTTCACTATTTTCTTGTGTTTTTCGCCTCCCGTTAGTGTTTTTCCACCATTTGAAGGTTCCCCTTATGCAATAGTTTTGATCTTTTAAGTGTTTTTAAGAAGATTTCGAAGACTTAGAGAGTATTCTAGGATCCATTTGGATCACACCTTCCCACTGAAAAGGTTTTTGGACCACCAAAATTTGGTTTTTAAGCATCAATCAAGTGAGGATACAACTCCCTCACTTGTCCAATTTCCATCCATCGTGCGCTGCTTGGTTTTGAACCTTTGAGCCCGATTCTTAGATACTTGACATCCGCTCTGCGCATAGTTCTTACCTTTATGTCCAAAACTATATCTTCTTGTAACTCATTGAGATATTCAGGCAATAGATCATCAATAGAAGGAAACTGAATTTGCTCTTCGGTATCCTCAATTAATGAAGGTTCAAACAGTCTTAAATTTTTTGCATTTACCACTAAATAGATGTGCATGTACGCTGGCAAATTAAGGCAGAAAGCGTTCTCACCAATTTTCTCAAGTATCTTGAAAGGCCCATACCTTATTGGCTTCAACTTCTTTCCTTCACCTTTCATTCTGTCTTTGTTGATATACAGCCAGACTTGACCACCAACCTGGAAGATATGCTCCATCTGATGCTTATCATGCCTTGCCTTGTACTTGGCTTGGCTCTTTCCAGATGTTCCTGCACTACCTGGTGAATTTCTTGGATTTGTTCAATCAACCGGGTTGCTTTGTCCACATCACTGTGTCCATCATCTACTATGTCTTTTTCAAAGACAAAATCCAAGGGAGACCTTGGTATAAAACTAAAACAAGTCTCAAAAGGAGATCTTTGTGTAGAAGAATGCTTGGCATGGTTGTAAGCATGTTGCACATAACATAAATGTTCATCCCAAAGCTTGGGGTGCTCGCTGCAATAACCCCTGAGCAACTGGATCACTGTTCGGTTGACCACCTCTGTTTAGCCATCTGTTTGTGGATGAAAGGTTGTGCTCTTCTTTAGTCTGGTGTCCATCAATTCCCACAGACTTGACCAAAACTTCCCAACAAATCGGGAGTCTCGATCAGATACTATGGAAGTGGGTAACCCAAAATGCACCCAGACATGCTGAAAGAACAACTTCGCTGTTTATTCAGCTGTAATCTACTTGTTGCAAGGTATTAAAATACACATTTTGCTGAACCTGTCCACAATAACATATAAATAGTCATGACCTTTTCTAGATTTTGGCAATCCTCCAACAAAGTCCATGGAAACTCTTTCCCAAGGACGAGAAGGAACCGGAAGTGGAGTGTACAAGCCTAGTTTTCTATTGTTGGGCTTGCTTTTAGCACACATGGTACACCCTTTTACATATCTAGAAATTGTTTCATGCATTTTTGGCCAATAACAAAATCTTTGTAGTTGTGTAACTGTTTTACTTACATCGAAATGACCTGATATCAAAGAAGTATGTGCTTCCCTAATTATGTTAACTTTTTCAGTTTGTGAAATGCATAGCTTTCCCAAATGATACAAGAGTTGGTCCTCAACATAGTAATCCAATTCTTCTACTTGTTTGCCATGAATTGAAGTTGCATATACATCTTTAAAGTCTATATCTTGTGCATATTGTTCAATGTAGCTTTCATGCATTACTGAGTTATGCTTATGTATAGTAGATGCATTTATGATTGGTCTAGATAACATATATGCAACTTTATTGTGTATTCCTTTCTTATATCTGATGACTAGATGAAACTGTTGTAGGAAACCCATCCACCTATAGTGTCTTGATTGCTACAATTTAGTTTGTGAGTTAAAATACTGAAGTGGCTGATGATCAGTACGTATAATTGTTTCTTTGCCCATTAAGTAATGTTTCCACTTTTTTACACTCTGTACTAATGCATACAATTCTTTATCATATGTGGGATAATTAACTACTGCAGAATTAAATGTATCAGAATGGTAGCATATGGGTTTACCATGTTGTATCAACACTACTCCCATGGCATAGTCACTGGCATCTGTTTCAATCTCAAATGGTCTTTAAAGATCTAACAATGCTAGTACTGGTGATATACTAATTTTTTCTTTCAAGGTGTCAAAGGCTTTCTGCTGTTTTCCTCCCCACTGAAACACCTTGTTCAATCCTGTCAAAGCATGTAAGGGAGCTGCAAACAAGGAAAAATTAGCAATGAATTTTCTCCAATATTGTGTTGCTCCTTGGAATCTTCTAACTTCTGTATAAGATTTGGGTTTAGGCCAGTTTAAAATGACTTCAACCTTAGAGGGATCTATCATCAATTCACCACCCCCTACAATATGACCCAAATAATTCAAAGATGTTTTGCCAAATTCACATTTTGATAATTTAACATAGAGATTTTCCTCTTTCAAAACATCTAGAGTCTGCTTTACATGCTTCAAATGTTCTTCCCATGTTTTACTGAAAACAAGAATGTCATATAAATATACAATTACAAATCATCAATAAAAGGCCTGAGTACATCTTTCATAACTCTCATGAAAGTGGCAAGAGCATTAGTCAAGCCAAAAGGCATAACTAGCCATTCATACAACCCCTGCTTTGATTTGAAAGCAGTCTTCCATGCATCTTGCTCTGCTACTCTGACCTGATGATAGCCACTACGCAAGTCCAACTTGGAAAAGTAAACATCTTCTTTCAGCTGATCCAATAGATCATTAATGCGAGGAAGGGGATAACGATTCTTGATCGTTATTTTATTCAGTGCGGTGTAATCAATGCACATCCTCCACGAACCATATTTCTTTCTCACCAACACGATTGGAGATCCGCATGGTGATGTGCTTGGTCTTATGAACCCTTTCTCAAGCAGCTCTTGTACCTGCGTCTCGATCTCTGCATTATCTAGGGTGGATAACCTGTACATTCTGATGTTAGGCAATGGAGCATCTTGCTGCAAATGAATATCATGTACAGTTCCCCTTTTGGGTGGCAGACCTGTAGGTTCTTGAAATAGGATATCATATTTTGAAACAACTTTTTCTAAATTAGCTTTCTGTTTAGCATATAGCCCTCAAATACATTGGTTTTATTAGGTTTCTTTTCCTTTACAACTATCAGTGAAAATTGCTTGCATGAATTTACAATTCTTTTCATCTGCCCTGAGTTTATGAGAGTGTAATTATTTTTGAGTTTATGAGCTCTTACAATATATTCTATTCCATCTTTGATGAGTTGAAACTTATTTTTAGCTCTATAGAAAATGGCTTTTCTATCATACAAGTAAGGACTTCCTAAAACAATACCACATATATCCAAGGGAATTATATCTAACTCAACCTCATCTACAAATGCTGAACCAATTGCAAATCTAAGTTTACATTGTCTAGTCACTTGTAGCTTTGCTTTATCACATACCCAACCTAATGGATATCGCTTCTTGTGAGGTGTGGTTAGTAATCCCAACTTCTTTACAATTGCTTCAGAAATCAAGTTTACTTGTGAGCCACTATCAAATAAAGTATCAATCTTTTGATGCTTGGAAATAACTCTAATATGAAAAATCTCATGTCTTTTCCTCTCATTTTCTTCATTATGAATAGTTTGTGCAGAATTACTAGTAGATGCTTCAAAAATTTTACCTTTTATACCTGTAGCTGTGATTGTTGTTTCATCACCTGAGTCTGACCCCAAATCTTTCTATATAGCAACAACAATCTTCTTCTTCTTGCCATCGAACTTCTTGGGTTTCAGCTCCGGATGCAAAGACCAGCAATGTTCATCATCATGCCCATCCTTCTTGCAGTGAGTGCATGAAGGTTTGGCTTTTTGTACAGCATTTGCCTTCCTCTCTTTCCATTTCTACTTCCTCTTTTCCGTGTTCTTGCTTGTAGTGGGTTTTGATGATCCCCCAATCTCTAGGTTCACATTCTTGCCTCTAGCCTCTAGATGTGTAGCCTGAACAAATACCTCATCTATGCTAGTAGGGTTAAACATGAGAATGGTGTGCCTCAAATAACTATGCAAACCACCTATATACTTCAGCAAAGTTTCAGGTGAGTCTAAAGAAATGCTTAGAATTAAAGCTCTTTTTCTAAATTCCTAGGTATAGCTTTATACACTTTGCCCCTTTAATTGGCGAAGAGTTTGCCAACTCATCATAGCTTGCTGCATATAAGCTAGTGGATAGAATTGTTTTTAATGGCGAAAACAAATTCACTCCAGGAAAAAGGAATTTTACCATGCTTCTTCAAATCAGCTTGTGTCCTGCCTTCCCACCACACTAGGGTAGTTCCTCCAAGGCGAAGGTTGGCCAGCTGAATTTTACTCCTGTCTGAATCAATGTTCTGCACCCTGCAATACACATCAATCTGTCTAATCCAGTTATCTAGCTTTTCTGCATTTAATTCTCCATCATATATTGGCAAATCAAATTTTACATCTAACTTAATCAAAGATGTTTTCTTCTTTTTATTTTTAGGGCTATCAGGAGGTGTTGATGTAGAAGGCTTTTCTCCTTTCCCTTTTCCCTCTGGGGCATCTAGAGAAGGTTCTTCAGCTCCTTTGTCTTGTTTGGAGGTTGAAGTACTTTCACCTCGACCTTTCTTGAATTCTCGATACATCTCTTCTACCATGGCCCTCATGGTCATGAAACTATCCATGAACTGAGATTCTGATTCCAAGGGAATATCTTCTACCATGCTTCTCTTCGGATATACTCTCCCAATTTCTGGGTTAGCCTCAACCAGTTCTCCTTCTCCTGATTTGAGTTTGACCTAGTTAGCATTCACAAACAGTTCAACACAAGCTTGTCTAACCTTAGCAAACCTAAAGCTCTGATACCACTTGATTTGAAAATGAGATCTTAAACAATTATTAAGGTAATTACAGACTCATGTGCATGGATATGCCTATGTTACTTTGTGCAGTGGATCGACAAGATTGTGAAATACATAGACAATGAAGCAGTAAAGAAGCATAATAGACAACACACATAAACAAAACAGATTTAATAAGGATTCCACTCAATACTCTTGGGCTACATCTCCTGGTCCAACCTTAAGTGGTGACCTCTCTATTATATCTTCAAACAAAGTTTTACAAAAATATGAGCTCAATTTGACTCTCAACACACAACAAATACAACATCAAGAGTTTGTTTGAACCCCTCAAGCTTCTCTAAGTACACAGACTCCCTCTATCACTCTCTGTCTCTATCTTTGCTCTGTATCGGCACTGCCTGCCTCTGTCTTCTGTTTTCTATGGCTTTAAAGCCAATCTGCGCTATCTGTTCATTTCTCCTTCTCGACTTTCCTCTGTCTGCTCGAATCCCTCTTCTAAGCATTTGCAATCATGGCATAACACCTTTAAGGGAGGTGGCCACCTATTCTGCAACAGATGAGTGCATCGGCCCTTTGAAATCCTTGAAACAGCCATTCTCTGTTTACACAGAGAAATGCATTCAAACACAGGAAAAACCGCCAAAACACTGTTCATCCAGACTTCAAATCTTCATAATTGCGCCCTATTCTCCTATCGGGTCCGCCTATAAGTCGCTATCGCATGTCGCAATGCCCCTCTCCATGGCTTCCCTTTGTATTTTGAAAATACGTTAAAACACTAAAAATATCGTAAAAATGGCTTTGGGTGGATTTGAAATGACATACAATAGCCTTAAGGAACCCTTTCGGGTCCAATTTATTGCATCGATGCTTTATCCTTTGTATTTCGTTTAATAAACGAAATACGCAAATACAAAGGAAATTGTTGTTTCCCGGAACTCAAATTATATCAAATATGGTTTATAATGTTATCGGGTCCGGTCTATTGCAGTCATAGTTATAATCGGCCCCACTCCTTTGCATAGCTCCGATGCGATATTGCGATATCACAATCGCATGTCGCTGATCCTCCTGGGTAGCGGTTATGTCCATATATATGCATATCAGCGATGCAATAGCGCAATTGACTCTGGACCGTTGATCTGCGCACATAGATCAATGGCTCTTGTTTGATCACGCTGCCCACTATCGCACTTCCCATATATCCGCCTCCGATAGTATTTGCTGATTGCAATTTGCCGATCGGATTTGGACCGTTGATCGGCCAGATCTAACGGCTCCTGTACATTCACTGTTCAAGCTGCCGATAGCTCTGTTTTCACTGTTTTCTTGTGTTTTTCACCTCCCAATAGTGTTTTTCCGCCATTTTTAAGGTTCCCCTTATGCGATAGTTTTGATCTTTTAAGCGTTTTTAAGAAGATTTCAAAGAATTAAAGAGTATTCTAGGATCCATTTGGATCACCCACTCTAATAAGGTCTACCATAGGCCAGAACCAAACCAATTAGCTGCAAAGGTGTCCCTTTGAAGCCAAAATTTCTCTAATACCAAATGAAGGTTTTAACCCTGTGCAGAAATTACCTATAAATGAATTCTTAAAAAGTCGAAAATATACACAAAGATTTTTCTCTTGGAACAAAAAATCAAGAAAACACTAGTGATTTTTTTCATTATATTCCTTCAATGTTACAATACACTATATACATGTCAAATCATTCATACATCCCCAATCCATTAACCATGGATTAGAACACAATCGTAGTTCCCTTGACCAGATCTACAAAATACCATGGGAAAAGCCATCATGTGTAAAACCAAATGCAAAACCATTGGTGGGTCCAACCACCATCCTTGGATATGCCAAAAAAAGAATTGGGGCATTGCCCCGAACACTGTGCAAGGGGGCTATCACCTCCTTGATGCACCCAACGCAACATAATAGAGCATGTGGCTAGTTGTGAAAAGAATATAATGCATACCCAACACTTTCCATTGTGTATACGTGGAAGAAAAATCAAACAAAGATATTGAAAAATATCAAAAAAGAAAAATCATTCAAATAATAGAAAGATTTCTCAAGGATTACAACTTCAAATAAAAACCCAATAAATCATTAGCATGAAAAAATCCAAATTTCTTGTGTTTTCAAACAAGATTGTTTAACAACAAATGAAACATTTTTTTCAAGAAAGGGGGTTACAACAAATCGATCTCAAGGAAGGGTAACTCAAGAAAATCACAAATCCAAATAGCGAAACCTATGAGTCAAGAAGGTCCCTATCGGTCACCTACAGGGGTGGTCATACCTAGGTAGTGTCCCTCAAAGTGACCTCTATCAAGCGATCATCACTATAATATAAGATATCCCATGATTGGTCACACTCTTATAAATAATCAGCCGACGATCATACAATAAGATAGGGAAAATTCAAAATTTGAAATCTGAAACAAAAACCCAAAGAAAAATAAAAGCACACCAGAGACTCAGACATGGACCAGGTGTGAGAGGACAAGATCCTAGAGAAAGAGAACTAGTTATTTCCCCTATGAAGTTTCCAATTCTTCGATGGAAAAAATCCCACCTTCAAACGAGTGAGTCCTCCATTGAGTTTTCCCTTAAGTCAAGGCAGATTGGGGTTAGAACACTGTGCAGAAAATGAAATAAACTGAAGAAAATAGTCCACTGAGATATATAAATGGAAAAGGAGGTAATTACAGGTGCATATTTTTAATGATGGTCCTCCTTACATGTCTTTGGTTAGGGTAGTTCTAGAGATCCTATGCTCTATCTTTACAACTTTTTTCTTGCATGCAAAGATACAACATACACTTTTCGAAATATTTGCATGGAATAAATTGTTAGCAATAGGATAATTCTAACCTTCTTAATGAATCCACATAAAAAAGCATATAGAAAAATATAATCATAAAATGATCATCCATGAAATTGGACAACAATTATATAAGAGGAAATCTGCATAGATCCATTTTATTAATCAAGAATAGAAATGTGGTACATAAGTGAATTTACTTCAATTCCATAAGAAATATTTTATGATTCTTTACCTCGGTCTCTCCTTGGGCCTCTCTTAAAATTCAATAGCATAAGCTTATTTAATTTCTTCCTCTCATTTCCCTTCGCCTGGCCTTCATTATATAGATGGAGGAGAGGTAGTTGTAGGATGAGGGGGTGTGCTTCAATGCTTTAGTGAACTGGATAATGCTAAGTTGGTAGACTAGTTTACTAGTGATATGTATAAACTATAACTTGAGTCTAGCACTGATTCTCCTCGAGATTGTCAATTTTGGAGGCTAATAGGGTAGTTGGTCTGGAAATAGTGCAACTCATGGCTATCTTATGTTACAAATGGTGCATCCCATGGCTAATCACACTCTGTCGGTTAAGGTGGTCACATTCATTTTAAAAATATTTTTCCAAGTGGAAATGATGCAGTGTCTTTGTTTGGAGTATGATCAGATCCCCTAAGACACATACAGGTGCATTTTAAGGCTATAAAACTCAGCCTAAACTCCCAACTACAAAAATCTCTATACTTGAGTGTATCCCCTTTGTCTTGTGAACCTCCACCATGAAAAGGCCATGAGTTTGAAAGTCCTAATTTCAATACACAAATGCATTTTCCTCCCCTACTCAATTTTTTCTTATAATGCTTGAATTTCATAAAGCTAAACCAAAACAACTTGCAAATCTCCTCTGAGGCTGACATTATGTTTGATTTCAACTAAGTTGACATTGATCTTGACTCCTCTTGCTTCAAAAATTCAACCTTAAACAATGCTAATAAATTGAACACAAGTAAAAAGGAGATGATGTAGATAATCCAACTTAGGATGAAGAAAACAAAGTCAATAATATTATGAAGACAAATTTTTGTTTTGTTTTAAGTATGGCACTTTATATTAACTTGGTAAAAAGTTACATAGTCCAAAATTGTCAGTCTCTAGCCTTCCCAACGGGAAACCAAACTAGATATTGAGTTGTAGAATCTTAAGGTTGTGGAAATTGTTTCTTACTATTACATCTAAAATACAAAAAGTACAACATTGAGGCTAACTGTTGTGATACATAGTTGGTTTATTACTTAACTAATAAAAACATAAAACAAAAGGATGAGACTTCATGAAAACTAGAGATTGGAAATTTTCTCTTTGGGGATTTGTTGGTTGGCTGCAACATTTTGTAGAGGAGAGTTGTTGTGGTAGATTCTAAGGAGAATGTTAATTTTATGGTCTATGTTATCCAATTTCCCTTCCAGCTATGTCAAATTGTGACTGTGATCCTATTGAGCCTGATTTTTGTCAACTAGTATGTGCCCTAGAATGATTTTGGTATGCCAATAAACATTTATAGCTTGCATGTAACCTAAGTAGCGGGAACAAGAAGAGGTACCTATATTGGGGATCCAACCCATAGTTTGGGCTTAAATGTGATTATCAGGGGTGTGAAACCATTCCTATTAGATTGCAGCTTCAACTTATTCAATTTCCTATCTAACAAGTTCAGGAGTGAGTTGCTCATAGTAGGCCATAGAGTTTTCGGCCTGAGTGTGACCTCGTAGCTAATGACCTAATCCTTGTTGACCAGGACTAGGAGAAGAGGTGGAGGGGCAGCCTTTCCCTGTTCTTCTACTAGGGGTGTTTGTGTGAGTTCTAGTCATAGTGGTGACAGGGATAAAAGTGTAGCACAACTCAAAGATAACGATGAAGGGGTGAAAATGTTGGGTAATGTAGTTATGGGACAAGGGTTAGCTTCTAGAGCATGAAAATTGGGACAAGGTTTGGTGTAGAACATCATGAGAGGGGTGAAAAAGGTAAATTGGATGAAAATGTAGAGTGTTAGGTAGGGGGGGCGAGGGGGGAAGAGGTTAGAAATACTCCAAGATGGCAAGAATTCTAGACAAGATTGTGATTCAAAGGAAGGATACAAAGAACCAAAACATTGACTATCCACATATGGAATCACAAAGACCCAATGTAACACTGAAACTGCCATAATGGAAAGCCAAGAGTCTTACCTGCCGAACTGATAACGAAGTTGAGCGCAATCATAGTGTTGACTTTGTTGGAATTCTCCATCTATGAAGGTGACCACTCTCATAAGCCTTGGCATGTTCCTGATAAAGGAATTGGAGGCTCCCGGGTTGCACAATATTGCCTAAATCGATGATATCCATTATGCATCAGATGTAGGTATGTTGATTGTTAAATATTGTTGCTGCCCAATGCTTGGAGATGGAAAAGTTGAGGTTGAAAGATCCTTCTAGCATGTACCTAGGATCTTTCATGATTGCAAGGATCTAATGGGAGTGAGTTACATTACTCTAGTCATAATTATTTGTTATCGTTCATGCATAATGTTTGTCCTCTTCCATTATCTGGAATATCTCTAAACTGTGTAGCTGAGTACCTAATCTATACCTTATTGACTTTCTAGCGTGATCTCTCATGTCATCTCCCACTTGTTAAGTGACTCGCTCTTTATTTCTCTCACTTGTTAGGTGACTCACTCTTTATTTCTCTGCCAAATTTCTAGCATGTTAAAAGGGTAATAAGCTATCATATTAATGAGGCAGAGAGAGAGGTTTTTCCTTTAGCCACCCACCATGAGGTTGAGAAGACTAACATTAATATCATTACAACCTTTTAATAGCTTTCTATTAAATATTAACTCTTAATTAACAATATTATTGATATTAACCACACTTAGATATTACAAGTTAACTTGTTTCAATATCATTTGATATTACTGATATTAAACTTTTCTTATTATTCTTCAAAACTCCCACCAACAATGCCACGCAGACAAAAACCCCTTGGACTTGCATCTCCATTCCGTTTGCAACTACTAAACCCTTACAAAAGTGAGGTCCACCTTCATCTCCATAATGGCAATGGAGCCCATAGTAATGTGTGGTCATCTCTGTTTTAATTACCTGCCTTCCTTGTCACCATCATACCATTATGGTCCATGTTAATGACATGGTTGCGTATTGACCTTGGAATGCTCTTGCGATGTTCATTTTCCTTATCACCGACTTTTATTGCAAATATTAAAATAATGATATCGAGACAAGAGCATTCAGTGTCATTTTGTGTTTGCTGAAAAGTAAGACCCGTAATGTTAAAATAATATGATAAGCAATGATGGAGAGAAATATAAGATCATCCTTATCGGGTAGTTTGTTTATTCAAAAGTAAGAGCCATAGAGTTAATCTTTACATGTATGAATGCAACTGATAACATAGATTTATAACATGATTCCTGCCCTAACATGCCCGACAGTGTCTCCTTGCCCAGTGATTATTTTCAAGGAAATCTCTCAAAACCGGCTAGATGAGTACTAATTTCGGGGAATCTTTGACATGTGTCTGGTTTTCATGGTGATGTAACTTTGATTGTATTACAATGGTGTTATGTTTAAAGTGAAAATTAAGGATTGGATTCATGAGGAATTGTGGAAGTTTAAGTTGCGTTGATGTTATATTATATTTATCATTTTTATATAAGGAATTAGATTTAATAGTTAAAAATAAGAGTGATTTACTACCAGGGTTATTTATTTTTGAAATTATGAGATACTTTAAGATAATAGTTGAATGTGTGGTTGTATCGAAAGAGAATATATTGATGATAATATGACCTATGTATAGATAAGTGGATCAAAGTCTACTTTCACGTCTTTCTTTCTTTAAGATTCCCAAAAGGGTTGGATCCAATGGTGGAAAGCAATAATTTTTTCACTATTGGACAAGGTTCAATTCCCATAAAAGCATGGCCTAGAGACATAAGAGCATCTTGAGGTAGTGGTCGAATGTGTGGTTGTACCAGAAGAGATTATATTAAATGTCCTCATGACCCATGCACATGTAAGTTTATCAAAGCCCACCCCCATGTCCTCCTTTAAACTTTTTCTCAACGGGTAGGATTCAAAGTTGGAAAGTAAGGATATTTTTATCATTGGGCAAATTACAATTCTCGTGAGCGCCTAGCTGTGAAGCCATGGGAGCACCTTGAGGGAGTGATGGAATGTGTCATTGCACCCAGATAAACTATATTAAAAATGGTCTCATAACCCATGTACACATAAGTGGATCAAAACCCACCTGCAAATCTTTCTTTTAAAAGTCAAATCCCATTAATGTGATTAGATTTGAAGGTTGTTTTGTAGGGAAACCAATGTTTGAAACTCATGGTAGTTGAGAGGAGACACTAAAAAATATCTAGCCAATTATGGATTGGTGTAGCCCAAGCTAGGTAAAATGCCTAAATAATTTGATGACTTAAATGCCCTTGGATCATTATTTCTTAAACCAAATACTAATCGCATAAATCATAAACATATTAATCCCTCCCCAAAAAATATAATAATTTTTAGTGGGGACTAAACCCCGCACAACCAATTGGTCTACACCTCATGGATATCAAAACATTTCATTTTTACTATCAAATAGTTTATCAGTATTAGCTAGTAGTTATAATTTGTATAGTTTTACAAGAGATTAGAATTTTTCCCTTTATTATTTTAAGGGAATTATTTTTCTTTGTAGATATATGATAAAATTAAAATCATATAAAGAATAGTATAGCTCATGTTCAAGAATAACACATAAACTAAAGAAAGATCTAATACTTTTTGAATATTTTTTTCCCTATTATTTTTACATAATTATTTCTTCTTTAATCAGTGTTGAATTTAAACCTCATTTAAATAATAAATGGTCAATTTTTAAAGATCTTAAAGAAAACAACCGACAACTAAAACAAACAAAATAACCACACAAGTGAGTATTTTTAAAGATCTTAAAAAAAACCGACTCGAGTATTTTTCCTTCACTTTATTTTCAATACTTATCATTGGAATAGACAATGATTTGACAATGACTTTTTATCATGTTGAAGGCATGGAAATCAAGCTATTAGGAGTTGAACATAGCCTTTAGAAAAAAAGAGAAAACGGTATATATATATATATATATATATATATATATATATATATATATATATCTATATATATATATATTTTAATACAGTGGAAAAATATATCATAATTTAGTTGTCAAATCAACAGTTGGATAGTCATCATTGGTTGCTATATATGAATGCATGTTGACTCATCACTGTTATTGAAGGAAAACCATGTCACGTGTAATTACTCATTGGTGGTTTATAAGAGAGTAGGCTTTTACTCTTGCTAGAGGTCTTTGGGTCTTGAGTCATTACCCTGTTTCCTTACATCCAAGGAAGATGAGCTCTTAGCCAAGCAGAAGAAATTTTAGATTATACTCTGAGCCCAAATAAAAGGCAAAAATATTACCTACACTTGAATAGTTTTGACTTTTTGATTTTTTTTTTTAAATGACATCATGCTTATATTTATTTACGATAACAAACGCACCCCGTCTTCTTAAAGCCTAAAAGGAGCTTCAACTTCATGCATTTATGTTATTAATGTTTTTTCTTTCAGTATAAACTCCATAATAAGCACAAAAGAAATTATATGTTTCCCTCACAATATATGACATGTGCCATGTTGAGCATAAAAGGAATTATGCAGCGCCTTTATATTGATTCACTCACCATTGAAATGTTTTTATAAAAACAAAAATAACATAAACAATTTTTTTATTTCTAATTGATTTATAACATTGATTTTTTTGCGTTATTAATATTTTCTTTAATGTCACATGAGAACTTTATGTGAACCACTAAATAATTTACACATAGTCCTCATAGTGGAAGGTAAAAAGCACTTATCAATGGAATAAGAAAATGTTTATTTTCAATTACATTATATATATATATATATATATATATATATATATATATATCTATATATATATATATATATATATATATATATATTACCAGCTAGGTTGAAGATGTGTTGAGACTAATCCCAAATGTTGAGATCAGATGATGTTATCACCAAATTATGCAAGGCTCAACCACCAAGATTATGCAAGGTTTGGTTAAGCTTGGGAAACCCATGTGATAATTTTAATTCCCTACAGATGGCTCCAACCCTCAACCCCTCCCCATGAGATTTGAGAAGTGACCTAATCAAAATTAAATCCAATACAAAGCAACTGGCCTACACCTTTGGGTTTTCTCTATCTCTCTATATTTATATCTACAAAGAAAATTATTTTATTAAATATGAACAATATATATATATATATATATATATATATATATATATATATAGCACTCCCACCCTACAAGCTACTCTGCAACTCCCCCGCTAGGGTATATGCAACCTACCTATGCTATCTAGCTCTCCCCTTCTCCCCATCCACCCGCCCTAACCACCTCAACCATTGAACCCTATCCAATGGCCAACCTGCGTGAAGGGACTATTGGTCCGTCCAACCAATCTGTCAGCATGCATGTTGTATCCTCTTCATTATTCCTTTTATCATTCATGATTGTAGTAGAAGAGGATTATTCATTGCATAAAGGGAATATTGGAAAGCTCTAGAAAAAGATTAAAAAGAAAAGAAAAAAGAAGAAGAAGGAGAAAGGAGAAAAGGCAGCGGATTGTGGGCCTCGTCCACATTTTACATCAAAAGTTTAAATAATGGGCACTTATCGGGTAGATCATTGTCTGTCCTGAAGCCACTTGATGCCAGTGAGACTTTAGCAAGGCAACTAGCACAACAATTAATCCAAGTCAAAAGAGGACCGTGATAGGAGGACAACCAAGATTGATTCCAAGGGGTCAAACCCTATTCTTGAACCTGGCTAGACACCCCACCAAAGGGTGGGTACTAGGCACACCACCTGTCATTCTATTGTGATGGCAGTGTCAGCATGTAAGGACCACCCATTAAGCAAGCATGGTAGGCGAGTGTGAGCTTTCATAGGCTATCCACCTCACTTTCACTTCTTGTCCAACCTGATCACGCCAAGTGTCATGCCACCCCACCTCCTTGTTTTTCCTACCCATGCTCCTCCATAAATTAACTATTACCATTCAAAGTCACTCATTCTTTGTTGTTCCACCTATTTTAAATGTCGTTCACCTAACAGTCGACCAACACAAGGCCTCCTTGTGCCCATAGTGTCTGACCACTTTCGTTTACTAAGTAATTTGTAGTCTCTCATCCTCACAACGTCTTTACCATGATTAAAATGAACAAAGACGCACCAAAGACCACAACACCCCAAGAGTCAAAACCCTCAAGTCACACAGAACCCCTTATGGACACAGCGGCAGAAACTCACGACCCATTTTTCCCTCTTCACCTATTAGACCTCCATTTTGACCTATATGGTAGCCACCTAAGAAAAGAAGACCCATTTCAAGTCATCGAATCAGGGTTATACGATCTAATTGTCGCGACAATTTATCCATTCTCTAAGTTTGTGTCTCAACTTGTGGTCACCTACATCAAGGAGAAAAACTATTATATTTCATCCACAAGGGAGCAGATTCTGGAAGTCACCGTAGAATTGATACAGAATGATTTCATCAACCCAAAATCACCCAACCTGGAGAAATTCATAGAGACCACCCTTATTTTTAATTATAGTGGACTCTTAGTTGTTGAAATATAGGCTTTGTTCTAGCAAATTTCAACTCCCAATGCTCAATTTTCCCCAAACTCAGAAACACTCCCCATTTATTTCTTTTAAGGAGATGTACAACGCATCTTGGCCATAATTATGCTGCTAATAATTGAGGATGAAACCTCCAATGTCAGCAAAGCAACTCTAGGGTTCTTACTTTCAATAATGAAGCCCGAACTTGTTCTTAACATTCCTGCATTTCTTGTTGAAGCTATCAAGTTCCAGTTTAACCATTTTTACCTTACCTCCTTTTTCAGATACTACTCCATACTAGTTTACCTTTTCCTATACACTCATGTTGATGAATTTGACTACCTAAGCATCATAATTATAGACTCTAACAAGCATAAACCATTTGTAGTTGATTGGGATAGTGCTCTAAAGAAGAATCCAAACAATGAGGGGTTTCCTAGTTTATCTCCACTTTTATCTCTAGTGCATATAAGATCATCAACAATGTCTCTCCCCCTAGATTCTGGCCTCAATAGTGAGAACGCATTCAACTTAGCAAAGATACCAGGGTAGGTGATTGTTTCCTAAAGACTACATTGAAATCATAATATATGGTTTTGAGTTGCCTCCTTATCAATTACCTATGTTTATTCCCATGAGTATATTTTCCCTGGAGTTTATTAGGAAGATCTTAAATACTAACCAGATCCATTAGGTCCCTGCTAAGAAGTTACATGTTTAAGTTGGGTAGAACTATAGGCCCTTTAATTGTCAACACTAGCCAAGCTTTCCAGAAAGTAGGAGATATCTTAAAAGAATTCAATTTTGAAATAGGGGAAGTTTGGCACTATGATCCTCATGGTATTATATCAAAGAGGAGGAGAGAAATCAATACCTATGCTTATGAACATGAATCTAGAACTGAATTGTAGTGGAGGGCTAATTTAGAATCTTGGCCTATCAATACAAAGATGGAGGTCGAGACACCAAACACAAAAGAGAAAGCCCAGAAAAGCAGTATTGATGAGGTAGGAGATGCAACAATGGAGGAGGCATTATCAACCAAGAAGGAAAAACTGTAGGAGAAAAATTATGAAGATATTGAGGTCAAATTGATCGAGAGGAATTTAGACCAACCAATTTTCCAAGTGATCCTTGAAGATCCTCAACAAGATGCCACCTCTAGTTCAACCAAGGTAGCAATTCTTGGCTCAATAGGGAGTACATCATTATCAGGTCGGAAGAGGGCTAGAGGAAAGACGAGAGGAACAATAAGTTTATGGATGAAATGTTATCACAACTAGCATCCCATTTAGTCCCATACCAAAGTAGGATTTTGGCTACCATGGACTTGGAAAGAAACCAAAAGAAATTCTCATTGCATCATCCTTTAGTGTAGTCCATTCCATCTAGACTGTAATTCAAGACATTTTATTTGTCATTGGACATGGCCATTATTACCTTGCAAGACAAGATCAACTTGCACAGGCAGGAAGGGGAGATTATTTACAATGAATTGAGAAAAGGTTCCTTAACTATCAACAAGGTCAAGAAGTTGTTGGAGAAAGTTGCCACCAAAATAAAACAGGAGAAATCCAATTCAAGAGCCCTTCATTTGCAAAAAGAAGGCTTCAAGGATTTTATTATCAAAATGGGGGTAGACCCAAATGACAAAGTTGTTGTGGATTCCATTATACACGACTCATAGTCTTAAATTCAATCATTGAGGCAACAATTTAAGATGCCTGCAATAGAGCATGTACAAACAAAGTAGGTTGCCTAGGTAGAAAATGAGAAGGAGATTCTGGCCAAAGAGTTGATAGAGAAAAATAATGAGGTGGTGGCCCTCAAGCTTAATGTTGTAGAGCTTCAACAAAGAATTATTCTCATTTTTGTGTTGTGATTATGCCAGACAACCCACAAAATCCCATGGAACAGTTGACCAAAGCTCTTACTGATTTGCAATTCTCAGAGAACGAACTCAAGAAAATAAAAATTAATTTGAACAACACCAAGTACCTTCTTACAAACAAGGAGAAGAAACTCAATACCATCAATGGAAGTCTGGAACAAACCAAAAATAAATTACAGGTTGCACAAGATGAAATTAAAGGACTGAAGAATAAGTTGAAAGGTAACATATCCCCCATTGAAGCTAGGAAAATTATATGGGATGATATTAGTTTTGAAATGAATAACATATGAGAGAATATGAAATTGGTTGCAGAACAAAAATTTGCAATCGATACCACTAAATTCTCCATCATGTCATCTAAGAATCAAGATACTAAATATGCTAAGACTGTAGAAAAATTCATCAGGTATCTCAATGAAAAATAAATTGATGACTTGCAAGCAATGGATATAATTGATAGGACATGTGTAGTTATTGAATTTACCAAAATGATTCAGAGAAAAGAAACAAGGGATAGAGTTGAGGAATGTGTAAATGATTTGGCAAAATTGGTAGGTGCATTTAATTCAAATTTTGATTAGATAACTAGGGTAGGGTTTCCTAGTTGTTGGGACTTTCAAGAAAACCTGCTTCCATGGGAGTAGTATGAGCAATTGTTGGTTGAAGCCAAGAGAAATGTGGATTATCCACATGAAAAGACTGCCACTCTCAAGGGAATAACTATAGTCAACTATTTGCAAAGGGATTTTCAACTACTATGGCTAACAAAAACCCTATTTGCTACCAAACCTAATTACACTGAGATCACAAACTTGAGAGTGGCCTACAACTCAGTCATTCACTCCCCTACAAATAGACCCAACATTACAGCAGAAGTGTGACCATTTCATCAATCCACCACAAGTTCAAACAGTGGATCATGGTTCCACCTCAATACATCAAAGCATCTAGTAATGAAGACATTTCGATTCAGGAATCATGACATATCTATGTCATTTTTGTAGTTTTGTAAATATTTTATCTTCAAGAAAGAGAATCAGTTTGTTATGTAATAATTATGATAGCTAGACTAGCTCCTCTCGCACAACTCTGTAGTTAGATAGTTGTAACATTATAAGATATTTTTGTAACCGCCCTTGTTTTTTATTCTCCCTATAAAAGGGAAGAAAGATTCATTAGTAGGGGTTCAATTTGCTATCACAGAGGCTATAGTTGTTTTGCAAGTTTTTGGGCTTATGAGATATATATCATTTTGAAGATTAATGTAGAACTTTTCTAGCGATTCCAAGCATTGAGATGTGTAATATGTGTTTCTATCTCTATTTATCACTTCACATTTGTTTTTCTTCTTCAAAAATTTTGTAATTGTAGTTGCTGGACTCAATCTTTAGTTGCATATTTACCCATGTTATGTTATGGAAAATGGTACTTATGATATATTGAATTGAAATACTTAAAATGCACTCCATGATTTCTACATTTCATTCCCTCAGTCTAATTCATGATTCTAATGGAATTTAGTGCATAGGATTATGTGTTCAACCCTCTGTGCTTGGTTTCTTTTCTTGTATTTCCTCTTTCACCTATACTACAATAGTAAAAAAAATTGCTCTCTTTGTGTGTAGGACACCAGAACTAAGCATTCACTCTTTGGAATCATACATTATTTATGTTTGCATTGGATCTTCCTCTAAGTATGGTAATTGTACTAGATTTTATAATTTTATATCTAATTCCTTAGCAGAATAGATTTATCCTAAAGACACATTAAGATTTCCTAAGCACTGACCTATCCTCAACCTGTAGGTTGCCTCTAGGAACCACAACATATTTTGGCGTCATTGTTAGGGAATGAATCATATTATATTTCAATGGGTATAAATATGTGCATTCCTTTGCACGGTGAGCAAAGGAAGTGTGGGTTGAGATCTCTCACCTAGCAGAGTCTTTAGATTATAATCCTAGATTTTAGGAGGCCTCACACTCGTTCAGACACTTCTCAGCAGAAGACTTCGCATGTCCCTGGCCTAGAAAGAATTATCTCTAAGAGAATTTCAAAAGAAAGAATCCCCAGAACTCTAGATCCATTTGTTTTTGCCACCCAAATTTCAACTTCTAGTTCTCAAAAAGTTGAGATAAATTCTCCTGAAACCTCATCTAGGGTTTTGGTCTTTTTAGAGGAAAGTTCCCCCCCCCCCCACCTAGTTTTACTTTTTGGAACCTAAGTCCTAGGAAATTTTTGTCAACCCTCATTCTTTCACATTTCATTCCTTCCCTGAAGTCAAAGAAATTAAATATATTCTCACTCCTAACACATCTCAAGATTCTGTAGTTGTTTCACACCCAATTTCAACAGTTATTGTCCACTCTATCCCTCACACAACTCCTGCAGTGAATCTTCTTCAACATCCTTTATGAAATATGGTTGTCCTTGGTTTTTTCCTCAATATATATGCCCCTTTGAAACTGCAACAACCTATGAATGCAATTACTCAAGAATATGTCAAAAATTTTCCTAGATTCATTGGGGAAGATGATGTCACATCCCAAAAATATATTGAAATGTTTTGTGCATGTTTCCGAGAAAACTAGTGTCTTTTTGATCTGCTAGTCCCACTAAGACGGGTAGCTATCTTAGAAACAAACAATCAAAGAAATTTACAATTTCCTTTATGTATGACAGATAAGAGAGAAGCAAAGGGGACTAACCTGGATCTTCCGCTTGGCTCCTTGCTTGATTTCTCTCTCCCTTGATAGAGCTTGCCACTCTTCTCCTACTTGTCCCGCTTTAGAGAATACCTGTAGAGGCAAAGAAAAAAAACACCATCAAAGCATCTTGATCTATAATATCATAAACAATGTAGAATCAGAAATACATTGACCATATAATTGCATTCACAAATAATAAGATTCACAAATACACGATTATATGGAGGAAAACTCAAATAACTCTATTAATAGTAAAAGAGAGGATTACAACCCAGCTGTCTGATCCAGCATCATCCTCCCAGCATCAAAGCCCTCTTCACCTCATGTAAAGCAAGATCACACAACAATTCAATGCTCTTTCTCAAAGAGAAACCAACAACACTTCCTTACAAATTACAAAATTCTAGCCTCTAGATCTCTCAGATGAGGGATCCATGTATAGATGTCTTGCAAGGGTGTGAGTCAGCTCTGGGTTTTTGATTAGTGCCATTCCACTGACAGTTCTTGGTTCCACTTGGAGATTTCATTGATCTCTTACTCATCCCTGGGCGAATTCAGAGAGGCAAGTGTCATCTGAGAAGTTTCTGGAAGATTCCATGATCATCCACTTAGCAAATTGTCTCTGCCATTTGTCTATTCTCGCTCATTGCACCCCACAGAAGGCTCTTTCAATATGCATCGCACCTAGCTAGTGTAGCAGCTAGTATGCATCACACCTTAACCATGGAGCAGTCAGTATGGTCTAGTTTTGACTAGTTCTGAGTGGTTTTCAAGTGGAACTTCTGGGAAATGATGTAATCAGTTGACCATGATCCTTTAGGGTATGAAACAACACTTTTTAGGGGTTAAAGAGCCCTTGGTTTATGGACACTTGAGTTTGGGGTTGCAGTGCCCAAATATGTCTATAACAGTTTCCCCCTAAAGCATGAGGTCATAATTCTTTTGATGTCGGGTGAAATGCTTTATCATGAGGATCCGAGGTATTCGAACTGGAAGGTGACCTATATAAGATACAATACAATACATCATCATCACATTATTTTCATGATCTAGCTGAGGTGGGCATTCCCATGCTCAGCTTTATAAATTCATTTTCATGTACATAGGACAGACAATCATCTGTTGTTGCAGACTGGTGATTCTTCACATGAAGAGTCATCTTCCCTGGCTTAGATGACTATCTGTGTAGGTTCTATGTACAATTGATGTCTTTATTTTCCTGAACATATCACAGCCCGGATGGATGAAACTAGATCTGGGGTCTTCAAACTCGTTCATTCTTCACCCGATGTACAAGTCGATCCATGTGAAAAGATGTTCTGAAGTTGAAAATGGAAAGACATCGCCTGATTACCAGCCAATAATGTAAGATGTTAACAGGCGTGAGAGGAATCACCAATTATGATAATGAACCTCAAGGTACTACAATACAATTCACGTGGTGTGAATATATGATCTGATGTCGAACACCATGCAAAATCTTTCAGTCAAAGGCCATTGATGTAAACTTGTCACCAGAAGTGAGAAACTTGCCATTGAGGCATGCAAGCTTCAAAGTACTGAAAGGGTTGTTTCTAAGTCAACTTCTTGGATAATGAGCTGATGTCGATAAGAAGTGACTCACCGTAGGAGGGCCTTAATGTATCCCACATCTATGACATGAAACGGAACAAAAAGATCTTTTGGAGGTGAAAACGATAGGGTGATATAAGGTTCAGGAATGGCGGTCATGAAAAATGAAGGGTGAAGTTATTGCAGTGGATGAGGTGTTTGTTGGATGGTGAATTATCTGAATGACTTCTCTTGAACATGTTGGTGACACTGAGATGGATTTGTAGCGTTAACCCCAAAAGATGGATGGTACGAGGACCAATGGTGATATGACCAGTGAACGAAATAACCCAACCCGACTCAATCATGGTGATGGAGTGAAAGTATCATGTTCAAGAGCGACCTGCTACCAATAAAATTCTTTAAGTTTTCTTCCCTTTTTCCCTAGTCATTGCTGACCAATACCTCTTTATTTTTGTCAAGCTTGGGGAGGATAACACATGCTTGTTCTATAATTTGCCCTTCGGGCAAACCTGTCGCTATGTTTTAGTGAGCCTAGTGACAGTGAAACTTGTTCTTGTTTGGGCAGACAAGTTTGTCGCTATTGTTTTAATGAGTTAACGACAAAGATAACTCAGTCCTTTTCATGTTTAGAGAGTTTGAAAAGGGACGAAAAGGAAACTCCAACAGTCCTTTTTCATAGCATAATCCCTTAAGTTCGAAAAAGAATAAAATAATATGAAAGGGATGATTTTTCGATCACTTTAGCAAGCTGAAAAAGACAAGCGCTCGATCTTTTTGTTTGATAATCCCTCAGGTCCAAAAAGATTAAAATATATAGGAGGGATGGCACTTCCCTTTACTTTAACGAGCTGGAAAGGCCAATAGCTCGACAATCTTTTTATATTTAACAAGTCTAAAAAGAGTTTAAAAGAGACTCGTTTTTTGAGGAACGAGTGGTGTTTTTGGGTAGCAACTGGTTCCAGGTAAGTTTGGAACTTCTCAAAACATGGCAGTGTGAAGAGGGTGGCTGACAGAACCACTCGTCGCAGCTATTCCTCAAAAGGGTAAACAATCAAGTGGAAGCGTATGATCAGCCAAAAGAATGGAGGTGATGGTAAGAACACAACCAAGGCTCAAAAGGCTGATAGCAGGGCAATCACAAAGGTTATTTACCGAGGGTGGACTCATTTTTTAATGAGCTTGAATCGGAAGAAACTATGCTCAGTGGCGGGTTTATTTTTTAACGAGCTTGAACCTTGCGGAAACATTGCTCATGATAGTGGTCAAAGATGTTCAAATCACCATTTAACACGTCAGATTCTTTTATCGGTCGTTCAACCTACTCACTTGCTCCATCAAATTGATTAGAAATACATACATATATATGCCTGAAAAATGAATTAAAAACTAACATTTTACTTGAAGTACGTGAATAGTAACATAAAAAGTAGTTTTACCTCTCATTTTTACCATTTCATTTCAAATTTGGGATTTTGGAGCTCTGGAGTGGTTTTCCCCCTCAAATTTCATCAGTTGATTTCATGAGATCCAGTGGACTATTCTCCACGTTGTCAGGACCAGGTAGGAGCTAACCCTGAGCTCTTCATTTTCATTCCATTCTTTTCTGATTTTGAGCAATTTTTTCCTTGCTTCTGGGCCCTTGGGGTTTTAAGAACTCATTCTCCATCCATCGCACCTAGCCTGCATCGAAAAGTGCGATGCATACTAAGTTGGACACTGTAGTGTCAAAATGCATCTCACCTTGCTAATAGGCAGGGTGCGATGGGTCCAGAAAGGAAAGTTTGCACAGCGTTTTTTCATGAAATTTTTGCTTGTTTTTGCTCAAATCAGGATCCTAATTCATCTTTTGTCTGTGACTCAGATATTTATTGGATCAAGATGGTCATTACATGGCATGAACGCAAACATGAAGAAGAGGACATGATTGCCTTACATGACCAGGGTACTGTTACTGCATTGCGAAACTATGGTTTGCTCAAATTATTCCGTATATCCAGTATGAGCCAAAAAAACAGTTTGTTGCAGTATTTTCTGGATGCTTGGGATCCAATCAACCAGGTATTCCAGATTAGAGGCAAATCTATTCCACTGACAGTCGAGGATATCTACTTTTTGACGGAGTTATCGAGGCATGGTGCCCCTCTTTCACTGTCAGGATCCGCTCGTGGGGGTGAATCGGTGAGAGATTATATCCGTCAGTTTCATAGAGATGGATCTCAGCTTAGCAGAGATGGAAAGATCAATATCCGGGATGTCACTAATCAGTCCATGAGGACCATTTTATTCACCTTTGCTAGATTGGCTGGTAGCGCGACTCTTCATTTAACAAATAGATCTTATGTGCAGTATGCTCCGGAATGCCTGGAACCAAAGGTATTCAACTGGTGCGAGGTGATACTTTCGGTGATAAAAGAATAGCTCTCCAAGGTAAAGAATGTAAGATCCAAGAAATTTGGCTATGGTTCCATTTTGATTGATTTTGCCTTGGAGAGGATTCCACTGATGTAGCCTCAGTACATTTCACTAGGATTGTTGGAGCCGAGGGAACCACGGATGCAGAGGTGGGTTGATCTCATGGCCAGACATGCTAGTTAGTCACAGATTTCTTTCTCTGATGCCTTCTTTGAGTGGTTCGACCATCAGGAGATGGTCTTCACAGAGTATCCATACGTCGGGATGGATTTCCGAGGTGACCCAGATTTGGTGTTACCAACTGGCGAGCAGTGGAGTGTTATGGGTAAAATGGTTTGACCATATCTTTGTTTATCAGTTTTATAATGTTTTTGTGTTTTTAAATGTTATCAAGACTAATTGAACCCATATGTGTGTGCAGATATTGGGCCAGTGCGACCAGCGGCACGCCCAAGGGCGGCAGCTGATGTTCCAGTAGGAGAGGTTGTAGGGAGGGCTATCCTTCGCGATTTGGACATAGCGGAGACCCTGGCAGTGCTACAAGATCAGATTGAGGGTCTCACTCTTGGTATTCAGGATGTGAGGACTGACGAGTTACCTCTAAGGCTATAGCGCCACACTACTGGCGTGCCGAGTCGATGGACTAGGCTCTTGCATATGATCGCACAGGCGGTGACATGTTATCACCAGCACCATTAGTCTAGGATGCTTTTCTGCATTCATTTTTGAGTTTCTTGGTCGCATGACCGATTTTTCCTTGTACACAAAACATTATGTGAAACTATAAACAGCTATATATTTTTTATTTTCGGAGTTTATTTTGGTTAAGTTATGTGATCCAGGTGCAAGTGTTGATATGAAATGCTTTTCTTTACGAATGCTGCAAATGTCTGTCCAACACATAATTTGCTAATGAATCAGTTAATGTGTTTAAGTTTCTGGAAATGTGTTGATATTGAACAGAATCAAACTGCCTTTCCAAAATCCTGACTCTTAGGAACATACGATAGATAGCTGGGTTTCAAACTAATAGACACCAGTAAGTTGTAGAATGACGAGTTATGAATCTAGCCTGACAACAAGTTGGCGTATGCCATGTGAAATGGAATCAGAGAGAAGCTCCATCAACGCGTTGTACTCAGTGATGTTGTTTGTTGATTGACCAATACATATCCCCCTAAAACTCACTAACAAGCCGCTTGGAGCAAAAATGTCCCAGGCTGGAGAAGATAAGTTCTGCGTTCTACGACTAGCTCTGTCGGCATACCCAATGGATGTTTCCAAAAAGTCCGACATCTGCAACCATTGCAAAGTGGATTACCTAACCAAAATTGCAACTCTTGACGAAAACAAAAATGTAACAAAAACATATTTATAAAGAGATTACTACATTTGATCAATCATAGTACCGCTTAAGATACAACCCGTTTCGGGGTTGCGACAGTGGAATTCCATCGTAATCTACCAGCTCGTAGGCTCCTTTTGCTAGAACTCATTTAACAATGTAGGGGCCCATCCATAAGGGTTCGAACTTACTTGCTCCCAATTTGTCGGAGTCCTGATCGTAAAGCAAGACCAGGTCACCTTCTGAGAAGACTCAAGGCTTGACATTCTTGTCAAATTGTGCTTTGACACGTTTCTTATGTGCTTCGTTAGCCAGTGTAGCATCATGATGGGTTTCATCCAAGTGGATTAGTTCCAAGAAATGAGCCTCTTCTTCCGAAGTTTTGGGAAGTAGATCGATTGCAAGCTTGAGAGATGAAATTTCACACTAAATCAGTAAGACAACTTCCAGGCCATACACCAACTAAAAGGGTGTGAATCCGGTCGCATTTCTTACCAATGTCCTATATGCCCATAGAGTTGAGTACAGGATTACATGCCAATTCCTTTTGTGGATTCCAATCATTCTTTGTAGCATGCGCTTCAGGACCTTGTTGATGGCCTCAAATTGTTCGTTAGCTTGCGGATAATATGGAGTAGAACTGTCGTGGGACAATCCTAATTTGGCAGCTAATTCGACCATCATGTGATTGCGAAAATGTAATCCATGATCTATAACTATAGCCTGTGGAACATCAAAACCAGAGACTACATGATTGAAAAAGAAAAGAGCAGCCATTTCGCCGCTATTGTTTAATGTAGGCATCGCCTCAACCCATTTTGTAAAATAGTCGACAGCGACTATGATATACCCATGCCCCCCAGCCGAGGTGGGGTTACATGTCATGAAATCTATGCCCCATTTGGCGAATGGCCCAACAACAACTACTGGATGCAGCGGTGCAGGTGGTAATCTGGTTTTGCGATCAAAAATCTGACAAGCATGGCAACTTCTGACTACAATTATGCAATCTTTGAAGATAGTAGGCCAGAAGTAACCAGCTCGTAAGATATTTTGTGCAGTAGCATAACCAGATAGATGCCCCCCACATGCGCCTGAATGACAGTCATTCAGGACTTTTTCGGCCTCCTCATGCATAAGGCACTTCGCAGAATTGTATCGACACCACGACGGTAAAGTGTATCATCGACAATCATGTATTATTTTGCTTGGTATCGAGTATGTCGCCATTCTGAGTGAGAGGTTTTAGGCCTAAATGTTTGGGTTTGGAGATAGATCAGTATATCTCCGTACCATGGGTCGCTTGACAATATCAAAAACAAAGTTTCATCCATGATTGATGCTTTAGATGTTAAATCGTTGCACAATGATGAATTTCAGATCAAACTCTTGTAAAATGGCTATCCATTTTGAGTATTTTCCCCCTAGCAATTGACGCGACAGAATGTAGGTCATAGGGTTGCAATCTGACGAAATGGTACTTTTCTGAAAAAGTATATAGTTTTGAAATCTCTATACTGTTTGAACAGCTGCTAAAGCCAGCTTTTCAACATAGGAGTACTTGCTTTCTATATAATTTAAGTTGCGGCTTAAATAATACACAGGATGTTCTATTCCATTGTCTTCTTGTACTAAAACCATCGCGATGGTTGTATCTGTAGCAGTGAGATACAGGTTAAAGTCTTTTTGATAGTCAAGAGCATACATTAATGATGCTTTTACTAGGGAACCTTTTAAAGCATCAAAGGAAGCTTGTGCAACCTGATCCCAGTTGAAGGGTACTTCTTTTTTCAAAAGACACATATAACCTTTAGCAAGTTTGGTGTAATTTGGAATGAACCTCCTTAGAAAGTTGTCTTTCCCTTGGAGTTTTTGAATCTGAAGCAAATTTGAAGGTGGAGGCATGTCAAGGATTGCCTGAACCTTACTTGGGTCGAGTCGAATTCTGTCTTTAGAAACTATGAAACCAAGTAATCGATGAGAATCAACACAAAACACACACTTGTGTGGATTGAGTCATATCTTGTAGTGTCAGCAACCTAGAAATATGGCCCTCAAATGCTGCGGATGATCAGTCCACTTTCACGAATGAGCCAGTAGATCATCGAGATACAGTTGAATGATGTGCTTGATGTCATGGAAGGCATAGTTCATCGCCCTTTGAAATGTTTCCCCTATGTTTTTCAAACCGAAAGGTAGTTTGCAGTACACGAATGTGCCCCATGGACATATAAATGCAGTCTTCGACTGGTCCTATGGGTGGATATTGATTTGATTGTATCCGAAAAATCCATCCATAAATGAAAAGATTTCGCATCCGGCACACTCATCAATTATCTAGTCGATGAAGGGTGTAGGGTAGTTGTCCTTTGGACAAGCTTGATTTAAATCCCTATAATCGATGCACACTCTAACCGTTCCTTTATTTTTCATAACAGGAACAATATTCGATACCCAATCAGTGAGAGGAACAGGGTAAATGAAACCAGCATGTAAAAGTTTTTCAACTTTTGCCTTAATGGTAGTGGCTTTCTTCGGGTGAACCGGTCGAAGCCATTGTCATACTGGTTTGACATCTGGATACATCTTGATTTCATGTTCAACGATGCTTGATTCAATGCCTAGCATTTCTTCATATGACCATGCAAAGACATCTCTGAATTCGCGAAAGAGAGTGCAGCATATTTCCAGTTCTGAAGGAGAACAAGATTTTCCAATTCTCTACAACATTAGGTTTGGTCGAGATATTAATGGCTATAGTTTCTTCAATATTTGACAGATTTCGCTCAGAATTCACTGTATTTACAGTATTTGATAGAAAATCAAAAACTGAAGGATGATTAAGGTCATTGGAATAATCTTCGTTGTTATCTTGAAGATGGGAATGATGGTGGTAATATTCCCATGGTGCCTCATTTATCATCATTGACTGAATGATTCCTTCATCGGTAGAATGAATACGAGACCAAGGATCGGAAGAGGTGCCATACTCTAGAGACTTGTCTCTCCAAACACTAGCTGAGTGTTGATTTGGGTTTGCTGCCCATGCCCAGAATATTGATTGCTACAACAATTCTATAGGGCTTGGGGGAAACACTTGGCGATGATCCATACTAATAAAATGTTTGGAATTCTTCTTAATCTTTGATGATGTAGAAGATATCATATGACAGGTTTCCACTGTGGCCACTTCCGCCAAATTACTCGGAGGCGGGAGGGCAAAAGTACCCATTAAGGCAGGGTCTTTTAGGAGACCTACTCCGACATTTTGAAGCGATTGAGAGCTTCCATGAATCAATGGAATGCTTCCAGTAGCTTGTGAACTGTTGGGGAAAAAGGTTAGTTGGTCAATGATTGTAATTCCTCCTTGGAAAGGAAATGCAATCTTTCTGAAATATGTTGACACAATGGTGGCCATAGCATAAATCCAGGGCCTGCCTAGTAGGATATTGTAGTCAAGGTTTCCATCAATGACCTCGACTTCAATTTCCTAGTTCAACTTGCAAGTTACTTAATATCCCATATGGCGTGTATGTCCTTCCATCGAATGCTTTTAAGGTCGTTGATGATCGTGAAAAGGGTGGTGAGCCTAAAGTTTTCCAACAACTCATTGACATAATGCAGGTAGATGCCCCCTCATCAATTATTGTTCGATGAACAGTTTTGTTGAGGGCTTTTACCTGTACAAGGAAAGCGAGCTGGGCCGGTAACTGAGGTTCGTATCCTTTATGTTAGGCCCCTATACTACTAGTGTAACCCCTTATTGTTATTAGTATAACCCACTTATTATATTGATGTACCCATGTAGTGCCCATATTGTTACTATTGTGCCCCATAGAAGCCCACTATTGTTATTATTGTGCCCTTACATTATTATTGTTATGTCGGCTCTGATTATGTTATAACCCCTTAGACTCGTATATATAGAAAGGAGGTCTTTTCATTTGTATCATCCAAGAATTGTTCATTTATGTAATGTAAAGGAGGTTGCCCCCTTGAAGAGGCTGAATTCTAAGGCGTTGATCTTTCTTTTCTATCTTTTCTTGAGCTGGTTTCATAACATTTGGTATCAGAGCTTTGGATTCTAGGGTTTCGCTGCTCCAAACAGGTCATCGTGGAATTTTCGCTATAAATTTTTTTGTGTGACGTTTCAAAAGTCTCAAAAAAAACCCATTTGAGAAGAAATCGTGCTGAACCTTGGGTCCAAATTTCAGATCTTTGCGCGCGATATTTGTGGAGATATGCTCTGAGGAATTTGGTCTTTTTGCAGACTCCTGAATTACATTCAAAACAGGTGACCTGGGCAAAATCGTCATAACTGTCTTTCTGAGGATCGGATTGAAATTTTGTAAGAAGGTACAAAAAGAGGACGGACTGTAGTTTCTTGTATGTGTTGTTCAGATCCAAAGGTCGAAACAGTGACTCGTGGCACGTCGTACAAGTTCCCTCTACTAAACTAGTCTATAATCAAGTCACTGTGGGAGATTTCGCATAACTCTTCCTTGGAGAATCCAATTTGGGTAAGACTTGTGGCATTGGAAAGAGGACACAGAGGGCTACTATATTTCACAATTTCAGAACTTAAAGATCTGAAATTACAGAGTTACAATCGTTTCAAGGCCGAGCTCCTAAAATCAAGAAAAAGCAAGATGAGGAAGTTTGATGGCAAGGATCCGGTAAATTGGATACTTCAGATGGAGCATTATTTTGATTTACATGGTGTACAACTGTTACAAAAGGTATGTATTGCATCTTCATATTTAGAACCAGATCAATTTTTATGGTATGAAGGGCTTTGTTCTCGTAAAAAACTTCTTACATGGTCAATTTTCACGGAGGAAATGATAGCACATTATGAGGATACAAAGAGCAACACCTTCTTTAGAGCAACACCACAACAATTGGAAAGAGTAAAAGGGCTTTGTGACATAATGGAAAGCAAAATTATGGAAACCAGGAAGCATACCCCTCACAACTATCAAGATGGAAGTGTTGTTTCTCCCAGCCTTCCACAACCTACAAGGGTTACACCACAACAATTGGAAGAAAAAAGAGAAAAAGGGCTTTGTTACAATTGTGATAGCAAATGCACTAAAGGTCATAGGTGTGCTTAGAAGAAATTATTTTACATAGAATATGAAGAGGAGGAAGAAAAGGATCAAGAAACATCAAAAGAAGAGGATATACGCCAGGACACCACCCTAGAGAAAGAAGAAATGAATCAGACCATATCTTGTAAAGCATTGGCAAGAATTACCACTCCTCAAACTCTCAAGATAGAAGGACATATCAAGAAGAAAAAGGTGCAAGAAGTGAAAGATCACATTGAGAAAGAAGAAATGAATCCAACCATATCTTGTAATTAAATGGACGAAATTACCACTCCTCAAACTATCAAGATAGAAGGACACATCAAGAAGAAAAATGTTCAAGAAGTGAAAGATCACATCGAGCATCAAGAAATGAATCCAACCATATCTTGTAAAGGACTGGAAGAAATTACCACTCCTCAAAAGATAGAAGGACATATCAAGAAGAAAAAGGTTCAAGCAGAGAAAGATCACATCGAGCATCAACAGCAAGTTCTCCAACTTTTAAAGGATAACGCCACTTCGGTGCAAAATCAAATGAAACAACAGGTAGATCAACATCGTAGTGAAAAATGTTTTGATGTAGGTGATTGGGTATTTTTACTGCTACATCTCAAGCAAGCTATTTATGAGAAGGAAATGTTGGCAATACTACATGCACTTAAAAAATGGCGACCTTACCGAATGGGAAGACTCTTCAAGGATGAGGATGTGGAAGCATTGTTTTGTGCTATTTATATTATCCAACCAGATTGGATAAACGAAGCAAGGGATGAATGGAAGAAGGACGAAGAAGTATGGCCATTTATTCAAAAGTTGCAAAAGATCCCAATTCAAGCAATATTGCCAGAAATTGAAGAGGAAGGAAAAATCATATTGGAACCTGGAGCAGTCACAGAAACAAGAACCCGACAGCTACGAAATCGATCAATTTCAGAGTATCTCATCAAGTGGAAGAACTTACCCACTGAATATTCCACATGGGAGGACAAGAATTTTATACAGAAGCATCAAGAACTACTCAAGCGTTGAGGACAACTCTTTCTGAAGGAGAGGGGCATGTTAGGCCCCTATACTACTAGTGTAACCCCTTATTGTTATTAATATAACCCACTTATTATATTGATGTACCCATGTAGTGCCCATATTGTTACTATTGTGCCCCATAGAAGCCCACTATTGTTATTATTGTGCCCTTACATTATTATTGTTATGTCGGCTCTGATTATGTTATAACGCCTTAGACTCCTATATATAGAAAGGAGGTCTTTTCATTTGTATCATCTAAGAATTGTTCATTTATGTAATGTAAAGGAGGTTGCCCCCTCGAAGAGGCTGAATTCTAAGGCGTTGATCTTTCTTTTCTATCTTTTCTTGAGCTGGTTTCATAACACTTTATGATTAAAGGCCACCAGATTGGAATCTGCTAGATCAATCCCACCTATCGCTGATAACAAAGCCTGCTTTTGGGAGGGGAAATTCTACAGTACTTCAAGTGTCGACATAGCGGATGGAAATTGGGCCAGATCCTCCACTATATTATAATTCTGTGTTGCTCGGGCACGAGGATTAAATGTCGATTTATGTACTACTCCCTTTGGTGGTTTTATAGTTAATTCAGGAATGATGGGTGGAACAACTTCTGGCGAAGTTGTTGTCGAACTACTGGGTTGATCTGTAGCCTTGTTGTTCGACGACTATGGATTCCCATAATCTTTATTCCTTGTCGATATCAAAGCATCATTTTTCTGTTTCGAGATGGATAGCATAAGCACTTGGGATGGGGAAGCATGATCGATAGCAACCAAATTAGTTTCTAGGTTTGGAAACGGATCAGTCAATACCGCTGAGGTACTTGAAGTTTTTAAGAATTTTGTGACCTCAACTCGATGTGGACAATTTTTCATATAATGGTCCTCATTACATATGAAACATGGCTGATTAGGTTTCTTTCGCCTAGTAGGGTTTCCAGAAGATTTCTCAAGAGGTGAATCTTCCTATTTCTTCTTTTTGTTTTTCCCTTTCTTCTTTCCCCCTGGTTGCTTTGGTTCTTTGCCTTTGTCAGATGACACGACATTGACCTCCGAGGAAAGAAGTTCTTCATTTTCTTTTTGACTAGAGACTGCAAGGGCTTTCTTAGATGGAGCCTTTGCGGTTTTCGTGCTTGTGGTACCGATCATGCCATCGCCAGCATGAGAGTCCCTATTTGATATAGGAGGGGAAGGAACAGAAAATTCTGGTCTAGGAGCGTCAGGAATTTTGTCGTAGAGTGTGCCAAACTGAGTATAGATCAAGTCTAAATATTATGCATGAGAAATGACTTGCTCTTCAGTGACAAATCCTCCCTTAGCCACATCCTCTATAATAGAGGGCAATAATGACTTTATAAACCATTCAGCTAAAAGTTGATCAGGAACATACGTCTTTACCATTTGACGACGACACCGCCACTCATGAATATGATCAGATATGCGAGTGGTTGTTGTCTATTTAGAGTTGGTAAGGAGTTCTGTCCCTATTTCGTACCTTATGGGTAACTGAAAATGGGTTAAAAAGGTAGTGGCAAGGAAGCTAAAGTTATCAAACGAAGCTCTAGGCAATTCAATATACCATTTTGCTGCCGGACCAGTTAGCGTTCGTTGAAAAGAGAAAAGCCTAATTGAATCATAATTTAGGGTGTTAGATGAGCACCACAAAGGGAAGGTCATTACATGATTCGATGGTTCTTCACCTAGATTTCCATTGAATTTAGGAATATTAGAGGGAAGTTTATGAGGAATCATTGGCCACCAAGGGGCGTAAGCAATTGGATCATTTGTCAGTTGGTTCAGATCTGGTAATTCCAGAGTCACCACAAAAGGAAATTGTTGATTTAGGTTTAGTGAAGCATACCCAGGATAAGATGGGATTGCCTGAGCAGTAGGTATTTACATACCAGCATAATGTATCTGATGCTGATAACTTTGATAAGGTTGATGGTCATTACCATTATAGTATGGTTGTTGATATTGTACCAGCCATGGTTGTTGGGCCATTTGCTGTTGCGCAATACTGGATGATTGACCAAGATGTGGGGTGATGGTACCCGTTTGAGCCTGAGTCGTTCCAAGTAAGGAAACACTAACCTGAGATTGTGATTGAGCCATAGAGACAAGAGGCTATTGTATTGCAACCTGAGAGACTTGAGGTTGGCATACAACAGGCAGTGCTTGTACTTGCGACACAGTCACAATAGCAGGTGTAGTGGGAATATTCGACACAGGTTGATTTGGTTGCATTGAATATACAACTCTTGGTTGTTGAGGCAGTATTGGTATCCAACCACTGGATGTAATTCCAGTTTGACCTAAATTTTGTTGTGAACTCTCATATGGTTGTTCTCCAAGAGGGAATAATGAAAAAGCATACTGCCCCCCATATGGCAGCAGTCCAGTGCTCAAAGGATAGATTGGTCTTTGAAGACTGGGTTGCCCAAATTGAAACTGGTATGCAGGATCAATTTGCTGAGTTTGAACATAAGAAATGCCAGACAGGATTCCGGATGAACAAGTAGGAACAGACCATGTCGTCGAAACAGTCCCTGGGTGGACTCCATCTAGTAATTGATGACTAGTTGGGACAGATGGTATACCAGCAAACATCGTCAGAGTGGCAGTAGGAAGTTCTGTTGTGGCTGTATCAGACGACACAGTCCTAGAAGTTGATGGTTGTTCAGACATATTTAGCCTATCCAAAATATTTCCTAGCGATTCGACAGGAACTTGCGATGAAGGATGATTAAAAGAACTAACTTCTGTAGTAGAAGGATATAAGTGGATCCCAGTTCCAAAATGTAATGGGGTATTGGATGGAAGATCCTCTACAATCTCTTCTATGGCAATCAATCTAGGTGGAAGAGGTAGACCGTCAGGTCCGTAAAATATTTCTGGAGCCGAAGAAGGTATAGCTTCTGCAGTGACAGATACTAGAGGGGTGACACCTTTTGAATTCTGGAACTCAACTTCCAGATGTTCAGGTAAGTGAACTTCAGTTTCTGGATCAGCCCTAGATGGAGCTGTTTCAGGAATAGAAGTGTCTACCGTTACACTAGGATCAGTTCTAATGTCCTCTTGTAACTGCAGAACTTCTTTTATAAAGGCAGATGTACCAGAAATGATTGGAGTAACTGGAGTCTCTGATGATGTTGAAACACAAGTTTCAAATAAACCAGGAGAATTCGACTCAATTAAACGAGATCGTTTTTCCTAGAATGGTTTCGTTTCCGAAGTCAAAGATGGTTGACTCGCTAGTCTCTGCGAACGACAGGGTTTTGATTGACTTTCTTCCATGATTGTGGATTACTTGATCAACTCAAAATTAAAGGGAAAAAATTATTCCGATTTAAATAAATTTTAATAACGCTTTGATACAACTTTGCTTTTTCAATTTTTAAGAGTCAAGAAAAAGCTAAAGATGACTCTAGTCTCCTTCGATTTTTAATGAGCCTGAAGTGACAAGTGCTCAGGTGCACCTTTTCTTTTAAGGAGTCAAAAAGGAACGAAAGTGACTACTCTAGAAACCTAGATAGAGGGATTACCAAACCAATCGCAAAACTGCAATATACACCTTGGTGGTAAATTAAAGAGAAATTACCAAGGACTTTACGTATGGCAGTCAATCTTCCTAAATGTTGTGTTCAGTGCATTGCGATCGATAGGGCAGTAGACACGGCTTCCTAATGATAAAAGGATATCAGCCTATTGTGGTCTCCCAATATATACTTGACAGTACAGGGAGCACAACCTTGTACTGGCACTTGTCGTATCAAAGAGGAGGAATCACCCAACCTTCAATGAAAACAATAGTTACCAAGTTTTACGACGCTGAAACATGTCTCTAGCATAGACTTATAGATGTGTTGCGTTAGGTTCCAAAGCGTTTTTATGTTCATTGAGATTTATTTTAGAGTTGATCTTGCTTAGAAGTTTGTCTTTCAAGGTTCACCGTGTGATGTAGATGTAAAATTCCTAAATATTCAATCTAAAATGATAAACAATCCTTTATTTTGTTTTAGTAATGAAAATATTAGCTACTAAGGAAAGAAGAGTACGATTCTTTCAACAGAGAGCAAAGAGCACACATTAAATGCACTTTTCCTAAATCATCTTTCGCACACAGTCTAAATGAAAATGCAAATGCATGTATTTGTTTTTCCTTTCGTTAATGTGAGAATGCTCAAAAGGAAAACTAAGTATAGATTTGAACTATTTTCTTGAAAGCGACATTTCGACAATTTATTTCCAAAACGAAAGGAAGACTAAAATGACACTTTCTATTTCGAATGGAAAACTGCTTTCGACACTTCAAATATTAATAATTCAAATCAAATATAATGACAAAAGTACAATCGACTATCTAGAGGAGGAAGACTTTATGACACTCTTCTTTTTTGACTCAAAATGACAGTTACGACACTTTTTGCATCAAAAACGACAGTTCAATTAAGCTACTTTTGACAAAGGAGGATAGTAAATGATGGACAAATACATAAAAACATTTACAAATCCTAATCAATGGAGGCTGAATAATGTAAAGGAAGGAGGCTTCAGCAATGAGATACTGATCATAAGCAGCAAAACTACTGAATAGAGCTGAAAACAAGGAGAAAAAAACCAAATTCCAAAGAGAGAAATAGTATCACTCAGTCATCGCACTTGTCCTTTAGGGAAACAGGGATGCATCTCACCTGCAACACATGGGAGGTGCGATGTATACAGGCTGCCAGTTACAGACAGTGCGATGGGCCAGGGAGCGAAACTAAGTTTGGTTTTTGCTCAAAATTTGCAACTAGGTTCAGTAATTTCAGCTGAGCTATGATGAACAGTAAAAACAAAGTACATGGGTGTGATCTCAAGAGGTTATTGAGCTACCACAAGGATTCTTAGAATGTTTGTAAGTCAGATGTTCATTTCATAAACCAACCCGGAGATTGACTGAAGTAGCATTCATCTACTTTGCAATTGCATAGCAAGAGCAGTTCGAAGGTTAGCTGGCTAACTTTAGGCTCCGTCTGTAGTTTATAAAGCAAACAACAATAACAAACAAACAAACTATTCGTTCCCCAGTGGAGTCTCCATTTTGTTTCCCGGAAAACTAGTGTCTTTTCAATCTGCTAGTCCCACTAAGACGAGTAGCTATCTTAGAAACAAAAAATCAAAGCAATTTGCAATTTCCTTTATGTATGACAGATAAGAGAGAAGCAAAGGGGACCAACCTGGATCTTCCACTTGGCTCCTTGCTTGATTTCTCTCTCCCTTGATAGAGCTTGCCACTCTTCTCCTACTTGTCCCGCTTTAGAGAATACCTATAGAGGCAAAGCAACAAAACACCATCAAAGCATCTTGATCTATAATATCATAAACAATGCAGAATCAGAAGTACATTGACCATATAATTGCATTCACAAATAACAAGATTCACAAATACATGATTATATGGAGGAAAACTCAAATAACTTTATTAATAGTAGAAGAGAGAATTACAAACCAGCTGTCTGATCCAGCATCATCCTCCCAGCATCAAAGCCCTCTTCACCTCATGTAAAGCATGATCACCCAACAATACAATGTTCTTTCTCAAAGAGAAACCAACAGCACTTCCTTACAAATTACAAAATTCTAGCCTCTAGAGCTCTCAAATGAGGGATCCATTTATAAATGTCTTGCAAGGGTGTGAGTCAACTCTGGGTTTTTGATTAGTGTCATTCCACTGGTAGTTCTTGGTTCCACTTGGAGATTTCATTGATCTCTTACTCATCCCTGGGCGAATTCAAAGAGGCAAGTGTCATATGAGAAGTTTCTGGAAGATTCCATGATCATCCACTTAGCAAACTATCTCTGCCATTTGTCTATTCCTACTCATCACACCCCACAGAAGGCTGTTTTAGTATGCATCACACTTGGCTAGTGCAACAGCCAGTATGCATCGCACCTTGACCATGGAGTAGTCAGTATGGTCTAGTTTTGGCAAGTTCTGAGTGGTTTTTCAGGTGGAACTTCTGGGAAATGATGTAATCAGTTGACAATGATCCTTTAGGGTATGAAACAACAATTTTAGGGGTTAAAGAGCCCTTGGTTTATGGACATATGAGTTTAGGGTTGCAGTGCCCAAATATGTCTATAATAGTGCGTTTGTAAAAAAAATGAATATTGAGCATCTAGATGTGGTGTTGATATTATTTTTTCAGTATTTAGATTTGGAAGCTAGGAAATGGTTCAAGACTTTTCCTAACAAATCAATCAACACTTGGAAGTAATTAGAAAACATATTTATGCAAAAATGGGGTGAGAAGAAAGACCATGTACACTTTATGACTAAATTTAATGCAATAAAGAAAAGAACAAATGAGGATGTCACCAAGTTTATAAAAGTATTTAACAAATTGTATAATAGTTTTCTTGTTGACATTAAAGCCCCACATGTAGCAACTAAGGTGGTATTTGTTGGATCCTTTGAATCAGATTTTGGGTTTACTCTAAGAAAAAGAAAATCACCCACGCTAGACAAGATCCAAACTAATGCTCTAAAGGTAGAGGCAAACTTTTCATTAGCAAGGAAGCTAAAAGGGAAAGTAGAACACAGTGATAGGAGAAAGGGGAAAGAGGAATCCGGTTTCTCTAGTTAAGCCAAGAAGTTTGAAGAACAAAAGTTGGGTGAGATGAATAAGTTGATCAAAAACCTCTCAAACAATTTAGTGAAGATAAAATTGGAAAAAAACCCTCCTAAACAAATACAACAAGGTCCTAACAAAAACTTCATTCCCTAATATAGGATACCTCCATTGCAACTTTTTGAAAGGGAAAGAAAAGACGAACAAGACCAAATATATCCTCCCTCATATATAGAAGATGACCTTGAGAAAGACATTGAAGATGCACTTAAAATTTAGGAAAATCAATGCTAAACTCTGCCAAAAGAGGAGCTTGAAACATAGGCATAGGGAGGAGAGGAGGATTATCTAGATGCTCCTCTAGATAAAGAAGAGATAGGTGTTTATTGCAAACAATTTGCAGACATTATACAAGTTGAATTGCATAGGAAATATGACCTGAGATCTAGAGAAAGTTCTCGAACACAAGATCAAAGAAAAGAACCTACCCAACCAACCACCCCCAAGCAAGCTAATAAGGTAAAACAACTTGTTAGGCCTGACCCAACAACTAAAGGATAAACCTCCCATCCCACTCATTCTAAACCTGAATCTACAAAAACATAAAAACAACTTGTGAAAACCAAGCCAGTGGTATCAGGAAAATAAAGAGACAGTTGATCAAGTGAAAATGAAGAAGAATACATCTTCCTATAGTTTACAAAGGGAGTTGGGGAAAATGAAGATATATGTTCCTTTAACTGAATTGTTGAAGCAACCTGCTTATAAAAGACAAATTTCTAATTTCATAAATATGTCTTCTATTACCTCAACACAATATAGTTTGAATTTGTAGGAAGACAGGCATGTGGTCATGTTTGGTCCACATGTAGAGGAGAAAGACCCTTCCACCCCTCCATTCTATGTCACATTAGTGATTCATGATATGATGTTGCATAATTATATGCTTGATTCAAGGGCTTCTCACAATCTAATGCCTTTGTCTGTCATAGAGCAGTTGGACTTGAAAATAACAAAGCCATATAAAGAATTATATTCCCTTAATTCCGAAAAAGTAAAATTCCTTGGGATGATCAAGGAATTGGTGGTTGATTTGGCTTAAATCCCTATGACAAGTGTGGTAATGGACATTGTGGTTGCAAACATTCCTGCAAGATTTGGCACGTTTATTTCTAGATCATGGGGAATGAAGCTTGGAGGATCCATCAAACTTGATCTTACATATGCTACTATTCCAATGTTTGGTGAATAAGAACATAGATTGTACAGGGAATCTAGATTTGTGAAGACTATCACTAGGGAATATAATTCCAATAATTCTCTAGTACATGGCTAGGAGAAGGACCTTTCATGTCTCTTGTAGGAAAAATATGATCAAATTATGGAGGATACTCAAGTAGAAATTTCCACACAAGTGAGTAAGCAGGAAATGAAATTTGACTTTGTTTAGAAATTATATTTTTATGGAGCCTACTCTAAGGAAGGAAATGGAGTAGACGTGTTTTTGATATCTACATAAGGTAACCTCATGCCTCTCTCATATAAATTAGAGTTTGACACTACAAACAATATTTTTGAATATGAAGCATTGGATTTGGGCCTACAAGCTATCAGAAATTTGAAACTCAAAATTTTCATAGTTTTTAGAGATTCTAAATTGGTTATAAAACAAATTAGGCATCAATGCCAAATGAAACATCCTAGGTTGAAATCCTATAGAAATGAAGTGTGGGATTTGAATGAGAATTTCTTCTTGGAATTTAACATTCAATATCTGCCTAGAGAGAAACACAGAATGGTTGATTCCTTAGAAACAATAGGCAACACTTTCAACCCACCACAAAACCCCCTTCTCATATATGAATTTGAAATCAGGAATAGACCTTCAGTACTAGATAATGTAAAATATTGGTAGGTATTTGAGGATGAAGATCAAATTAAACAATTTATGGAGGTGATTGGAGAATTTTCCAATTCTGTAATTGACCATTGGGGCGAAGACATGGAATAAATTGAAGGAGCGAAGCAACACATTTCTTGGTAAGAGTCTATGGCTAGGCAGAAAATTTTTCATTTGAAGGAAAATATAATCCCAAAGGGGCAAGTTCCAATAGAAATCATTTTTAATGCTAATGATGTGGTAGTTAAACCAGCTAAGAAGGAGCAAGAGGAAGATACAAAGGATTTTGAAATTGGCACATAAAAAAAACCTAAACTAGTTAAATTTGGCCAAGGGAGTCCCAAAAGGATACAAACAAAGGTATCTTGACTCGTTCAAAGAATATGCTGACATTTGTTCCTGGTCCTATGATGACTTAAAAACATGTGATACTGGTTTCATTTAGCATAAAAGTCATTTGAAATAAGGATTTAAACCTCATAAGCAGAAACTCAAATAAATTAACCCCTTCTTCTATGCTTGATAGAAAAAGAAGTGAATAAAATGCTCCAAGATAATATCATTGTGTCTTTGAGATATTTAGATTGGGTGGCTAATATAGTTCATGTTAGGACAAAAAATGGAGAGATTATATTGTGTGTGGACTTTAGGAACTTGAACAGAGCTTCTTTTAAGGATAATTATTCTTTTCCCAAGATGGATTATATTTTACAAAAATTGGTAGGGTCATTAAGATTGTCCATGATTGATGGGTTCTTTGGATACAACCAGATTTTTCTACATCATGATGATCAAAAACCGATTGCCTTCACCACACCTTGGGAACATTCATGTATGCCATAATGCCTTTTGGTCTCATGAATGTTGGTGTTGTATAAATTCCTTGTAGATTCAAACTGCAGATTATAATATGCTAAAACAATTGAATTGAATCTTCTCTACTCATCAGTGGAGACAATAAATGATCAATGAAATCATGAAGCATAAAAGAGAAATAATTCAATCACACAGCTAAAAACCACTGCCATATGTATATTGCATTAATAAGAAAATATGAGAAGATTACAATGTTTTTCTCAAGCTCGAGCAACCTCTGCACTATCTCTATTTATCCCACTGCTTCATAAACCATCTCAAGCCAATACTTAGCCAATTTTGTTGCTTGCCAAGCTTCTATTTCCTTGTACAATTTCCTTGGGAATTAGTCCATAGTTAATTGGGAAATTCCACAAATATGAATTGCACAATCCTCATAGTCCTTCCTCTGATTGCATACACCACCTATACAATTCAAATGATTATACAATGGATAGTATATTATCCCTAAACTCCAATAACAACTAGTTTTTTCTCTTATCTAACATGCATGAGTTAATTATGAGTGAATCTTCAGTTTATTGGTTGATCAATGTTGGTTACAGCCCACTACTGTAGGTTACACCCCACTACTAGATCTCCCACTAATTCCTCCATTAGTTAAAACTTTTTTAACTGAGTTTAACTCAGTTAAACTGAGTTTAACTCAGTTAAACTGAGTTAAATAATTACAACTCAAAATAAACTCAACCAGGGCACCTAAAAAAGTGGGAGACACTATACATGACTCTATTCATACTCTCAACTCGAATTAACTGAGCCAACTAAGTCAAATTAACTTAGTTAACTGTTACAAGTTCTCATGAGATGTGGAATTAAAATTTAATTCAAGGACAAAATTAAATTAGGATTTTCATGTTGCATTCTCAACACTCCCTCTCAACAAGAAATGGATTATCTACTACCCCAATCCTGCCTCTGTGAAAATCAAATTTGCACCTTGATAATGCCTTTGTCAAAATATTTGCATCCTGCTCCTTTGTAGGAATGTACTCCAGAAACATGATTCTCCTCTGCACATAATCTCGTAGATGGTCATACTAGATGTCAATATGCTTGGATCGATCATAAAAAACTGGATTCTCAGATAGTTTGATAAAACTTTGATTGTCATAGTAAATCACTGTAGGATCCATCTGCTGACCCAATAACCCAACATGAATCTTCCTCATCTAGATAGCCTCACAAGTTTCTTCACTATAAGCCATGTACTCTACTTCTGTTGAACTGAGTGCAATTGATCTCTTCTTCCTAGTGTACCAAGAAATTTTTGTTGACCCAATACTGAAGATTCCCCCTAATGTGCTCTTTATGTCAGATGGACATAATCGCCTCTGACCATGTTTGATGAATTTTGTATAATTAACACTTCTCGATCTTCCATAGGAAAATCTAGATACTAGACCACCCTATGGACAATCTCTCATCTATCAAAGTGCAACAAACTACACTTTTTGATAGTTATATAGGTGATTTGTCTAATTACTTGGCATATTCAGTAGTCAATTATGCAAGTGACCTTTCTATATACAAGGATCTCATAACATAACATGTAATTGATGTTGTTGAACCCAGAAGAACAACAAGACCCAACAATGTATAACAAACTCACACAATTAAATTAGCCATACATTCTGTGGCCACCAAAAAAACTTCGAGAACCACTAATTTTCACTATATTTATCTGTTGATTAATTAGTTTTGCAGTTTCTACTCAAAGGAAAAATGGAAAACTACTTAACTAACAAACAAATCCAATAACCAACAAACTATCCACTATCATTTGTAAATATAAAAACAATGGTTAGCCTGCTTCAACAAGGATGGGCAATCCACTTTAACGAGCTCTCAAAACAAGCAATGGCTAGGCCTGACACTACCATGTGATTTGTGAGATCCCCAAGTTCATGAGTGTAGAAAACATAAAAGTCTGCACATATTTTCCACAACTATAACTATGAGAAAACTATAGATAATTTAAAGTAGGGTTGGCTCTGCCATGCATCCCATCAATCACACCCCCGTTTTGCCCTCTACGCCTTTAGTAAGCAGGTATTTCAAAATGATTGTGTGCATGCAACCCAGCAAGTTTGGATGCATCATCTTCGACATCCTCTTGTTGTGTGCATAATCATTGATCAGGTGTTTTGTCGAATGGTAAATATTCCATGTCCACGCTCACTGCACCAACAAGTAATTTTTCCCAAATTAATGTTTTCCAGCGAGACAGTCACTTCATGATGGGATGAGGGAACCACATCAACCTTTTGCAATGGCTCAACAAACGAAATTTCCAAGACACTATCCCCTTTGCTCCGCGACATTGAAAGTATAAGCTATGACCGAAAAAACTAGAGCCCATAACAACAAAACTAGTCAACCTCTCTACTTTATCGTCTACCTCTTTATCAAATGTATAAAGTACATCTAAATGAAGAAGTTGTAAAAAAATAGTTGAGGGAAGACACTTCGTTAATGGTTTTCAAAATACATTGATGGAAATAACTGTGAATTGGTCTGCTGACAGCTGACCTCCCAACAAATGCGCTTGGCCTCTTTTGTCAATACTTTTCAAAGATCCCCTACGACTCTCATAAATTCTCTTCGCTACAACGTATTACAAGGAATAGAAAATACACGGCCCTGAACATCCATACCTTCGAGAGCAGGGGTAACATATAGCGTATTTTAGAGTGAATGATGCCTTCATGAGATCTGACAACAGTATCTGGTGTTGATGATCCAGAATTTGTGGTGGATGAACTCAATGCTTGAGTCTTGGATCGAATTCCTTTTATTGTTGTTTCCACGGCACCACCAGAAAAGTAAAACAAAACAAGGATTTATGGATTTACAACGATGGTTACAGTAAATCCATTGTGCTTTGTCCAGAGACGCTTGGAAGACTTGGTAGAAGGGATGAGATGGCTCATTCCAGCACTGTAAAATGGCTACATGAGGCTCGACTTCCAATTCCCATTTCGCTTTACAAGTACGCACTCTTGGACAAAGATCTTGCCTGTCTGTGTTCTCAGAGCAACTCAGGTTGATCATGGAAGTTCCATGCTTGATTTTCATATTACATTGTAACTCTCATTCCAATCACTCCCAGCGAGACACAAAAAACAATACCAAATTTAACACAGCTACAGTCCGAAAGCAAGCACTCTCACACACTAACCAATCTAAAGCAAACACTCTCTCACACTAACCGATCTATGTATCTATGTATAAAAAACAGAACCTCGAATTTCTTCCATCTTCATGGGCCCTCTCTCCGATGAGGGAGTCAGGTATGGTATAAAAAACAGAACCTCTGATTTCTTCCATCTTCATGGGCCCTCTCTCCGATGAAGGAGTCAGGCCCATACACGCTCTGATACTAACAAGAAAAATGGAAAAGTAAATATGGTCTACACATTATTTACAAATCAAATGATATCTTTTTGTAAATCAAAGAAAACCAAATTACAAGCCAAATAAATAGTGTTCATGAGATCCAACAGATTCTAAAGAAAGAGAATATTGTTGAGCCACATAAATAGCTCTCTTGAGATCCAACAGATTTCAAAGAAAACTAATATTGTTGAAAAAAACATCTCAACAAAATTTCAACAACCAACAACCCAATCCTACTTATATACTAATGTAAGCATTATTCCAAGTCTCCCTTAGTCAATTTTAACTTATCGTATTCACATAAAACTCAACTCCCCTTCATGCTTCACAACTTCAACCTTAAACAACACTAACTAATTCAGTAAATAATGTAAATAATCCAACATAATAAGAAAAATATGAAATCAATTTTATTGAAAAAACTCACATTAACATCATTATCAACTTTTTAATAACCTCAATGCTAACTCTTAATTAACATTGTTATCAATGTTAACACAATTTGATGTTACACATTATCTTGCTGCAATACCAATTTAATACTCTTCTTAATTAATTCAGGACAAGTAAAAATGAAATAATGTAAATAATCCAACATAATAAGAAAAATATGAAATCAATATCATTGAAGAAGCTCACATTAACATCATTATCAACCTTTCAAATGAAATGATGTAAATAATCCAACATAATAGGAAAAATTTGAAATCAATATTATTGAAAAATATCACATTAACATCATTATCAACCTTTTACTAACCTCAATGCTAACCCTTAATTAACATCGTTATCAATGTTAACATAGTTTGATGTTACACATTATCTTGCTGCAATACCAATTTAATACTCTTCTTATTATTCTTCAAAACACCAACCAACAATGCCACTAAGACAAAAACCCCTTGGACTTGCATATCAATCGAGTATGCAACTACCAAACCCTTATGCAAGTGAGGTTCACCTTCATCCTTTTAATAACCTCAATGCTAACTCTTAATTAACATTGTTATCAATGTTAACACACTTTGATGTTACACATTATCTTGCTGCAATACCAATTTAATACTCTTCTTATTATTCTTCAAAACGCCAACCAACAATGCCAATAAGACAAACACCCCTTGGACTTGCATATTCATCGAGTATGCAACGACCAAACCCTTATGCAAGTGAGGTCCACCTTCATCTCCATGATGGCGTTGGAGTCCATGGAAATGTGTGTTCATCTTTGTTTTAATTACATGTCTACCTTGTCACCATCATATAGTTATGGAGTCCATGGTTATAACATAGTTGTGTATTGACGTCCTCTGATACGATAATAGGTGCTCGTTCATTTTGTTATTACCTTCCTTTATTACGAATATTAAAATAATATAAATGGAGACAAATTCAACATCTCTCTTGTCATAAGAAAATTCAATATGATAGGTGGACCTCACTTGCATAAGGTGGACCTATGACGGTGGTCATCCCTAGGTAGTGTGTCATAAAGTGACCTCTATCACCTAGTCGCTACTCCAATAGAAGATAACTCGTGACTAGTCATGCTCATATAAATACTTAGCCCACAACTGTGTAGTAAGAGAGGGAAAAATAAAAATTTGAAAGGTTAAACCAAAACCCAAACAAATAGACAAGCAAGCCATAGACAAGGATATACCAAGTGTGAGAGGACAAACTCCTAGAGAAAGAAAACTAGTTCTTTCCCGAGTGGAGTTACCAATTTTGTTATGGAGAAAATCCAATTTGTGGACAGGGGAGTCTTTCTTCGAGTTTTTCGTTAACATTAGGTAGACTAGGGCTGGAAGACTATGGAGAAAATGAAATAAAGTGAAGAAAACAATCTATTAAGATATATAACTGGAAAAGGAGGTAATCGGGGGTGCATCCTTTTAAGGACGATCCTCCTCACATATTCTTAGTGGGAATAAATCTAGAGATCTAATTCTCTATCTTTTACAACTTGTGTCCTGCATGCAAAGAGAGAATATACACTTTTTTAAATATTTACATGGAATAAATTGTTAGAAACAAGTTAATTTTAACCTTCTTGATAAATCCACACAAACATGCATATAAAAGAAATAATCATGAAATGATCACGTATGGAATTGAACAACAATTAAGAAGGGGAAATCTGCATAGATCTATTATATTAATCAACAATAACAATGTAGTACATAAATGAAGTTACTTCAATTCCAAAAGTAGTCCTCTCTCATTCTTTACCTTGGTCTCTCTTTAGGCCTCTCTTGAAAATTCAACAACATAAGATTATTTAATTTCTTCCTTTCATTTCCCTTGGCTTGGCTCTCATTATATAGATGGAGGAGAGGTAGTTTTAGGATGAGTGGATGTGTTTGAATGCTTTAGTGAACTAGGAGAAGCTAAATCAGTATGCTAGTTTACTAGTGATACATATGAAGTGTAACTTGAGTCTCACACTGATTCTTCTTAAGATTATAAATTTTGGAGGTTAGGAGGGAAGTCTTGGTTTGGAAGTAGTGCAACTTGCGATCATTGCATGCTACAAGTGGTGCATCCCATGACTAGTCACACTATTCTAGTTAAGGTGTTCATGATCATGTTCAAAACTATGTTGCCAAGGGGAAATAATGTAGTGTTTTAGTATGGAGTATGAATAGATGCTTTAAGTCACATTAGGATGGTTTTTAAGAGTATAACGCTCGGGCCTAAACTTCCCCCTAAACTCCAACTACAAAAATCTTTGTACTTGAGTGTATCCCCATTTGTATTCTAAAGCTCCATCGTGAAGAGACCATGAATTTGAAAATCCCAACATCAATACAAAAATGTATGTTCCTCAATTTTATTTTCTGATGCTTCAATTTCTTAAAACTAAACCAAAACAACTTGACAATCTCCTCTAATATTGAAACTATACTTAATGTCAACTGAGTCAACATAAACCTTAACTCCTCTTATTTCACAACTTCAACCTTGAACAACACTAATAAACTAAAATTGAGTAAAAAGAAAATGGTGTAGATAATCCAACTTAAGATGAAGAAAACAAATTCAATATTATTGAGAGGACATGCATTAACATCATTACTGACCTTTTCATAACCTCATATTAAATACAACAAATACAACTCTTAATGACAATGTTATTGATATTAACACATTTTAATACTATAATTTATCTTGTTGCAATATCAATTTAACTCTTCTTATCATTCTTCGAAAATCCAACCAACAATTTCATGAAGACAAAGAGCCCTTGGACTTGCATGCCCCTTGAACTTGTGTGTCCATGCAATGTGCAACTACCAAAGCCATGATGGCATTGGAGCCTGTATTCTTTATGTCCCATGTAAGAGGTTTCCTGTTAACAATCAATCGAGTTAACAAATTGTATTCTTTATATCCTGTGTAAGAGGTTTCCTGTTTCATACATTGAGATTTTCATGAATATTTAATAATCTTTATCTCTATGTTTTGGTTCTTGTACTCGCAAATGTCTATGTAGTTGTGAAGAGATGCAGATTTTGCCAATACAAGAGGCAATTCAAATAGTATAAACTGTATATGAATGTATCTGCCAAAAAAGCTAAAACCATTTTTTGTCCATAAGCCTTAATATGAACTGCGTAAGCCAAAAATATATAAAACCAAGAAACTGAAATTGGAGTTTGCATATAAACATTAGCTAAATCTGTTATTATAAGCTGATTTAAACTACACCCATAATTCTGAAATTGGAATGAAATATTTTTCATAAATAAAGATCTCTAATTATGGCAGAATAAATTTAGTGCCAAGAAAAAGTTTTGGAATATTTGGACCTTGCACATTTAGAAAAAACATTAACCCATATTAAACTACATTATCTGAAACAAAATTTAATTATGGTGAGGCACGCAGGAGATGTTTTAACTCCATCGGCGCAGTGCAGGTATACCGAAGCTGGTGGACTTGGCTGCATCTGCTTCTGGGACTGCACATGGAACTAGTCCACTCACCCCTGCTTTTGACTATTCAAGTTGACAAATAAGGGAAATCACTTCTGACTTAGATCGCTTGGTGGGCTGGTCGAGAGAAACTGAGCCAGGGCTTGCTTGTCGACTTGCTAAAATGCGTGTCTAAACCAGACAACCATGTAATCCTCAACCACCCGCTCACTGCACTTAAGGCAGGGACTAGCTGTTGTGCAACCCCTCTTGTTATTCTTCGAAATGCCAATAAGACAAAAACCCCTTGGACTTGCATATCCATCGAGTATGCAACTACCAAACCCTTATGCAAGTGAGGTCCACCTTCATCTCCATGATGACATTGGAGCCCATGGAAATGTGTGTTCATCTTTTTTTTAATTACATGTCTACCTTGTCGCCATCATATAGTTATGGAGTCCATGGTTATAACATACTTGTGTATTGACGTCCTCTCATACGATAATTGGTGCTTGTTAATTTTGTTATTACCTTCCTTTATTATGAATATTAAAATAATATAAATGGAGACAAATTCAACATCACTCTTGTCATAAGAAAATTCAATATGATAGGCGGACCTCACTTGCATAAGGTGGACCTATGGCGATGGTCATCCCTGGGTAGTGTGTCATAAAGTGACCTCTATCACTTAGTCACTATTCCAATAGAAGATAACTTGTGACTAGTCATGCTCATATAAATACTTAGTCCACAACTATGCAGTGAGAGAGGGAAAAAAAAATTGAAATGTTAAACCAAAACCCAAACAAATAGACAAGCAAGCCAGAGACAAGGATATACCAAGTGTGAGAGGACAAACTCCTGGAGAAAGAGAACTAGTTCTTTCTCAAATGGAGTTACCAATTTTGTTATGGAGAAAATCCAATCTGTGAATAGGTGAGTCCTTTTCGAGTTTTTTGTTAATACTAGGTAGATTAGGGCTGGAAGACTATGTAGAAAATGAACTAAAGTGAAGAAAACAATCTTTTGAGCTATATAACTAAAAAAGGAGGTAATCGGGGGTGCATCCTTTTAAGGATGATCCTCCTCACATATTCTTAGTGGGCATAGATCTAGAGATCTAATTCTCTATCTTTTACAACTTGTCTCATGCATGCAAAGAGAAAATATACACTTTTTTAAATATTTACATGGGATAAATTGTTAGAAACAGGTTAATTTAAACTTTCTTGATAAATCCACACAAACATGCATATAAAAAATATAATCATGAAATTATCACGTATGAAATTAAACAACAATTAAGAAGGGGAAATCTGCATAGATCTATTATATTTATCAACAATAACAATATAGTACATAAATGAAGTTACTTCAATTCCAAAAGTAGTCCTCTCTGATTCTTTACCTTGGTCTCTCTTTAGGCCTCTCTTGAAAATTCAACAGCATAAGATTATTTAATTTCTTCTTCTCATTTCCCTGGGCTTGGCTCTCATTATATAGATGGAGGAGAGGTAGTTTTAGGATGAGTGGAAGTGCTTGAAAGCTTTAGTGAACTAGGACAAGCTAAATCAATATGCTAGTTTGATAGTGATACATATGAAGTGTAACTTGAGTCTCGCACTGATTCTTCTCAAGATTATAAATTTTGGAGGTTAGGGGGGAAGTCTTGGTTTGGAAGTAGTGCAACTTGCGATCGTCGCATGCTACAATTGGTGCATCCCATGACCAGTCGCACTATGCTAGTTAAGGTGGTCATGATCATGTTCAAAACTATGTTGCCAAGGGGAAATAATGTAGTGTTTCAGTATGGAGTATAAATAGATGTTTTAAGTCACATAAGGACAGTTTTTAAGAGTATAACACTCAGGCCTAAACTTCCCCCTAAACTCCAACTACAAAACTCTTTGTACTTGAGTGTATCCCCTTTGTATTCTAAAGCTCCATCGTGAAGAGACCATGAATTTGAAAATCCCAACATCGATACAAAAATGCATGTTCCTCCCCTACTCAATTTTATCTTCTGATACTTCAATTTCTTAAAATTAAACCAAAACAACTTGACAATCTCCTCTAATATTAAAATTATACTTAATATAAACTGAGTCAACATAAAATTATACTTAATATAAACTGAGTCAACATAAACTTTAACTCCTCTTATTTCACAACTTCAACCTTTAACAATACTAATAAACACTAATAAAATAAAGTTGAGTAAAAACAAAATAATGTGACAATCCAACTTAGGATGAAGAAAACAAATTCAATATTATTTAGAAGACATACATTAACATCATGACCAACCTTTTCATAACCTCATATTAAATACAACAAATACAACTCTTAATGACAATGTTATTGATATTAACACATTTTAATACTACAATTTATCTTGTTGCAATATCAATTTCACTCTTCGTATCATTCTTCGAAAATCCAACCATCGAAAATCCAACCAACAATTCCATGAAGACAAAAGACCCCTTGGACTTGCATGCCCCTTGAACTTGTGTGTCCATGCAATGTGCAACTACCAAACCCTTGGGAAAGTGACGTCCACTTTCATCTCCATGATGGCATTGGACCCTAGCAATGTGTGGTCATCTTTGTCTTAATTACCTTATCGCCATCCTACCATTATGGAGTCCATGGTTGCGTATTCACCTCTAAATGATCTTGTGATATTGTAATTGGTGCTTGCTCATTTTCCTTCTAACCTTCTTTTATGACCAATATTAAAATAATGAGATGGAGACAATTTCAGCATCATTCTTGTCACAAGGGTAGTATTCAATAACAGTGGTGAGATTTCTTTTGTTTGCTGAATTGTAAGACAGGTTAGGACCATAATGTTAAAAAAGTATGATAATCCTTGTAATATTAAAATAATAAATGTAGCATCATCCTTATCATAAGAGCATCCCAATAAGTGTTGGGTAGTTTTGAGTGTTGGGTAGTTTGTTTATTTCAAAAGTAAGACCCATAAAGTTAATCTAGTGTATGAATGTAACTAATATCATACATCTATAACAAGATTCCTGCCATAATATGCTCCACATTGTCTCTTTACGAAGTTATTCTTTAAAGAAATCTCTCAAAACCTTCTGGAGTAGTATTAATTGGGGAATCTTTGGCATGTGTCGTAGTTTTTCTTATAGTGGTGGAATTTGATGGTATTAAAATGATGTTATGTTTAAGTGTAAAATAGGATTGTATTCATGAGGGATGATGGAAGTTTAGTGGTGTTTTTTGGTTTTTTAATAAATTATTTAAAATAATTAGATTTAATGGTGAAAAGTGAGGAGTTTTTGTTAGTGGATACGATTCAATTTTTATGAGGGTTGTTTATTTTTAAAAATTATGGGGGGCATTTTGAGGTAGTGGGTGAATGTGTGATTGCACTTAGAGAGAATATATTAATGATATTGTGACCTATGCACACATAAATGGATCAAAGCTCATTTCATGTCTTTCTTTCTTTAAAAAGCTCAAAAGGGCTGGATCCAATGGTGGGAAGCAAGGATTTTTTCACCATTGGGCAAGGTTCAATTCCCCTGAGGGCATAGCCTAGAGACATGGGAGCACCTTGAGGTAGTGGCTAAATGTGTTGTTGCACCCAAAGAGATTATATTAAATGGCCTCATGACCTATGCACAGATAAGCGAATCAAAGCCCACTCCCTTGTCCACCTTTAAAAAAATCCAAAGGGTTGGATTCAAAGTTAGAGAGCAAGGAATTTCTTAATCGTTAGGTAAAGTTCAATTCTCGTGAGGGCCTAGCTTTAAAGCCATGGGGCCATCTTGAGATATTGCTCTAATGTGTGGTTGCACCTAGAGAGGCTATGTTAAAAATGGTATCGTAACCCATGTACACATAAGTGGATCAAAATCCGCGGTCATGTCCTTATTTTAAAATTCAAATACCATGACATGATTAGATTATGAGGGTTTTATTTTTTTTGGCAACTAAGATTTGAAATCCTCGGTAGTTAGGAGAAGACACCAAAAAATATCCAACTATGTAAAAGGTCGGTATGAGATATAGTGCCTAAGTAATTTTGACAACTTAAATACCCTTCATCATTTCTCTTAAACCATATACTAATCACACAAATCACAAACATATTAACCCTTTAACTTTTAAATTTTTTAATAAAATTTTTAAAAATATTGTTTCAATAGATTTTATTACTAAATTTTTTAATTAATTCAAAAATATTAATCTCAAAAAATTAACGACCTTGTGAACCTTAAAAAACAATTTGATTTAATAATTCAAAAATTCTAAAAAAAGTCAACGTTTATATTTCTCACATTATTCATATTTTTCCAAAGGAATGTTAAGAATTCCATTTGTATTTCTAATATGTTGTGTTAAGTTTCTATGGTTTAATGTGTTGATATTTTTAACATGGAAAAATGAGTATGATTATAGTAGATGAAATCAATGTTATTTGATTATAGCTTTAGCAACCATTTTCCACTCTCTATATGATATTGATTTTGGAGATGGTTATACTTTTGGTTTTCATTCTCCGCTATTTATATGATTTTGATTTTAGAAAAAGTGGTAATTTTGGTTTTTCTTTCTCTGTTTTGTAAATTTGACCAATTTTTTTTTATTGATAATCAATGTAATATAATATTACAATTGAGATGCCTTGGGATAGTTTATTTGCCAAGCCCACCATAAGAGAACTTGTGAATTTCCCAAAACCAAAATTGGCTACCAATTTGTCCGAAAAAAGATGACAAATATTTACAACCAGTGAAGCGTAGAAGGAAGAATACAGTTTCCTTGGTAACTAACCCTCTGAGAAAAGCCATTTCCACATAGTTTTGTGAACTAACAATGCATATGATTACTACAGTTTTGTGGCAATTTTCACTATCAATCTCCACTACCTATACAACCTTGTTTTTAGAAATGGTTCCCATGTTATTGAGTGTTTTGTCCTTCCAAAATATTTTCTTTCAATAACTGGGTTATCGTTATCCTATTTCATGAATGTTCATGTTATGCTACGTGCCATCATTGTTATCAAACACGATGGTTGCACAACCATGGCTCTATGTAACTTTGACTTCATGCATCTCCAATCACTTTGGTCTTGATAAGTTTAACTTTTTAAAACTTATTTATTTTACATATGAGTTTTGCAAACAATGAGGTCTACGAATTGGTGAATCCAAGTTGAGCACTTGGTTCTCCGGTAGGATAGTAACTTAGTGTCACAGGGATGTTGGTTGATGTGGAAACTCGAGGTAAGAGAAATTAGGAATAGTAGTGTGACAATAGGGGAAGAAGTTCCCTTATGGGTTTCCCTTAGTCAGAAAGGATGTCCTAGGGTTGGATACTCCAAATAATGGGTGTTTGAAGCTTGATAAGTTTTTGAATGGATGTATGTTGGGTATTGGAAAGGTGTCAAGGGTGAAGGTGACGCTAAATGGAGGAGGGTTTCCATAATAGATGTGAGGGCCTGTAGAGTGTTACCACTAGTGAGTAGTGTTTCCCCCAATCATTTTTGGGAGGGAGGGGGTTCAGATCTGATTGTGATGTTCAAGGAAGAAGGTGGGGGGTGAGGGAAAAAATATAGACTCATAGTAAATGGAAGGGGGGGAGGGGTTCTGATCCCATTAGTATATTTAGGAAAGAGGTTGGGGGGTGAGGGAAAAAATATAGAATCATAGTAAATGGATTGCTAGAAGCTCCCTTTCCATTAGTGGAAAAGAAAAACCCCCCAACTGAGGGAAGGTCATGGAGGGTGATGCCATGGGTTGCATTAGTGTTGCGGGAGGGGAGGAGCGAGGGGAGGGAGAATGGCAACAACTAAAATGGATGGCATTAGTGTCTACCCCAAATAGAGAATCTAGGACTACTAGGTAGAGTAGTAGAAGCACTAATATCATTGAGTGAAGCTAAGGGGGGAAGTGAGGTAGATCCTCCCTTTTTGGCACCTAAAGGCAGAAAGGCCATTCCCACATGTGATGTCTTAGTTACAACAAATATGGCACAGGGGGGGGGGGGCAATGATAGAAGAAAGAAAAATAATTTGACATAGTCAGATGTACTTGCTATAGTATAGGTCTAAATGGATATGCCAATATAGGGTTGAAATTAGGTAAGGTGTTTTCATCTGTAATCTCAATTTCAATATTTCCTCTTAAAGGAGTGGTGTGTGTACCAGATTGGTCTGAGGGAGTATGATACAATGAACACACTCGCCTGTGAACAACTGGTGGATCTTATGTAACTAGAGATAGACCACATTTCTTCCATAACCTACAAGATATTGGTTCAACCATGATGTTAGGGTTAGAGGGCGGCCCAAATAAAATATAAAGGTAGAGCCAACGTAAACCAAAATCAAAGAGCACACACAAAAAAATTGTATGAGAAACAACAAGAAAACCAACTATCTAAAGGTACCTCCTACAAGTGAAGATGCTTGATGTGATGAAATCCCCAAGGACCTTGAGCTAATAAAGGACTGATAAGAAGTTACCCAATCTCCAAATATCGGCCTTAACTAGCACAAGTGACCTTAATGGAGTTGAGCATCACCCCCAAAGAGCACTGAGATGGTGACTAATATCTACCTCAATTACCATGTGTACTTCCCACCCATAGTTGCCTAGGTAAGAGCCCTAAAATATAGGCCACTAAGGTCACCACGTCACTAACAACTGATGGGACATATGGGGTCAAGACCATACAAGTAGGTAGTGTATCTAAGCCCAAAACTTCTAGGGGTATTTCTCAAAGTGAGTTGTACACCTCTTAGAGAGATGTTCGAATGCAAATAGTCAAACAAACACTAGAAATGAATGGACTGGGGATGTCACTCCACTTGTCCTAATGTGACTTTATGTTTGACTCCTATGTTAGAGGAGTTTTCTAGCAAGAATTTGGTGGCGGAGTGGATTTATCAGTCTCTATGATATCTAGTTTTGGCTTTTTGGCCTTAGAAAATTAATTCTCCAATCCTATTCCAAGGCCCTAAATACTTATCATTGTTGGTGTGCTATAAAAAAAAGTCTAGTGAATTTGAATTTTTTTCTTTTTAAGGATCACTTCTTACTCAACAAGGTAATGGTGTGTAGATCAAAGGTTGTTTTTGACTCATTTATGGACAAGTAAAGAAAATCAAAATAATGAAAATAATGTAAGATTTCACATTCGATAAACTCCATGTACAATAGAGAGGATTCTTTTCTTATTTTTCTTTCACGTCAAAAGAAAAACAAAACTCAAATGCAATCTTACCAATGTATGTGATTATCAATGTACAACTAGTTTTCAAAATGAAACTATCAAAAAAGAATTTAAATGATTGTCTTTCAGGTTTTCCCCCTTTTTAATGAATAAAGGAAAAGAAAATTATTATTGTAGGAAATGCTAAATAAATCTAGTTTTGACTATTAAATCAAACACTTTTCAGACAACATTTCATCAAGCAAGATAACTTCAATCAAGTTCATCACAATAAAAAATCCAAAATTCCAAAAAAAATTTAAGGTTTTCAACCCTATAAAGAAATTACTTGCAAACAAATTCTTAAAAAATAGAAAATATACAATGGTGAGAACTAAAATATACACATATATTTTTCTCTTGGAACCCAAAACTACGAAAAGCAGTTTGATTTTTTTCATTATATTCATTTCAAAGTTATAATACATCATATACATGTTGAAGTATTCATAAATCCCTAATCCATTAACCCTGGATTAGATCATAATTGTAGTTCCCTTGACTGGATCTAAAAAACACCATGGAAAAAACCATCATGCGTAAAACATTGCAGAAAACCATGGGTGGGTCCGCCCACCATCCTTGGGTACACCCAACCATCCTTCATTTTGCCTTAAAGAATAAATTTTAGAGTGTTTCCTTAAACCCCATACAATGGGGCTGCCACCCCCTGCGCCTGACACAACATAACAATGTGTCTAACCCCACATTATCCCACTTGTTGTTTTTTTTGCACACATGGGGCCACAAGATTACACGATCATTGGTCCAAGGCCACAATTCCCATTTTTTCTCTACACCTAGAAAACTTCTTAGTGATTACAAACTTTGTCAATGCGTCTGCAATATTCTTAAAAGTGTCCACATTTGCCAACAACACCTTTCTGTCTACAACCATATCCCTCACAAAGTGATGTTGAACATCAATATGTTTTGTCTTCAAATGATAAGTAGGGTTATTTTCAAATAAAATTACACTTTAGTTGTTGCAATTTATCCTTATATATCATTATACCAACCACGTACCTAAACACAATATCTATAACCAAACTGCTTCCTTGCTTGCATGAGTGGCTGCCATGTGAGTTAGCCTCTGTAGTTGAAAGTGCCACTACAGACTATCTCTTGCTCTTCCAACTAATTTCTCCCCTAAATATGTTAAACACATACCCACTTGTAGATCTTCCATTATCCATATCTATATCCCAATCTACATCAACAAAGCAATGTATCTCCAACACTTTGTCCAATCCTAGTCTCCCTTATAGAATAAACCATAATCACTAGCGACACACAAATACTTGAAAACCCCTATCACTACTATCCAATGCTCCTTCCTTAGTTTTGACATAAACCTGCTCACGAGTCCCACTACATGTGTAATGTTTAGTCTCTTATAGACCATTGCATATATGAAACTACCAATTGTACTCACATATGCACAGGAGATGTATTCTTCCTCTTTCTATGTCTCAGGACACTATTCTATATATAAATTTACACTTATAGTAATAATAACCTTCACTGGTTTACTATCATGCATATTAAGCCTCTGTAATATTGTCTCAAAATACTTCCTCTGGTTTAACCAAAGTTTCCTTTTTGTATGATCTCATTTAATTTCAATGCCCAAAATGAAGTTTTTAGCACTAGGATCCTTCACGTTGAATTTATAGGAAAAGTGGGTCTTCAGATCCTGGATAATTTCTCTATGATTTCCAATTAGCAGCATATCATCCACATACAATACCAAATAAATAGCATGATCACCAATAAATTTAAACTACACATAATGATCTTCTTTACTCCTTGTGAATCCAAGTCCCTACATGTATGTATCAAATTTTTGATACCACATACATGGTGTCAACTGCTTTAACCCATATAGAGACTTTTTTAACCTATATATTGGTTCTTTCTTACCTTTCACTACAAAGCCTTACGTTTTCTTCACGTAGATCTCTTCCTATAGAACCCCATGTAGGAATGGTGTTTTCACATCCATCTATTCCACCTCAAGATCAAAAGCAATAAAAACAAATAAAAGTAGTCTAATATAAGCTAACTCAGAAACAAGAGAAAAACTATCATCAAAATAAATTCTCGACACCTTGGAATAAAATTTTTCTACCAATTGAGCTTTGTATTTCTCCACTTCCCCTTCTGCATTCATCTTCTTCTTAAACACCAATTTTCTATCAATGGGTTTTCTTCATGCCGACAACTCCACTAGATCCCAAGCCTCAATTTTTTCCAAGTCTTCCATTTCTTTAACCATTGCCTATTTCTAGAGTTTTCCATCCTCTACATCCATTGCATCCGTGACAATTCAAGGATCATCATCAGTAATAGATAAAGAAAAATTTGAACGAAAATCAGATGGAGTATACCTCTTTGGTTGCCTTCTTTCTTGAACTAATCTCCTCAAAACTGGAGTGTGCAATTCCTCTTCTAATTCCTTTTCTTCTATGGAGTTTGAATATTCATCCTTCATATCAAAATCTATATTCTCTAGTTCCTTTTCCCTTGGTAGGGATTCTTGTTTCATGACATCCTTCACTTCTCTAAATATCGCATCTCGGATGTACACAACCTTCTATGTTTCTAGGTACCAAAGCTTGTAACCTTGTAAACCATATTTATACCCAACAAGATTAACCTTTTAGATTTACTATCCAACTTGGTTCTTTTCTAGTCCTTTGGAACATGTACATATGCATCACAACCAAATACTATTAGATGTGAAAGAGAGGGTTTCTTACCAATCCATAACTCATGAGAAGTCTTGTTCTCCAAAGTTGATGAAGGTGATATGTTAAACAGATAACATGTAGTATCCACTACCTCTAGCTAGAATGAGCATAATTAGATCCCTTTCCTTTCTCAAGAGTTTTATATATACAGTTTCTTTTGTAGTGCTCTTCTTTTCCACATTTGTAGCATACCTTTACAAATTTTCCTGGAGATTTAGATCTCCCTCTAGATTTATATCTCCCGCTTGAGGACTTATTTCTATTTCTATTATGCGAGAATCCTCTTATAAACAAGGCATCTCCATTATGGTTCTCCATGTTTTTCCCATATCATCTCCTATGACAACAAAGATGATACTATTTCATCAAATTTAAAGGTAGTTTTGTTGCTACGTATCACAACAACTAGACTATCCCATGAGTCTAGTAGAGAACAGAAGAGACTAATGCACTTATCCTCATCTTAAATATTCATATGAATAAATAATAACTAACTTACCACAATATTAAAGGCATTCAAATGTTTTTTCACTGAGTCCCTATCCCTCATCCTCAAGTTATACAACTTCTTCCACAGTAACAATTTATTTACCATGGACATAGACTAATACAAAGTCCCTAACTTGTCCCACAAAGTTTTCATTGTAGCTTCTCCTGAAACATTCAGTAATATGAAATCTAAGACACACAAATGTATTATGCTCCTTGCCTTCCAATCCAACTTGGTCTAGTCCTTTGTCGACATTATTGTTGGTTTAGTACCTAGATCCACTGCAATCCAGTGATATTTATCAACCAATAGATCCTCCATCTTGAGATTCCATAGCTCAAAATTTTGTCCGTTGAATTTCTTGATCTCTATCTTTCCATTCTCCGTCATTCCATTCACCAAAAGAATTGATCATGTAGACCTCCCACTGTAATAAGGTCTACCACATGCCAAAGCCAAACCAATTAGTTGCAAAGGTGTTCCTTTGAAGCCAAAATTGCTCTAATACCAAATGAATGTTTTATCACTATACAGAAATTACTTGCAAATAAATTCTTAAAAAGCCAAAAATATACATAGATATTTTTCTTTTGGAACAAAAAATCAAGAAAACATCAGTGATTTTTTTCATTATATTCCTTCAATGTTACAATACACTATATACATGTCGAAGCATTCATAAATCCCCAATCCATTAACCATGGATTAGAACAAAATTGTAGTTACCTTGACCAGATCTAGAAAATACCATGGGAAAAGCCATCATGTGTAAACCATATGCCAAACCATTGGTGGGTCCACCAAGAACCCTTGGATATGCCAAAAAAAATAATTTGGGGCATTGCCCTGAACCCTGTGCATGTGGCTAGTTGTGCAAAGAATATAATACATACCCAACACTTTCCAATGTGTATGCATGGAAGAAAAATCAAATAATGATATTGAAAAATATCAAAAAAGAAAAATCATTCAAACAATAGAAAGATTTCTCAAGGATTACAACTTCAAACAAAAACCCAATAATTCATTAGCATGAAAAAAATCCAAATTTCTTGTCTTTTCAAACAAGATAGTTTAACAACAAAAGAAACATTTTTTTAAGAAAGGGGGCTACAACAAATCGATCTCAAGAAAGGGTAACTCAAGAAAATCACAAATCTAAATAGCGAAACCTAGGGGTCAAGAAGGTCCTTATCGATCACCTACATGGGTGGGCATGCCTAAGTAGTGTCCCTTAAAGTGACCTCTATCAAGCGATCATCACTATAATATAAGATAGCCCATGATTGGTCTCACTCTTATAAATAATTAACCCACGACCATACAATAAGATAGGGAAAATTCAAAATTTGAAATGTGAATCAAGAACCCAAAGAAAAAGAAAAGCATGCCAGAGACTCGGGGATGGACCAAGTGTGAGAGTACAAGATCGTGGAGAAAGAGAACTACTTATCTTCCCTACGAAGTTTCCAATTCTTTGAGGGAGAAAATCCCACCTATGAATGGGTGAGTCCTCCATTGAGTTTTCCCTTAAGTCAAGGAAGATTGGGGTCTGAACACTGTGCAAAAAATGAAACAAACTTAAGAAAATAGTCCATTGAGATATATAAATGGAAAAGGAGGTAATTACATGTGCATATTTTTAATGATGGTCCTCCTTACGTGTCCTTGGCTAGCATATCTCTAGAGATCCTATGATCTATCTTTACAACTTTTTTCATGCATGCAAAGATACAATCGACACTTTTTGAAATATTTGCATGGAATATATTGTTAGCAATAGGATAATTCTAACCTTCTTGATGAATCCATATAAAAATGCATATAGAAAAATATAATCATAAAATGATCATCCATGAAATTGGACAACAATTATATAAGAGGAAATTTGCATAGATCCATTTTATTAATCAATAATAGAAATGTAGTACATAAATGAACTTACTTCAATTCCATAAGAAATATTCTTTGATTCTTTACCTCGGTCTCTCCTTTGGCCTCTCTTGAAAATTCAACAGCATAAGCTTATTTAATTTCTTCCTCTCATTTCCCTTGGCTTGGCCTTCATTATATAGATGGAGGAGAGGTAGTTTAGGATGAGGGGGTGTGCTTGAATGCTTTAGTGAACTGGATAATGCTAAGTTGGTAGACTAGTTTACTAGTGATATGTACAAACTATAACTTGAGTCTCGCATCGATTCTCCCCAAGATTGTCAATTTTGGAGGCTAATAGGGTAGTTGGTCTGGAAATAGTGAAACTCATGGGTATCTTATGTTGCAAATGGTGCATCACATGGCTAGTCACACTTTGTTAGTTAAGGTGGTCACATTCGTTTTCAAAAATATTTTTCCAAGGGGAAATGATGCAAGGTCTTTGTCTGGAATATGATTAGATCCCCTAAGGCACATACAGGTGCATTTTAAAGATATAATGCTCAACCTAAACTCCCAACTACAAAACTATTTATACTTGAGTGTATCCCCATTTGTCTTGTTAAGCTCCACCATGAAAAGACCATGACTTTGAAAGTCCCAATTTCAATACATAAATGTATTTTCCTCCCCTACTCAATTTTATCTTATAATATTCCAATTTCATAAAGCTAAATCAAAACAACTTGGAAATCTCCTATGATGTTGACATTATGTTTGATTTCGACTAAGTTGACATGGATCTTGACTCCTCTTGTTTCAAGAATTCAACCTTGAACAATGCTAATAAATTGAACACAGGTAAAAAGGAGATGATGTAGATAATCCAACTTAGGATGAAGAAAACAAAGTCAATAATACTAAGAAGACAAACATTTTTTTGTTTGTTTAAAGTATGAGACTTTATATTAACTTGGTAAAAAGTTACATAGTCCAAAATTGTCAGTCTCTAGCCTTCCCAATGGGAAACCAAACTAGATATTGAGTTGTAGAATCTTAAGGTTGTGGAAATTGTTTCTTACTATTGCATGTGATAGACAAAAAGTACAACATTGAGGCTAATTGTTGTGATATATAGTTTTTCTATTACTTAACTGATAAAAACATAAAACAAAAGGATGAGACTTCATGAAAACTATAGATTGGAAATTTTTTTCTTTGGGGATTTGTTGGTTGGCTACAACATTTCCTAAAGGAGAGTTGTTGTGGTAGATTCTAAGGAGAATGTTAATTTTATGATCTATGTTCTCCAATTTCCCTTCCAGCTATGTCAAACTGTGACCATGATCCTATTGAGCCTGATCGTTTTCAACTAGTATGTGCGCCCTAGCATGATTTTGGTATGCTAATAAGCATTTATAGCTTGCATGTAACCTAACTAGCGATAACAAGAAGAGGTACCCATATTGGGGATCCAACCCATAGTTTGGGCTTACACATGATGATCAGGGGTGTGACATGATTCCTGTCAGATTGCAGCTTCAACTTATTCAATTTCCTATCTAACAAGTTTAGGAATGAGTTGCTCATACTAGGCCATAGAGTTTTTGGCCTGAGTGTGAGCTCGCAACTAATGACCTAATCCTTGTTGACCAGTACTAGGAGAAGAGGTGGATGGACAACCTTTCCCTCTTCCTTTACTAGGGGTGTTTGCGTGAGTTCTAGTCATAGTGGTGATGAGGATGATAGTGTAGCACAACTCAGAGATAACAATGAAGGGGTGAAAATGTTGCGTAATGCAGTTCAAGGACAAGGGTTGGCTTCTAGAGAATGAAAAATGGGATAAGGTTTGGTGTAGAACATCGTGAGAGGGGTGAAAAAGGTAAATTGGATTAAACTGTAGAGTGTTAGGTGAGGGGGGGTGGAGGTTAGAAATACTCCAAGATGGCAAGAATTCTAGACAAGATTGGGATTCAAAGGAAGGATATGAAGAACCAAAACACTGGTAATCCAAAAATGGAATCACAGAGACCCAATGTAACACTAAAACTGCCTAAATGGAAAGCCAAGAGTCATACCTGCCACACAGTAGAATTGATAGCGAAGTTGAGTGCAATCATAGTGGGTTGACTTTGTTGGAATTCTCCATCTATTAAGGTGACCACTCTCATAAGCCTTGGAATGGTCCTGATAAAGGAATTGGGGGCTCTTGGGTTGCATGATGTTGCCTGAATCAATGACATCCATTATGAAACAAATCTGGGTATGCTGATTGTTAAATAGTTTTGTCACCCAATGCTTGGAGGTGGCATAGTTGAGGTGCAGAGATCCTTCTAGCATGTACCTAGGATCTTTCATGATTACAAGGATCCAATGGGAGTGAGATACATTACTCTAGTCATAATTATTTTTTCTATCATTCGTGCGTAATGTTTGTCCTCTTCCATTATCTGGCATATCTCTAAACTGTGTGGTTGAGTACCTATTCTACATCTTGTTGACTTTCTAGCTTGATCTCTCATGTCAACTCCCACTTGTTAAATGACTGGCTCTTTATTCCTGTACCAAATATCTAACATGTTAAAAGGGTAATAAACTATCATATTAATGAAGCGGAGAAGGAGATTTTGCCTTTAGCCACCCACCATGAAATTGAGAAGACTAACATTAATATCATTACCAACCTTTTAATAGCTTCCTATTAAATATTAACTCTTAATTAACCATATTATTGATATTAACAACAATTTGATATTACCATCAATTATATTGTTACACTATCATTTTAATACTCTTCTTCTTATTCTTCAAAACTCCAACCAAAAATACCACGAAGACAAAGACCCCTTGGACCTGCATCTCCATTCAGTTTGCAACTACCAAACCCTTAGAAAAGTGAGGTCCACCTTCATCTCCATAATGGCAATGGAGCCCATAGTGATGTGTGGCCACCTCAGTTTTAACTACCTGCCTACCTTGTCGCCATCATACATGTCAATGACATGGTTGTGTATTGACCCCTAAATACTCTTGTGATGTGATAATTGGTGCTCGTTCATTTTCCTTATCACCGACTTTTATTGCAAATACTAAGATAATGAAAAGTAAGACTCGTAATGTTAAAAACGGATAACATCTGTAGTATTAAAATAATATGGTAAGCATTGATGGAGAGAAATATAGAATCATCCTTCTCATAAGATCATCCTTATCGCGTAGTTTGTTTATTCCTGCCCTACTATGCTGGATAGTGTGATTCTTTTCAAAGAAATCTCTCAAAACCGGCCAGAAGAGTACCAATTCGGGGAACCTTTGACATGTGTCTGGTTTACATGGTGATGTAACTTTGATTGTATTATAACGGTGTTAGGTTTAAAGTGTAAATTAAGGATTGGTTTCATGAGGAATTGCAGAAGTTTAAGTTGCCTTGATGTTAAATTATGCTTCTCATTTTTATAAAAATGTATAAAATTAATGGAAGGAATTAGATTTAATAGTGAAAAATAAGAGTGATTTATTATAAGATAATGTTGAATTTAAATGAGGTTCATTTATTTTTATAAATTATGGGATATTTTGAGGTAATGGTTGAATGTGCGGTCAAAGTCTACGCTCATGTTTTTCTTTCTTTGAAATTCCCAAAAGGATTAGATCCAATGGTGGAAAGCAATGATTTTTTCACTATTGGACAAGGTTCAACTCCCACAAGGGCACGTCCTAGAGACATGAGAATATCTTGAGGTAGCGGTTGAATGTGTGGTTGCACCCAAAGAGATTATATTAAATGGCCTCGTGACCCATGCACACGTAAGTTCATCAAAGCCTACCACCATGTTCTTCTTTAAACTTTCTCTCAAAGGGGTAGGATTCAAAGTTGGAAAGTAATGATATATTTATAATTGGGCAAATTACAATTCTCGTGAGGGACTAGCTCTGAAGCCATGGGGCAACTTGAGGTAGTGATGGAATGTGTCGTTGCACCCAGAGAAACCAGATTAAAAATGGTCTCATAAACCATGTACACATAAGTGGATCAAAACCCACCCCCAATTCCTTCTTTTAATAGTCAAATCCCGTTAACATGATTAGATTTTGAAGGTTGTTTTGTCAGGAAACCAAGGTTCGAAACTCATAATAGTTGGGAGGAGACACCAAAAAATATCTAGCCATATTATAGGTTGATGTAGCCCAAGCTAGATAAAATACCTAAGTGATTTTGACAACTTAAATGCCCTTGAATCATTCTTTCTTAAACCATATGTTAATCACACAAATCATAAACACATTAACCCCTCCAAAAAATATAATAATTTTTAATTTATATATATTTAAAATTAAATTTAAAAAAATAATAAGAATTTTGAAATTTTAATATTTTATTACTCTATTTATTAACTAATTCAAAGATATTAATGCAAGTAAATTAACCTTAATGTATGAAGATTTTTAACGAAGAAAAATTGATTAAAAAAATTTAATAATTAAAAAAAAAATCGACATGTTTATATTTCTCAGGTTATTAATATTTTAGAATTCAATTTATATTTCTTGAATTTAGTGTCAAATCCCTAAGGATTAAGATTTAATGTGTCAATATTTTTAACATAGAAAAATGAGTATGATTGTAGTAGATGAAATCAAGGTTACTCGACCATAGCTTTAACCACCACTTTCCAACACTTATACGATTTTGTCTTGTTTTTGGAGATGGTTGTGGTTTTGGCTTTCATTCTCCACTACCTGTATGGCCTGATTTTAGAAATAGTTGCAATTTTTGCTATCAATCTCTATTACGTATACAACCTTGTTTTTAGAAAGTGTTTCCCTATTCTTTCAGTTTGTCCTTCCAAAATATGCTCATTTTTCATTCAATAATTGATTTATCCTACTTCATGAATGTTCGTGTTATTCCCTGGGTGTCATTATTGTCATGAAACATGATGGTAGCACAACCATGGCTCTATGCCACCTTGACCTCATGCATTTCCATTATGACAAGTTTAATTTTTTTAAGTTTTTTATTTTCCAAGTGAGTTCATTTCATATTTCATTTTTATTACTTTTTATTTACTTTATCATTATTATTTTCCAAGTCAATTTATATAAGGATATTTCATTTTATTTTTTTTAAATTTGATTGAGTCTGGATCGGGGCTAGCCCTAATGTTGGATAGAAGAATGTTATGCCCATCATTGGGTTGTTATCACTAGGATTGTGTGAAGTTTAGTTGAGCGTGGATGCCCCTTAGGATAGTTTAATTCCCCCAAAGGTGGCTCCCATCGTCAACCCCTCCCCGTGAGATTTAAACTAGTGGCATAGTGGGAACTAAACTACACACAAACCAATTAATCTACACCTCATGGGTATAAAAACATTTCATTTTTACTCTTAAATACTTACTTTATCACTATTGGCTAGTAGTTATAATCTGTGAAGTTTTACAAAAGATTAAGATTTTTCCCCTATTATTTTAAGGGAATTATTTTTCTTTAGAGATATGTGATAAAATTGAAATCATATAAAAAATAGTACGGCTCATGTTAAAAAATAACACATAAATTAAAAAAGATCTAATAAATTTGATATTTTTTTCCCTATTATATTTACATAATTATTTCTTCCAGCTGTTCCTCCACTGCCTGGTGAATTTCTTGGATTTGTTCAATGAACCTGGTTGCTTTGTCCACATCACTATGCCCATCAACTACTATGTCTTTTTCAAGGACAAAATCCAAGGGAGACCTTGGTATAAAACCAAAACAAGTCTCAAAAGGAGATCTTTGTATAGAAGAATGTTTGGCATGGTTGTAAGCATGTTGCACATAACATAAATGTTCATCCCAAAGCTTGGGGTGCTTGTTGCAATAACCCCTGAGCAACTAGATCACTATCTGATTGACCACCTCTGTTTGGCCATCTGTTTGTGGATGAAAGGTTGTGCTCTTCTTTAGTCTGGTGTCCATCAATTCCCACAGACTTGACCAAAACTTCCCAACAAATCAGGAGTCTCGATCAGATACTATGGAAGTGGGTAACCCAAAATGCACCCAGACATGCTGAAAGAACAACTTCGCTGTTTATTCCGCTGTAATTTTCTTGTTACAAGGTATTAAAATACACATTTTGTTGAACCTGTCCACAATAACATATAAATAGTCATGACCTTTTCTAGATTTTGGCAATCCTCCAACAAATTCCATGGAAACACTTTCCCAAGGATGAGAAGGAACTGGAAGTGGAGTGTACAAGCCTAGTTTTTTGTTGATGGGCTTGATTTTAGCACACATGGTACACCCTTTTACATATCTAGAAATTGTTTCATGCATTTTTGTCCAATAACAGAATCTTTGCAGTTGTGCAACTGTTTTACTTACACCAAAATGACCTGATATCAGAGAAGTATGTGCTTCCCTAATTATGTTAACTCTTTCAATTTGTGGAATACATAGCTTTCCCAAATGATACAAGAGTTGGTCCTTAACATAGTAATCCAATTCTTCTACTTGTTTGCCATGACTTAAAGTTGCATATACATCTCTAAAGTCTATATCTTGTGCATATTGTTCAATGTAGCTTTCATGCATTACTGATTTATGCTTAAGTATAGTAGATGCATTTATGATTGGTCTGGATAACATATATGCAACTTTATTGTGTATGCCTTTCTTATATCTGATGACTAGATGAAACTATTGTAGGAAACCCATCCACCTATAGTGTCTTGATTGCTGCAATTTAGTTTGTGAGTTAAAATACTAAAGTGGCTAATGATGAGTACGTATAATTGTTTCTTTGCCCATTAAGTGATTTTTCCACTTTTTTACACTCTGTACTAATGCATACAATTCTTTATCATATGTGGGATAATTAACTACTACAAAATTAAATGTCTCAGAATGGTAGCATATGGGTTTACCATGTTGTATCAACACTGCTCCCATGGCATAGTCACTAGCATCTGTTTCAATCTCAAATGGTCTTTAAAGATCTAGCAATGCTAGTACTGGTGTTGTACCATTTTTTTCTTTCAAGGTGTCAAAGGCTTTCTGTTGTTTGCCTCCCCACTGAAACACCTTGTTCAATCCTGTCAAAGCATGTAAGGGAGCTACAATCAAGGAAAAATTAGCAATGAATTTTCTCGAATATTATGTTGCTCCTAGGAATCGTCTAACTTCTGTATAAGATTTGGGTTTAGGCCAGTTTACAATGACTTCAACCCTAGAGGGATCTATCATCAATTCACCACCCCCTACAATATGACCCAAATAATTCAAAGATGTTTTTCCAAATTCACACTTTGATAATTTAAAATAGAGATTTTCTTTTTTTCAAAACATCTAGAGTCTGCTTTACATGCTTCAAATGTTCTTCCCATGTTTTATTGAAAACAAGAATGTCATCTAAATATGCAATTACAAATCATCAATAAAAGGCCTAAGTACATCTTTCATAACTCTCATGAAAGTGGCAGGAGCATTAGTCAAGCCAAAAGGCATAACTAGCCATTCATACAACCCCTACTTTGTTTTGAAAGCAGTTTTCCATGCATCTTGCTCTGCTACTCTAACCTGATGATAGCCACTATGCAAGTCCAACTTAGAAAAGTAAACAACTTCTTTCAGCTAATCCAATAGATCATCAATGTGAGGAAGGGGATAATGATTCTTGATCGTTATTTTATTCAATGTTGTGTAATCAATGCACATCCTCCATGAACCATCTTTCTTTCTCACCAACATGATTGGATATCCACATGGTTATGTGCTTGGTCTTATGAACCCTTTCTCGAGCAGCTCCTGTACTTGCATCTTGATCTCTGCATTATCTAAAGCAGATAACTGTACATTTTGATGTTAAGCAGTGGAGCATCTTGTTGCGAATGAATATCATGTACAATTCCCCTTTTGGGTGGCAGATCTTTAGGTTCTTGAAATAGGATATAATATTCTGAAACAACTTTTTCTAAATCAACTTTCTGTTTAGCATATAGCCCTCAAATACATTGGTTTTATGAGGTTTCTTTTCCTTTACAACCATCAGTAAAAATTGCTTGCATGAATTTACAATTCTTTTCATCTGCCCTGAGTTTATGAGAGTGTAATTATTTTTGAGTTTATGAGCTCTTACAATATATTCTATTCCATCTTTGGTGAGTTGAAACTTATTTTCAGCTCTATAGAAATGGCTTTTCTATCATACAAGTAAGGACTTCCTAAAACAGTACCTCATATATCCAAGGGAAGTATTTCTAACTCAACCTCATCGACAAATGCTAAATCAATTGCAAATCTAAGTTTACATTGTCTAGTCACTTGTAGCTTTTCTTTATCACATACCCAACCTAATGGATATGGCTTCTTGTGAGGTGTGGTTAGTAATCCCAACTTCTTTACAATTGCTCCAGAAATCAAGTTTACTTGTGAGCCACTATCAAATAAAGTATCAATCTTTTGATGCTTGGAAATAGCTCTAATATGAAAAATTTCATGTCTTTTACTCTCATTTTCTTCATTATGAATAGTTTGTGCAGAATTACTAGTAGATGCTTCAAAATTTTTACCTTTTATACCTATAGTTGTGATTGTTGTTTCATCACCTGAGTCTAACCCCAAATATTTCTATATAGCAGCAACAATCTTCTTCTTCTTGCCATTGAACTTCTTGGGTTTCAGCTCCGGATGCAAAGACCAGCAATGTTCATCATCATGTCCATCCTTCTTGCAGTGAGTGCATGAAGGTTTGGGTTTTTGTACAGCATTTGCCTTCCTCTCTTTCCATTTCTACTTCATCTTTTCTGTGTTCTTGCTTGCAGTGGGTTTTGATGATCCCCCAATCTCTGGGTTCACATTCTTGCCTCTAGTCTCTAGATGTGTAGCCTGAACAGATACCTCATCTATGCTAGTAGGGTTAAACATGAGAATGGTGTGCCTCAAATAACTATGCAAACCACCTATATACTTCAGCAAAGTTTCAAGTGAGTCTAAAGAAATGCTTAGAATTAAAGCTCTCTTTCTAAATTCCTGGGTATAGCTTTGTACACTTTGCCCCTTTAATTGGCAAAGAGTTTGCCAACTCATCATAGCTTGCTGGATATAAGCTAGTGGATAGAATTGATTTTTAATGGCAAAAACAAATTCACTCTAGGAAAAAAGAATTTTACCATGCTTCTTCAAATCAGCTTGTGTCCTGCCTTCCCACCACACTAGGGCAGTTCCTCCAAGGCGAAGGCTGGCCAGCTGAATTTTTCTCCTGTCTGAATCAATGTTCTGCACCCCGCAATACACATCAATCTGTCTAATCCAGTTATCTAGCTTTCTAGCATTTAATTCTCCATCATATATTGGCAAATCAAATTTTACATCTAACTTAATCAAAGATGTTTTCTTCTTTTTATTTTCAGGGCTATCAAGAGGTGTTGATGTAGAAGGCTTTTCTCCTTTCCCTTTGCCCTCTGGGGCATCTAGAGAAGGTTCTTCAACTCCTTTGTCTTGTTTGGAGGTTGAAGTACTTTCACCTTGACCTTTATTGAATTCTCGATACATCTCTTCTACCATGGCTCTCATGGTCATGAAACTATCCATGAACTGAGATTCTGATTCCAAGGGAATCTCTTCTACCATGCTTCTCCTCGAATAGACTCTCCCAATTTCTGGGTTAGCCTCAACCAGTTCTCCTTCTCCTGATTTGGGTTTGACCTAGTTAGCATTCACAAACAGTTCAGCACAAGCTTGTCTAACCCTAGCAAACCTAAAGCTCTCATACCACTTGATCTGAAAATGAGATCTTAAACAATTATTAAGGTAATTACAAACTCATGTGCATGGATATGCCTATGTTACTTTGTGCAGTGGATCGACAAGATTGTGAAATACATAGACAATGAAGCACTAAAGAAGCATAATAGACAACACACATAAACACAACAAATTTAATAAGGATTCCACTCAATACTCCTGGGCTACATCTCCTGGTCCAGCCTTCAGTGGTGACCTCTCTATTATATCTTCAAACAAAGTTTTACAAAAATATGAGCTCAATTTGAGTCTCAACGCACGACAAATACAACATCAAGAGTTTGTTTGAACCCCTCAAGATTCTCTGAGTACACAGACTCCTTCTATCACTCTCTATCTCTGTCTTTGCTCTGTCTCGACACTGCCTACCTCTGTCTTCTGTTTTCTATGGCTTTAAATCCAATCTGCTCTGTTTGTTCATTTCTCCTTCTTGGCTTTCTATCTACCAGCCTCTGTCCGCTCGAATCCCTCTTCTAAGCATTTGCAATCATGGCATAACACCTTTAAGGGAGGTGGCTACCTGTTCCGCAATAGATGAGTGCATCAGCCCTTTGAAATCCTTGAAATGGCCATTCTCCATTTACACAAAGAAATGCGTTCAAACACAGGAAAAACCACCAAAACATTGTTCATCCAGACTTCAAATCTTCAAATTGCGCCCTATTCTCCTATCGGGTCCGCCTATAAGTCGCTATCGCATGTCACAATGCCCCTCTCCGTGGCTTCCCTTTGTATTTTTAAAATACATTAAAACACTAAAAATCCCATAAAAATGGCTTTGGGCGGAATTGAAATGACATACAATAGCCTTAAGGAACCCTTTCGGGTCCAGTTTATCACATCGACGCTTTATCCTTTGTATTTCGTTTAATAAACAAAATACGCAAATACAAAGGAAATTGTTGTTTCCCAGAACTCAAATTATATCAAATATGGTTTATAATGTTATCGGGTCCGGCCTATCGTAGTCATAGGTATAATCGGGCCCGCTCCTTTGCATAGCTCCAATGTGATATTGCGATATCACAATTGCATGTCGCTAATCCTCCCGGGGAGAGGTTTTGTCCATATATATATGCATATCAGCGATGCGATAGCGCGATTGATTCTGGACCGTTGATCTACACACATAGATCAATGGCTCTTGTTTGATCGTGCCGCCCACTATCGTGCTTCCCATACATCCGCCTCTGATAGTCTTTGTTGATTGCGATTTGCCGATCGGATCTGGACCATTGATCGGCCAAATCCGACGACTCCTGTACATTCATTGTTCAAGCTGTCGATAGCTCTATTTTCACTGTTTTCTTGTCTTTTTCACCTCCCAATAGTGTTTTTCCACCATTTTGAAGGTTCCCCTTATGCGATAGTTTTGATCTTTTAAGCGTTTTTAAGAAGATTTCAAAGACTTAGAGAGTATTCTAGGATCCATTTGGATCACCCACTCTAATAAGGTCTACCACAGGCCAGAACCAAACCAATTAGCTGCAAAGGTGTCCCTTTGAAGCCAAAATTTCTCTAATACCGAATGAAGGTTTCAACCCTGTGCAGAAATTACCTATAAATGAATTCTTAAAAAGTCGAAAATATACACAGAGATTTTTCTCTTGGAACAAAAAATCAAGAAAACACTAGTGATTTTTTTCATTATATTCCTTCAATCTTACAATACACTATATACATGTCGAATCATTCATACATCCCCAATCCATTAACCATGGATTAGAACACAATCGTAGTTCCCTTGACCAGATTTACAAAATACCATGGGAAAATCCATCATGTGTAAAACCAAATGCAAAACCATTGGTGGGTCCAACCACCATCCTTGGATACGCCAAAAAAAAATTTGGGGCATTGCCCCGAACCCTGTGCAATGGGGCTACCACCTCCTTGATGCACCCAACGCAACATAATAGAGCATGTGGCTAGTTGTGAAAAGAATATAACGCATACCCAACCCTTTCCATTGTGTATACGTGGAAGAAAAATCAAACAAAGATATTGAAAAAGATCAAAAAAGAAAAATCATTCAAATAATAGAAAGATCACTCAAGGATTACAACTTCAAACAAAAACCCATTAAATCATTAGCATGAAAAAAATCCAAATTTCTTTTGTTTTCAAACAAGATTGTTTAACAACAAAAGAAACATTTTTTTCAAGAAAGGGGGTTACAACAAATCGATCTCAACGAAGGGTAACTCAAGTCTATGAGTCAAGAAGGCCCCTATCGATCACCTACAGGGGTGGTCGTGCCTAGGTAGTGTCCCTCAAAGTGACCTCTATCAAGTGATCATCACTATAATATAAGATAGCCCATGATTGGTCACACTCTTATAAATAATCAGCCGACAATCATATAATAAGATAGGGAAAATTCAAAATTTGAAATCTGAAACAAAAACCCAAAGAAAAATAAAAGCACACCAGAGACTCAGACATGGACCAGGTGTGAGAGGACAAGATCCTGGAGAAAGAGAACTAGTTATTTCCCCTATGAAGTTTCCATTTCTTCGATGGAAAAAATACCACCTTCAAACGAGTGAGTCCTCCATTGAGTTTTCCCTTAAGTCAAGGCAGATTGGGGTCAGAACACTGTGCAGAAAATGAAATAAACTAAAGAAAATAGTCCACTGAGATATATAAATGGAAAAGGAGGTAATTACAGGTGCATATTTTTAATGATGGTCCTCCTTACATGTCTTTGGTTAGTGTTAGTGCCTAGATTTACCTCAGGCTGAAAAGGTAAGATCCAGGGCCAACATCAAACCACGCTCAGCCTGGTAGCTAGCCCTACCAGGTCAGGAGAGGGCTCTCTCTGGGTCAATCTCAGCAAATTATGATCGATGAGGGCTTGAGATGACTGATAGAAATACTGATCTTAGGCTAGGTATATATGTGAAAGAGTTTGATTGAATGAAATGATGTTTTTGTTGGCTCTAATGGAAAGGCAGATTTTGGGTGCGGGGATTGAGGTTCATTCTTGCAGAGATCTCAATGGGACAAGGTAGGATATTGTTTTTTGCACTTAAAATTGAATGAGATGGAAGGAATAGACAGGTTAGGTGTTGAAGAGGGCAAGAGCAACCATGGATCCTCCCCAAACAGCTAAAAACATCAAGAAACTAAAGCAAACTTCAAGTAGAGCACTGCAATTTCAATGGATTCTACTTACACTCTTGTTTGTTTAGTTCAGAAGAAATAAGATAGATAATGGCATACACGACATATAAGAAAATTCACAATTACAAAAGTAAGCACTGTACCAAGAAAAATTGCCACATGAATCCCAAAGAGTGCTGCAAATCCTGGTCTCAATTCCTTAGCCAAAATGCTGATATGAGTGTACAATGAAGCTCAAGGCTTCCTCAAAGTCCAACCATGCTAATGACTAAAAAACAATATAATATAGACAACCATAACTCATCCTTGCCTCTAGGGGTCGAGCACACATGTTTAGGAGCTGTTTCAACTAATTCTAAACTGAGAACTAGAAATTAGGCAACAGAACAGCGTGCCTCTAGAAACAAGAGAACTGATTCATTAAGTTTCAAACAACTTTTAAACTGATGCGTCTACCTCTACAAGTGAAAATTTAACATATTTACATCATGATCCATCAAAGTACATCAAATTACATCACAAATTTTCCATTAGGAAAGTGAAAAAGTCAAACTAGCCAAAGCTGGGTGAAAAACAGAGCAAAACTTGGTCAAACTGGCAATTTTTCCTCTATGCGCCGCCCCTGATTCTCTATGCATAGTGCCTGTTTGGACCCACTTTTGGAGAACTTCCCGATGTCCAAATTTGCTCCAAGTGCACTTGTTAGAAATGTCTACCTGTCTACTTTCCCACCCAAGTGGAAATTTTTAATTTGGCCTCCATTTGCCCCTCCAAAACTTAGGTCTCCCAACACTGCTTCCTGTGTGTCAAAATAGGGGTAGAAAGGCCATTTTTAGGGTGTTTTTGACCTTTTTGGGGGCTCAAAACCTGTCAAAATTTCTTGGCCATTTGTGAGCATGCATATTTTTTCATGAAAAATCCAAATATGTTGAGTTTTCCTCAAAATGATGCCTCCATCAAAAGCGAGCGCCGGGTGGCGCAATGGATAGAGTAGAAATTTCTGTGTTTTAGTGCCAAAAATTCCAAAAATGCAAAAAGTGCCCCAAACTTTTTGAAATTTGGGCTAAGTCTCCTCCATCAAGCATTGTGTTGGGCCAAGGAAGCCTTAGTCAATATCTGAAGTCTATCATGCTCCTTTCGCCTCCTCGATGCCCTTTTCAACTTTGCTTTCAAGCTCCTAATTCTTGCCTTGCAACTTTTGTTTTTCGCCAAGTAATGGTAGGCCATGTGCCTCAAAAATGTCTTCTCTTTGTTGGCCTTCTCTAGCATCCTTTCCCAAGTGCAAGTTTGTCCTCTCAAGCCAAGATTCACGCTCAGCTTGAATTTCCCTTTCAAGTGTTGTCGACTTGGTTTTCCTTCTCTTAGCAACTTGTCGGTTGCTTGCATGTTTTTGAGCTCCATGGATGAGTGGGACTGATGAGGGGAGGATTTGAGGCTAGCTGTAGGGTTTTGGGGAATGAAAGGGTTTAGGGAATAGTATTTAGGCTTTGGGATAGCAATTAGGGTTTGGGGATATTTGAATAGGGTTTGGGAATAGTGGGATTAGGTATTAGGGTTTTTAGTTTTAGGGATAAGGGGATAAGTGAGTGTGAATGAAAGGGGAGAGGGAAATTAATATGAGTGAATTGTAGTGAAAGCAAAATGAAAATGGGGATACAATGGAAAAACTGCAATTTTTAAAACCCTAGGAAATTTTCTCAACACAACTTTGCAAGGAATTAGGGTTTTGTTTTTAACTGATTAAAACACCATAAAAACTAATGGAAACTCATACATTGGAAATATGGAGGTGTTAAATTACTTTAACACAAGAATATTGAGCAAATTTTTCAATTTTGGAGAGTTTGTGAGTGAAATCAGGCTTCCAGCTCTATGCGTCGCGCCACAAACCCAATTCGTCGCGCCACCTAACCCTATGTGTAGCACTTTTTACAGGAGACTTTTGGAGGCCTTGTCGATGTCCAAATTGGGCGTAGGATAGCTTTTTGGAAAGTTTATTGAGTCTAATTTCCAACTCAACTAGAATGTTTCAATTTGGAGTTCAGTTCCCTGTCAAAAATTAAATCTCCCATGACTAGTCAAAATGTGCAAAATGAGGCTGCCTAAAGGTAGAGTGTTGTTGCAGTCAACTTTGGAAGGTCTTCCACAACTCCAAATTGAGCCCATGATAGATAATTAGAAAGATATTTTTGTTTATTTATCATTTGACTCATCAAGAAAGTCATTTGGCCAACCAAGCTAGGAGAAAACGTGATTTTCCCAAGGTCACTTCAGAGGTGCATCAATTCTCCCGAGGCAACTATATTTTTGACATTTCTCTGAAACCATGACACCTATGTAAAAAGTGAAGGAGGTTTTTCTTCTGTGGCCTATTATGGACAAAAACCTCTCTCAGGTTTCTAAAATTCATGTTTTATTTCTCAGAAACATCATTGGAGTAAAACCTATCCCGATGTGTGGAACAGGGGATTTGTCGAAATGAAGTGAAATGAAGGGGATAAGTGGCTTCTAAATTCTTGAGAAAATTTTGGGAAGTAGGGAGGGATGTTAGGAAGTAGGGGAAAGTGGAATTTCAAATATTGAGTGAGGGGAAGGGGTCCAAAAGGGAAAAACACAGGCCTAGTCTAGAAAATTGTCAAGTTGTAGCAAGAAACTAGGGTTTGTGCAAAAATGAGGAATTCGAGGGATCTCAGTGATGGGAAGTGTTTAATAAGGTACATTAAGGATAGGGGAAGGTGTATGAACATCCGGATACAAGTTTTGCTAATGATTTGATCATCCAAGAGAAATTACCTTCAAAACCCTAGGAGAGGGAAATGAACTTTACCTAGGCGCAACTGAAGCATGAACAAGGTGTAAAATGACCCATTGGACCCTGACATGATGATGACAACCCTCTGAATGATGGTGCACTCAGCTGAATGGTGACATGGACCGACATTTGGACAACTTTGAAAGGAGTAAAAGCAAACCCTAGACCTAATGCCTAGTGACCAAATTTTGCTTGAAGACTCACTGAAATGACAAAATTTGACGTTGACACCACTTTGTAAGAGCATGTTTGATCACTGGAAGAAGGTTGCAAAATCTGACACTAATAGTTAGCGTAGTTCTAGAGATCCTATGCTCTATCTTTACAACTTTTTTCTTGCATGCAAAGATACAATATACACTTTTCGAAATATTTGCCTGGAATAAATTGCTAGCAATAGGATAATTATAACCTTCTTAATGAATCCACATAAAAAAGCATATAGAAAAATATAATCATAAAATGATCATCCATGAAATTGGACAACAATTATATAAGAGGAAATCTGCATAGATCCATTTTATTAATCAAGAATAGAAATGTGGTACATAAATGAATTTACTTCAATTCCATAAGAAATATTTTATGATTCTTTACCTCGGTCTCTCCTTGGGCCTCTCTTGAAAATTCAATAGCATAAGCTTATTTAATTTCTTCCTCTCATTTCCCTTGGCCTGGCCTTCATTATATAGATGGAGGAGAGGTAGTTGTAGGATGAGGGGGTGTGCTTCAATGCATTAATGAACTGGATAATGCTAAGTTGGTAGACTAGTTTACTAGTGATATGTATAAACTATAACTTGAATCTTGCACTGATTCTCCTTGAGATTGTTAATTTTGGAGGCTAATAGGGTAGTTAGTCTGGAAATATTGCAACTCATGGCTATCTTATGTTGCAAATGGTGCATCCCATGGCTAGTCACACTCTGTTGGTTAAGGTGGTCACATTCATTTTAAAAAATATTTTTCCAAGGGGAAATGATGCAGCGTCTCTATTTGGAGTATGATCAGATCCCCTAAGACACATACAGGTGGATTTTAAGGCTATAACACTCAGCCTAAACTCCCAACTACAAAAATCTCTATACTTGAGTGTATCCCCTTTGTCTTGTGAACCTCCACCATGAAAAGGCCATGAATTTGAAAGTCCTAATTTCAATACACAAATGCATTTTCCTCCCCTACTCAATTTTATCTTATAATGCTTGAATTTCATAAAGCTAAACCAAAACAACTTGCAAATCTCCTCTGAGGCTGACATTATGTTTGATTTCAACTAAGTTGACATGGATCTTGAATCCTCTTGCTTCAAAAATTCAACCTTAAACAATGCTAATAAATTGAACACAAGTAAAAAGGAGATGATGTAGATAATCCAACTTAGGATGAAGAAAACAAAGTCAATAATATTATGAAGACACATTTTTGTTTTGTTTTAAGTATAACACTTAATATTAACTTGGTAGAAAGTTACATAGTCCAAAATTGTCAGTCTCTAGCCTTCCCAACGGGAAACCAAACTAGATATTGAGTTGTAGAATCTTAAGGTTGTGGAAATTGTTTCTTATTATTACATCTGAAAGACCAAAAGTACAACATTGAGGCTAATTGTTGTGATACATAGTTGGTTTATTACTTAACCAATAAAAACATAAAACAAAAGGATGAGACTTCATGAAAACTAGAGATTGGAAATTTTCTCTCTGGGGATTTGTTGGTTGGCTGCAACATTTCGTAGAGGAGAGTTGTTGTGGTAGATTCTAAGGAGAACGTTAATTTTATGATCTATGTTATCCAATTTCCCTTCCAGCTATGTCAAATTGTGACCTTTATCCTATTGAGACTGATTTTTGTCAACTAGTATGTGCCCTAGCATGATTTTGGTATGCCAATAAACATTTATAGCTTGCATGTAACCTAAGTAGCGAGAACAAGAAGAGGTACCTATATTGGGGATCCAACCCATAGTTTGGGCTTAAACGTGATGATCATGGGTGTGAAACCATTCCTATTAGATTGCAGCTTCAACTTATTCAATTTCCTATCTAACATGTTCAGGAGTGAGTTTCTCATAGTAGGCCATAGAGTTTTCGGCCTGAGTGTGACCTCGTAGCTAATGACCTAATCCTTGTTGACCAGGACTAGGAGAAGAGGTGGAAGGGCGGCCTTTCCCTCTTCTTCTACTAGGGGTGTTTGTGTGAGTTCTAGTCATAGTGGTGACGGGGATAAGAGTGTAGCACAACTCAGAGATAATAGTGAAGGGGTGAAAATGATGGGTAATGTAGTTATGGGACAAGGGTTGGCTTCTAGAGCATGTAAATTGGGACAAGGTTTGGTGTAGAACATCATGAGAGCGGTGAAAAAGGTAAATTGGATGAAAATGTAGAGTGTTAGGTGGGGTGGGGGGTGAAGGTTAGAAATACTCCAAGATGGCAAGAATTCTAGACAAGATTATGATTCAAAGGAAGGATACAAAGAACCAAAACATTGACAATCCAAAGATGGAATCACAGAGACCCAATGTAACACTGAAACTGCCATAATGGAAAGCCAAGAGTCTTACCTGCCGAACTGATAACGAAGTTGAGCGCAATCATAGTGGGTTGAATTTGTTGGAATTCTCCATCTATGAAGCTGACCACTCTCATAAGCCTTGGCATGGTCCTGATAAAGGAATTGGGGGCTCCCAGGTTGCACGATATTGCCTAAATCGATGATATCCATTATGCAGCAGATGTAGGTATGTTGATTGTTAAATATTGTTGCCGCCCAATGCTCGGAGGTGGAAAAGTTGAGGTTGAAAAATCCTTCTAGCATGTACCTAGGATCTTTCATGATTGCAAGGATCTAATGGGAGTGAGTTACATTACTCTAGTCATAATTATTTGTTATCGTTCGTGCGTAATGTTTGTCCTCTTCCATTATTTGGAATATCTCTGAACTGTGTAGCTGAGTACCTAATCTATACCTTGTTGACTTTCTAGCGTGATCTCTCATGTCATCTCCCACTTGTTAAGTGACTCGCTCTTTATTTCTCTCACTTGTTAGGTGACTCACTCTTTATTTCTCTACCAAATTTCTAGCATGTTAAAAGGGTAATAAACTATCATATTAATGAGGTGGAGAGAGAGGTTTTGCCTTTAGCCACCCACCATGAGGTTGAGAGAAGACTAACATTAATATCATTACAACCTTTTAGTAACTTTCTATTAAATATTAACTCTTAATTAACAATATTATTGATATTAACCACAGTTACATATTACAAGTTAACATGTTACAATATCATTTGATATTAAACTCTTCTTATTATTCTTCGAAACTCCAACCAACGATGCCACGCAGACAAAGACCCCTTGGACTTGCATCTCCATTCCGTTTGCAACTACTAAACCCTTAGAAAAGTGAGGTCCACCTTCATCTCCATAATGGCAATGGAGCCCATAGTAATGTGTGGTCATCTCTGTTTTAATTACCTGCCTTCCTTGTCACCATCATGGAGTCCATGTTAATGACATGGTTGCGTATTGACCGTGGAATGCTCTTGCGATGTTCATTTTCCTTATCACCGACTTTTATTGCAAATATTAAAATAATGATATCGAGACAAGAGCATTCAGCATCATTCTTGTCACAAGAGCATTCAGTGTCATTTTGTGTTGGCTGAAAAGTAAGACCCGTAATGTTAAAAAAGTGTATGATAACATCTATAATATTAAAATAATATGATAAGCAATGATGGAGAGAAATATAAGATCATCCTTATCGCGTAGTTTGTTTATTCAAAAGTAAGAGCCATAGAGTTAATCTTTACATGTATGAATGCAACTGATAACATAGATTTATAACATGATTCCTGCCCTACCATGCCCGACAGTGTCTCCTTGCCCAGTGATTATTTTCAAGGAAATCTCTCAAAGCCGGCTAGATGAGTACTAATTTCGGGGAATCTTTGACATGTGTCTGGTTTTCATGGTGATGTAACTTTGATTGTATTACAATGGTGTTATGTTTAAAGTGAAAATTAAGGATTGGATTCATGAGGAATTGTGGAAGTTTAAGTTGCGTTGATGTTATATTATATTTATCATTTTTATATAAGGAATTAGATTTAATAGTTAAAAATAAGAGTGGTTTACTATGGTTAAATTTTAATGAGGGATATTTATTTTTGAAATTATGGGATACTTTGAGATAATAGTTGAATGTGTGGTTGTACCGAAAGAGAATATATTGATGATCATATGACCTATCTATACATAAGTAGATCAAAGTTTACTCTCACGTCTTTCTTTCTTTAAAATTCCCAAAAGGGTTGGATTCAATGGTAGAAAGCAATAATTTTTTCACTATTGGACAAGGTTCAATTCCCATAAGGGCATGGCCTAGAGACATGAGAGCATCTTGAGGTAGTGGTTGAATGTGTGGTTGCACCAAAAGAGATTATATTAAATGTCCTCGTGACCCATGCACATCTAAGTTCATCAAAGCCCACCACCATGTCCTCCTTTAAACTTTTTCTCAACGGGTAGGATTCAAAGTTGGAAAGTAAGGATATTTTTATCATTGGGCAAATTACAATTCTCGTGAACGCCTAGCTATGAAGCCATGGGAGCACCTTGAGGGAGTGATGGAATGTGTTATTGCACCCAAATAAACTATATTAAAAATGGTCTCATAACCCATGTACACATAAGTGGATCAAAACCCACCCGCAAATCTTTCTTTTAAAAGTCAAATCTCATTAATGTGATTAGATTTTGAAGGTTGTTTTGTAGGGAAACCAACATTCGAAACTCACGGTAGTTGAGAGGAGACACTAAAAAATATCTAGCCAATTATGGGTTGGTGTGGCCCAAGCTAGGTAAAATGCCTAAATAATTTTGATGACTTAAATACCTTGGATCATTATTTCTCAAACTAAATACTAATCACACAAATCATAAATATATTAATCCCTCCCCAAAAAATATAATAATTTTTATTTTTAAATATATATTAAATTAAATTTTAAATAATAATAATAATTTTGATTTTTTAATATTTTATAACTTTATTTATTAATTAATTTAAATATATTAACGAGAGTAAATTAACCTTAATGTATGAAGATTTTTTTTGAAAAAAAGTGATTCAAAAAAAAGAAAAACGGCATACTTAATTATGTTTATATTTCTCACATTATTAAAATTTTAAAATTTAATTTATATTTCTTGCATGTAGTGTCATATCTCTAAGGTTTAATGTGTCAATATTTTTAACATAGAAAAATGAGTATGATTGTAGTAGAAGAAATCAAGGTTACTCGACCATAGCTTTAGCCACCACTTTCCACCACCTATATGATCTTGTTTTTGGAGATGGTTATAGTTTTGGTTTCATTCTCCACTACCTGTATGCCCTGCTTTTAGAAATAGTTGCAATTTTCGTTGTCAATCTCCACTACTTATACAACCTTGTTTTTAGAAAGTGTTGCCCTATTTTTTCAGTTTGTGCTTCCAAAACATGTTCATTTTTCATTCAATAACTCTTTTATCCTACTTCATGAATGTTCGTGTTATTCCCTTGGTGTCATTATTGTCATGAAACATGATGGAAACACAACCATGACTCTATGCCACCTTGACCTCGTGCATTTCCAATATGATAAGTTCAATTTTTTTTACGTTTTTTTATTTTCAAAGTGAGTTCATTTCACATTTCATTTTTATTACTTTATCATTATCATTTTCGAAGTCAATTTATATGAGGACATTTCATTTCATTTTTTTTCAAATAATATTAACATTTTTTATGTCAATTTATATGAGGACATTTTTTTCAAATTTGGTTGAGTCTAGGTCATGGCTTGCAAATTGTGTGATGCTTAGTTGAGTTTGGATGCCTTTGGGATAGTTTAATTCCCCCAAAGGTGACTCCCATCCTCAACCCCTTCCCATGAGATTTGAACTAGTGACCTAGTAGGGACTAAACCCTGCACAACCAATTGGTCTACACCTCATGGATATTAAAACATTTCATTTTTACTATCAAATACTTACTTTATCAATATTAGCTAGTAGTTATAATTTGTACGATTTTACAAGAGAATAGAATTTTTCCCTTTATTATTTTAAGGGAATTATTTTTCTTTTTAGATATATGATAAAATTAAAATCATATAAAGAATAGTTATAATTTGTACGATTTTACAAGAGAATAGAATTTTTCCCTTTATTATTTTAAAGGAATTATTTTTCTTTGTAGATATATGATAAAATTAAAATCATATAAAGAATAGTATAGCTCATGTTCAAGAATAACACATAAACTAAAAAAAGATCTAATACATTTTGAATATTTTTTCCCTATTATTTTTACATAATCATTTCTTCTTTAATCAGTGTTGAATTTAAACCTCATTTAAATAATAAATGGTCAATTTTTAAAGATCTTAAAGAAAACAATCGACAACTAAAACAAACAAAATAACCACACAAGTGATGAAACTAGAGAAAAAACCAACGACTTGAGTATTTTGCCTTCACTTTATTTTCAATACTGATCATTGGAATAGACAATGATTTTTTATCATGTTGAAGGCATGGAAATCAAGCTATTAGGAGTTGAACATAGCTTTTAGAAGAAAAGAGAAAACTATATATATATATATATATATATATATATATATATATATACACACACATACATACATACATACATACATTCATACATATATAATTTTATGTATTTTAATACAGTGGGAAAATATATCATAATTTAGTTGTCAAATCAATAGTTGGGTAGTCATTATTGGTTGCTATATACTAATGCATGTTGACTCATTACTGTTGTTGAAGGAAAACCACGTCACGTGTAATTACTCGTTGGTGGTTTATAAGAGAGTAGGCTTTCACTCTTGTTAGAGGTCTTTGGGTCTTGAGTCATTAACTTGTTTCCTTACATCCAAGGAAGACGAGCTCTTAGCCAAGCAGAAGAAATTTTAGATTATACTCTAAGCCCAAATAAAAGGCAAAAATATTATCTACACTTGAATAATTTTGACTTTTTGAATATATATATTTTTTTAATGACATCATGCTTATATTTATTTAAGGTAACGGATGCACCCCATCTTCTTAAAGCCTAAAAGGAGCTTCAACTTCATGCATTTATGTTATTAATGTTTTTTCTTTCAGTATAAACTCCATAATAAGCACAAAAGGAATTATATGTTTCCCTCACAATATATGACATGTGTCAACATTATGTTGAGCATAAAAGGAATTATGCAGCTCCTTTATATTGATTCACTCACCATTGAAATGTTTTTATAAAAACAAAAATAACATAAACAATTTGTTTATTTCTAGTTGATTTATAACATTGATTTTTTTTTGTGTGTTATTAATATTTTTTTTAATGTCACATGAGAACTTTATTTGAACCACTAAAGAATTTACACATAGTCCTCATAGTGGAAGGTAAAAAGCACTTATCAATGGAATAAGAAAATGTTTACTTTCAATTACATTATATATATATATATATATATATATATATATATATATAACCAATTAGGTTGAAGATGTGTTGAGATCAGATGATGTTATCACCAAATTATGCAAGGTTCAACCACCAAGATTATGCAAGGATTGGTTAAGCTTGGGAAACCCATGTGATAAATTTAATTCCCTACAGATGGCTCCAACCCTCAACCCCTCCCCATGAGATTTGAGAAGTGACCTAATCAAAATTAAACCCCATACAAAGCAACTAGCCTACACCTTTGGGTTTTCTGTATCTCTCTATATTTATATCTACAAAGAAAATTATTTTATTAAAGATGAACAATATATCTATATATATATATATATATATATATATATATATATATATATATATATATATATATATATATATATATATATATATATATATATATATATATATATATCTATATATATATATATATCTATATATATATATATATATATATATATATATATATATATATATATATATATATATATATATATGTATAGTACTCCCCCCCACAAGCTACTCTGCAACTCCCCCGCTAGGGTTTATGCAACCTACCTCTGCTATCTAGCTCTCCCCTTCTCCCCATCTACCCGCCCTAACCACCTCAACTGTTGAACCCTATCCAATGGCCAACCTCGGTGAAGGGACTGTTGGTCCGTCCAACCAATCTATCAGCATGCATGTTGTATCCTCTTCATTATTCCTTTTATCATTCATGAATGTAGTAGAAGAGGATTATTCATTGCACAAAGGGAATATTTGAAAGCTCTAGAAAAAGATTAAAAAGAAAAGAAAAAAGAAGAAGAAGGAGAAAGGAGAAAAGGTAGTGAAATGTGGGCCTCCCCCACATTTTACATCAAAAGTTTAAATAATGGGCACTTATCGAGTAGATCATTGTCCATCCTAAAGCCACTTGATGCTAGTGAGACTTCAGGAAGGCAACTAGCACAACAATTAATCCAACACCTACCTCCCAGAGAGTTATCAGGCAAAAGAGGAGCGTGACAGGTCGACAGCCAAGATTGATTCCAAGGGGTCAAAACTTGTTCCTGAGCCTGGCTAGACACCCCACCAAAGGGTGGGGACTAGGCACACCACCCATCATTCTAGTGTGATGATAGTGTCAGCATGTAAGGACCACCCATTAAGCAAGCATGGTAGGTGAGTGTGAGCTTTCATAAGCTATCCACCTCACTCTCACTTCTCGTCCAACCCGATCACGACAAGTGTCATGCCACGCCACCTCCTTGTTTTTCCTACCCACACTCCTCCATAAATAACTATTACCATTCAAAGTCACTCATTCTTTGTTGTTCAGCCTATTTGCAATCTCGTTCACCTGATGGTTGACCAACATAAGGCCTCCTTGTGCCCATAGTGTTTGACCGCTTTTGTTTACTAAGTAATTTGTAGTCTCTCATCCTCACAATGTCTTTACCATGATTAAAATGAACAAAGATGCACCAAATACCATGACACCCCAAGAGTCAAAACCCTCAGGTCACACAGAACCCCTTATGGACATAGAGGCAGAAACTCACGACCCATTTTTCCCTCTTCACCTATTAGACCTCCATTTTGACCTATATGGTAGCCACCTAAGAAAATAAGACCCATTTCAAGTCATCGAATCAGGGTTATATGATCTAATTGTCATGACAATTTATCCATTCCCTAAGTTTGTGTCTCAACTTATGGTCACCTACATCAAGGAGAAAAACTATTGTATTTCATCCACAAGGGAGTAGATTTTGGAAGTCACCCTAGAATTGATCCAAAATGATTTCATCAACCCAAAATCCCCTAACTTGGAGAAATTCATAGAGACCACCCTTATTGTTAATTATAGTGGACTCTTAGCTGCTGAAATATAGGCTTTGTTCTAATAAATTTCAGCTCCCAATGCTCAATTTCCCCCAAGCTTAGAAACACTCGCCATTTCTTTCTTTTAAGGAGATGTCCAATGCATCTTGGCCATAATTATGCTACTAATAATTAAGGATGAAACCTCCAATGTCACCAAAGCAACTCTAGGGTTCTTACTTTCAATAATGAAGCCTGAATTTGTAATTAACATTCCTGCATTTCTTGTTGAAGCTATCAAGTTCCGGTTTAACTATTTTTACCTTACCTCCTTTTTCAGATACTAATCCATATTGGTTTACCTTTTCCTATACACTCATGTTGATGAATTTGACTACCTAAGCCTCATAAGTATAGACTCTAACAAGCATAAACCATTTGTAGTTGATTGGGATAATGCTCTAAAGAAGAAACCCAACAATGAGGGATTTTCCTAGTTTATCTCCACTTTTATCTCTAGTGCATATAAGCTCATCAACAATGCCTCTCCCCTTAGATTTTGGCCTCAATAGTGAGAACTCATTCAACTTAGAAAAGATACCAGGGTAGGTGATTGTTTCCTATTTAAAGACTACATTGAAATCAGAATATATGGGTTTAAGTTGCCTCCTTATCAATTACCTATATTTATTCCCATGAGTATATTTTCCCTAGAGTTTATTAGGAAGAGATTAAATGCTAACTAGATCCATTGTGTCCCGGCTAAGAGGTTACATGTTTAAGTTGGGTATAACTATAGGCCCTTTAATTGTCAACACTAACCAAGCTTTCCAGCAAGTAGAAGATATCTAAAAAGAATTCAATTTTGAAATAGGGGAAGTTTGGCACTATGATCCTCATGGTATTATATCAAAGAGGAGGAGAGAAATCCATAACTATGCTTATGAACATGAATCTAGAACTGAATTGTAGTGGAGGGCTAATTTAGAATCTTGGCCTATCAATACAAAGACAGAGGTCGAGACACCAAACACAAAAGAGAAAGCCTAGAAAAGCAGTATTGATGAGGTAGGAGATGAGACGATGGAGGAGGCATTATCAACCAAGAAGGAAAAACTGTAGGAGAAAAATTATGAAGATATTGAGGTCAAATTGATCAAGAGGAATCTAGACCAACCAATTTTCCAAGTGATCCTAGAAGATCCTCAACAAGATGCCACCTCTAGTTCAACCAAGGTAGTAATTCTTGGCTCAATAGGGAGTACATCATTAGCAGGCTGGAAGAAGGCCAGAGGAAAGAGGAGAGGAACAATAAGTTTATGGATGAAATGCTATCACAGCTAGCATCCCATTTAGTCCCATACCAAAGAAAGATTTTGGCTGCCATGGACTTGGAAAGAATCCAAAAGAAATTCTCATTGCATCATCCTTTAGTGTAGTCCATTCCATCTAGACTGTAATTCAAGAAATTTTATTTGTCATTGGACATGGCCATTATTCCCTTGCAAGACAAGATCAACTTGCACAAACAGGAAGGGGAGATGATTTACAATGATTTGAGAAAAGGTTCCTTAACTATCAACAAGGTCAAGAAGTTGTTGGAGAAAGTTTCCAGCAAAATAAAATAGGAGAAATCCAATTCAAGAGCCCTTCATTTCCAAAATGAGGGCTTCAAGGATTTTATTATCAAAATGGGGGTAGACCCAAATGACAAAGTTGTTGTGGATTCCATTAGACAAGACTCATAATCTGAAATTCAATCATTGAGGCAACAATTTAAGATGCTTGCAACAGAGCATGTACAAACAAAGTAGGTTACCTAGGTAGAAAATGAGAAGGAGATTCTGGCCAAAGAGATGATAGAGAGAAATAATGAGGTGGTGGCCTTGAAGCTTAAGGCTATAGAGCTTCAACAAAGAATTGATTCTCACTTTTGTGTTTTGATTATGCCAGACAACCCATAAAATCCCATGGAACAGTTGACCGAAGCTCTTACTGATTTGCAATTCTCAGAGAACGAGCTCAAGAAAATAAAAATCAATTTGGACAACACCAAGTACCTTCTTACAAACAAGGAGATGAAACTCAAGACCATCAATGAAAGTGTGGAACAAACAAAAAATAAATTACAGGTTGCACAAGATGAAATTAAAGGACTGAAGAATAAGTTGAAAGGTAACATATCCCCCATTGAAGCTAGGAAAATAATATGGGATGATATTAGTTCTGAAATGAATAACATATGAGAGAATATGAAATTGGTTGCAGAACAAAAATTTGTAATCGATACCACTAAATTCTCCATCATGTCATCTAAGAATCAAGATACTAAATATGCTAAGGCTGCAGAAAAATTCATCAGGTATCTCAATGAAAAATAAACTGATGACTTGTGAGCAATGGATATAATTGATAGGACATATGTAGTTATTGAAGTTACCAAAATGATTCAGAGAAAAGAAACAAGGGATAGAGCAGAGGAATGTGTAAATGATTTGGCAAAGTTGGTCGCTGCATTTAATTCAAATTTTGATCAGAGAACTAGGGTAGGGTTTCCTAGTTGTTGGGACTTTCAAGAAAACTTGCTTCCATGGGAATAGTATGAGAAATTGTTGGTTGAAGCCAAGAGAAATGTGGATTATTCACATGAAAAGACTGCCACTCTTAAGGGAATAACTATAGTCAACTATTTGCAAAGGGATTTTCAACTGCTATGGCTGGTAAAAACCCTATTTGCTACCAAACCTAAGTACACTGAGATCACAAACTTGAGAGTGGCCTACAACTCAGTCATTCACTCCCCTATAAATAGACCCAACATTATGGCAGAAGTGTGACTAGTTCATCAGTCCACCACAAGTTCGAACATTGGATCATGGTTCCACCTCAATACATCAAAGCAGTAAGCAATGAAGACATTTTGATTTAGGAATCATGACATATCTATGTCATTTTTGTAGTTTTATAAATATTTTATCTTCAAGAAAGAGAATCAAGTTTGTTATGTAATAATTAGGACAACTAGACTAGCTCCACTCTCGCACAACTGTGTAGTTAGATAGTTGTAACATTATAAGATATTTTTGTAACTGCCCTTGTTTTTTATTCTCCCTATAAAAGGGAATAAAGACTCATTAGTAGGGGTTCAATTTGCTATCACAGAGGCTATAGTTGTTTTGCAAGTTTTTGGGCTTATGAGATATATATCATTTTAAAGATTAATGTAGAACTTTTCTAGTGATTCCAAGCATTGAGATGTGTAATATGTGTTTCTATCTCTATTTATCACTTCATATTTGTTTTTCTTCTTCAGAAATTGTGTAATTGTAGTTGTTGGACTCAATCTGTAGTTGCATATTTACCTATGTTATGTTATGGAAAATGGTACCTATGATATATTGAATTGAAATACTTAAAACGCACTCCATGATTTCTACATTTCATTTCCTCAGTATAATTCATGATTCTAATGGAATTTAGTGCATAGGATTATGTGTTCAACCCTCCGTGCTTGGTTTCTTTTCTTGTATTTCCCCTTTCACCTATACTACAATAGTAAAAAAAAATTGCTCTCTTTGTGTGTAGGCCACCAGAACTAAGAATTCACTCTTTGGAAACATACATTATTTATGTTTGCATTGGATCTTCCTCTGAGTATGGTAATTGTACTAGATTTTATAATTTTATATCTAATTCCTTAGCAGAATAGATTTATCCTAAAGACACATTAAGATTTCCTAGGCACTAACCTATCCTCGACCTATAGGTTGTCTCTAGGAACCACAACATATTCTGGTGTCATTGTTAGGGAATGAATCATATTATATTTCCATGGGTATAAATATGTGCATTCCTTTGCACGGTGAGTAAAGGAAGTGTGGGTTAAGATCTCTCACTTAGCAGAGTCTTTAGATTGTAATCCTAGCTTTTAGGAGGCCTCACACTCTTTGAGATAATTCTCAGTGGAAGACTTCGCATGTCCCTGACCTAGAAAGAATTATCTCCAAGAGAATCTCGAAAGAAAGAATCCCCAGAACTCTAGATCCATTTGTTTTTGCCACCCAAATTTCAACTTCTAGTTCTCAAAAATTTGAGATAAATTCTCCTGAAACCTCATCTATGGTTTTGGTCCTTTTAGAGGAAAGTTCACCCCCACCTAGTTTTACTTTTTAGAACCTAAGTCCTAGGAAATTTTTGTTAGCCCTCATTCTTTCACATTTCATTCCTTCCCTGAAGTCGAAGAAATTAGATATATTCTCACTCCTAACACATCTCAAGATTCTATAGTTTTTTCACACCCAATTTCAACAGTTATTGTCCACTTTGTCCCTCACACAACTCCTACAGTGAATCTTCTTAGACATCCTTTATGAAATATGGTTGTCCTTGGTTTTTTTCTCAATAGATATGCCCCTTTGAACCTACAACAACCTATGAATGCAATTCCTCAAGAAGTCAAAAATTTTCCTAGATTCATTGGGGAAGATGATGTCACATCCCAAAAATATATTGAAATGTTTTGTGCATTTGTAAAAAAATTGAACGTTGAGCATCTAGATGTGGTGTTGATATTATTTTTTCAGTCTTTAGATTCGGAAGCTAGGAAATGGTTCAAGACTCTTCCTAACATCTCAATCAACACTTGGGAGGAATTAGAAAACATATTTATGCAGAAATGGGTTGAGAAGAAAGACCATGTAACACTTTATGACTATATTTAATGCAATAAAGAAAATACCGAATGAGGATGTCACCAAGTTTATAAAAGTATTTAACAAACTCTATAATAGTTTTCTTGTTGACATTAAAGCCCCACATGTAGCAACTAAGGTGGTATTCGTTGGATCCTTTGAATCAGATTTTGGGTTTACTCTAAGAGAAATAAAATCCCCCATGCTAGACAAGATCCAAACTGATGCTCTAGAGGTAGAGTAAAAATTTGCATTAGCAGGGAAGTTAAAAGGGAAAGTAGAACACAGTGATAGGAGAAAGGGGAAAGAGGAATCCAGTTTCTCTGGTTAAGCCAAGAAGGTCGAAGAACAAAAGTTGGGTAAGATGAATAAGTTGATCAGAAACCTCTCAAACAAGTTAGTGAATATAGAAATGGAAAAAATAAACCCTCCTAAATAGATACAACAAGGTCCTAACAAAAAATTCATTCCCTAATATAGGATACCTCCATTGCAACTTCTGCAAAGGGAAAGAAAGAACAACAAGACCAAATATAACCTCGCTCATATATAAAAGATGACCTTGAGAAAGACATTGAAGATGCACTTAACATTTAGGAAAATCAATACTAAACTCTGCCAAAAGAGGAGCTTGAAACATAGGCACAGGGAGGAGAGGAGGATTATCCAGATGCTCCTCTAGATAAAGAAGATATAGGTGCTTATTGCAAACAATTTGCAAACATTATACAAGTTGAGTTGCATAGGAAATATGACCTGAGATCTAGAGAAAGGTCTCGAACACAAGATCAAAGAAAAGAACCTACCCATCCAACCACCCCCAAGCAAGCTAATAAGGGAAAACAACTTGTTAGACCTGACCCAACAACTAAAGGATAAACCTCCCATCCCGCTCATTCTAAACCTAAATCTACAAAAACATAAAAACAACTTGTGAAAACCAAGCTAGTGGTATCAAGAAAATAAAGAGACAGTAGATCAAGTGAAAATGGAGAAGAATACATCTTCCTATAGTTTACAAAGGGAGTTGGGGAAAATGAAAATATATGTTCCTTTAACTGAATTGTTAAAACAACCTACTTATAAAAGACAAATTTCTGATTTCATGAATATGTCTTTTGTTACCTCAACGCAATACAGTTTGAATTTGTAGGAAGAGAGGCATGTGGTCATGTTTGGTCCACATGTAGAGGAGAAAGACCCTCACATGTAGAGGAGAAAGACCCTTCCACCCCTCCATTCTATGTCACATTAGTGATTCATGATATGATGTTGCATATTTATATGCTTGATTCAAGGGCTTCTCACAAGCTAATGCCTTTATCTGTCATGGAGAAGTTGGACTTGCAAATAACAAAGCCATATAAAGAATTATATTCTCTTAATTCCAAAAAAGTAAAATGCCTTGGGATGATCAAGGAATTGGTGGTTGATTTGGCTTAAATCCCTGTGACAAGTGTGGTAATGGACATTGTGGTTGCAGACATTCCTGCAAGATTTGGCATGTTTATTTCCAGATCATGGGGAATGAATCTTGGAGGATCCATCAAACTTGACCTTACATATGCTACTATTCCAATGTTTGGTGAATAAGAATGTATATTGTACAGGGAATCTAGATTTGTGAAGACTATCACTAGGGAAGATAATTCCAATAATTCTCTAGTACATGTCTAGGAGAAGGACCTTTCATGTCTCTTGTTGGAAAAATATGATCAAATTATGGAGGATACTCAAGTAGAAATTTCCACACAAGTGAGTAAGCAGGAAATGAAATTTTACTCTGTTTAGAAATTATATTTTGATGGAGCCTACTCTAAGGAAGGAAATGGAGCAAATGTGTTTTTGATATCTGCAGAAGGTAACCTCATGCCTCTCTCATATAAATTAGAGTTTGAGACTACAAACGATATTTTTGAATATGAAACAATGGAGTTGGGCCTACAAGCTGTTAGAAATTTGAAACTCAATTTTTTCATAGTTTTTGGATATTCTGAATTGGTTATAAAACACATTGGCATCAATGCCAAACGAAACATCCTAGGTTGAAATCCTATAGAAATGAAGTGTGGGATTTGATTGAGAGTTTATTCTTGGAATTTAACATTCAGTATCTGCCTAGAGAGAAAGACGAAATGGTTGATTCCTTAGAAACAATAGGCAACACTTTCAAGCCACCACAAAATCCCCTTCTCATATATGAATTTGAAATCAGGAATAGACCTTCAGTACTATATAATGTAAAATATTGGTAGGTATTTGAGGATGAAGATCAAATTAAACAGTTTATGGAGGTGATTGGAGAATTTTCCAATTCTCTAATTGACCATTGGGGTGAAGACATGGAAAAAATTGAGGGAGCGAAGCAACGCATTTCTTGGGAAGAGTTTATGGCTAGGCAGAAAATTTATAATCCCAAAGGGGCAAGTTCCATTAGAAATCATTTTTAATGCTAATGATGTGGTAGTTAAACCAGCTAAGAAGGAGCAATAGGAAGATACAAAGGATTTTGAAATTGGCACATAACAACAACCTAAACTAGTTAAATTTGGCCAAGGAAGTCCCAGAAGGATACAAACAGAGGTATCTTGACCTGTTCAAAGAATATGCTGACATTTGTTCCTGGTCCTATGATGATTTAAAAACATGTGATACAGGTTTCATTCAGCATAAAAGTCATTTGAAATAAGGATTTAAACCTCATAAGCAAAAGCTCAAACAAATTAACCCCCTTCTTCTATGCTTGATAGAAAAAGAAGTGAATAAAATGCTCCAAGATAAGATCATCATGTCTTTGAGATATTTAGATTGGGTGGCTAATATACTTCTTGTTAGGAAGAAAAATGGAGAGATTATATTGTGTGTGGACTTCAGGAACTTGAACAAAGCTTATTTTAAAGATAATTATCCTTTTCCCAAGATGGATTATATTTTACAAAAATTGGTAGGGTCATTAAGATTGTCCATTATTGATGGGTTCTTTGGATACAACCAAATTGTTCTACATCCTAATGATCAAAAACAGATTGCCTTCACCACACCTTGGGGAACATTCATGTATGCCATAATGCCTTTTGGTCTCATGAATGTTGGTGTTGTAGAAATTCCTTGTAAATTCAAACTGTAGATTGTAATATGCTAAAACAATTGACTTAAATCTACTCTATTCATCAATGGAGACAATAAACAATCAATGAAATCATGAAGCATAAAAGAGAAATAATTCAATCACACAGCTAAAAACCCCTGCTATATGTATATTGCATTAATAAGAAAATATGAGAAGATTGCAATGTTTTTCTAAAGCTCGAGAAACCTCTGCACTATCTCTATCTATCTCACTGCTTCACAAACCATCTCAAGCCAATACTAAGCCAATTTTGTTGCCTACCAAGCTCCTATTTCCTTGCACAATTTCCTTGGGAATTAGTCCATATTTAATTGGGAAATTCCACAAATATGAATTGCGCAATCCTCATAGTCCTTCCTTTGATTGCATACACCACCTATACAATTCAAATGATTATACAATAGATAGTATATTATCCCTAAACTCCAATAACAACTAGTTTTTCTCTTATCTAACATGCATGAGTTAATTATGAGTGAATCTTTAGTTCACTGGTTGATCAATGTTGGTTACAGCCCACCACTTTAGGTTACAGCCCACTACTAGATCTCCCACTAATTCCTCCATTAGTTAAAACGTGTTTAACTGACTTTAACTCAGTTAAACTGAGTTAAATAATTACAACTCAAAATAAACTCAACTAGGGCACCTAAAAAAGTGGGAGACACTATACATGACTCTATTCATACTCTCAACTCGAATTAATTGAGACAACTAAGTCAAATTAACTTAGTTAACTATTACAAGTTCTCATGAGATGTGGAATTACAATTTAATTCAAGGACAAAATTAAATTAGGATTTTCTTATTGCATTCTCAACACTCCCTCTCAACAAGAAATGGATTATCTACTATCCCAATCCTACCTCTGTGAAAATAAAATTTTCATCTTGATAATGCCTTTGTCAAAATATTTGCGTCCTGCTCCTTTGTAGGAATGTACTCCAGAAACATGATTCTCCTCTGCACATAATCTCGTAGATGGTCATACCAGATGTCAATATGCTTGGATCGATCATAAAAAACTAGATTCTCAGAGAGTTTGATAAAACTTTGATTGTCATAGTAAATCACTGTAGGATCCATCTGCTGACCAAATAACCCAACATGAATCTTCCTCATCTAGATAGCCTCACAAGCTGCTTCAATAGAATCCATGTACTCTACTTCTGTTGAACTGAGTGCAATTGATCTCTTCTTCCTAGTGTACCAAGAAATTATTGTTGACCCAATACTGAAGATTCCCCCTGATGTGCTCTTTATGTCAAATGGACATAATCGCCTCTAACCATCTTTGATGAATTTTGTCTAATTAACACTTCTCGATCTTCCAAAGGAAAATCTAGATACTGGACCACCCTATGGACAATATCTCATCTATCAAAGTGCAACAAATTACACTTTTTGATAGTTATATAGGTGAGTTGTCTAATTACTTGACATATTCAGTAGTCAATTATGCAAGTGACCTTTCTACATACAAGGATCTCATAACATAACATGGAATTGATATTGCTGAACCCAAAAGCACAACAAGACCCAACAATGTATAACACACTCACACAATTAAATTAGCCATACATTCTGTGGGCACTAAAAAAAACTTCGCCAACCACTAATTTTCACTATATTTATCTATTGATTAATTAGTTTTGCATTTTCTACGCAAAAAAAAATGGAAAACTACTTAACCAACAAACAAATCCAATAACCAGCAAACTATCCACTATCATTTGGAAATATAAAAACAATGCTTACCCTGCTTCAACAAGGATGGGCAATCCACTTTAACGAGCTCTCCAAACCAGCAATGGCTAGGCTTGACACTACCATGTGATTTGTGAGATCCCCGAGTTCATGAGTGGAGAAAAAATAAAAGTCTGCACCTATTTTCCACAACTAGAAGTATGAGAAAAATATAGATAATTTGAAGTAGTCTTGGCTCTGCCATGCATCCCATCAATCGCACCCCCGTTTTTCCCTCTACGCCTTCAGTGAGTAGGAATTGAAAAATGATTGTGTGCATGCAACCCAGTAGGTTTGGATGCATAGTCTTCGACGTCCTCTTGTTGTGTGCATAATCAATGATCAGGTGTTTTGTCGAATGGTCACAATTCCATGTCCACGCTCACCGCACCAACAAGTAATTTTTCCCAAATTAATGTTTTCCAGTGAGACAGTCGCTTCATGATGGGATGAGGGAACCACCATCAACCTTCTGCAATGGTTCAACAAATGAAATTGCCAGGACGCTATCCCCTTTGCTCCGCGGCATTGAAAGTATAAGCTATGACCGAAAAAACTAAAGCCCATAACAACAAAACTAATCAACCTCTCTGCTCTGTCGTCTACCTCTTTAGCGAATGTATAAAGTACATCTGAATGAAGAAGTTGTAAAAAAATAGTTGAGGGAAGACACTTTGTTAATGGTTTTCAGAAGACGTTGATGGAAATAACTGTGAATTGGTCTGCTGACAGCTGACTTCCCGACAAATCCCCTTGGCCTCTTTTGTCAATACTTTTCAAAGAGCCCCCATGACTCTCATAAATTCTCTTTGCTACAACGTATTATGAGGAACAGAAAATACACGGCCCTGAACATCCATACCTTCGAGAGAAGGTTTAACATATAGCTTATTTTAGAGTGAATGATGCCATCATGAGATCTAACAGCAGTAGCTGGTGTTTATGATCAAGAATTTGTGGCGGACGAACTCAATGCTTGAGTCTTGGATCGAATTCCTTTTATCGTTGTTTCCACAGCACCACCAGAAAAGTAAAACAAGGATTTATGGATTTACAACGATGGTTACAGTAAATCCATTGTGCTTCGTCCAGAGACACTTGGAAGACTTGGCAGAAGGGATGAGATGGCTCATTCCAGTGTTGTAAAATGGCGACATGAGGCTCGGCTTCCAATTCCCATTTCGCTTTACAAGTATGCACTCTTGGACAAAGATCTTGCATGTCTGTGTTCTCAGAGCAACTCAGGTTGATCATGGAAGTTCCATGCTTGATTTTCATATTACATTGTACCGCTCATTCCAATCACTCCCAGCGAGACACAAAAAACAATACCAAATCTAACACAGCTATAGTCTGAAAGCAAGCACTCTCACACACTAACCAATCTAAAGCAAACGCTCTCTCACACTAATTGATCTATGTTTCTATGTATAAAAAACAGAACCTCTGATTTCTTCCATCTTCATGGGCCCTCTCTCCAATGAGGGAGTCAGGTATTAAAAACAGAACCTCTGATTTCTTCCATCTTCATGGGCCCTCTCTCCAATGAGGGAGTCAGGTATTAAAAACAGAACCTCTGATTTCTTCCATCTTCATGGGTCCTCTCTCCGATGAGGGAGTCAGGTATAAAAAACAGAGCCTCTGATTTCTTCCATCTTCATGGGTCCTCTCTCCCATGAGAGAGTCAGGTATAAAAAACAGAACCTCTGATTTCTTCCATCTTCATGGGTCCTCTCTCCGATGAGGGAGTCAGGTCCATACATGCTTTGATACTAACAAGAAAAATGGAAAAATAAATATCGTCAACACATTATTTACAAATTAATTCATATTTTTTTGTAAATCAAAGTAAACCAAATTACAAGCCACATAAATAGTGTTTATGAGATCCAACAGATTTTAAAAAAAAGAGAATATTGTTGAGCCACATAAATAGTTCTCTTGAGATCCAACAGATTTCAATGAAAACTAATATTATTGAAAAAACATCTCAACAAAATTTCAATAACCAACAACCCAATCCTACTTATATACTAATGTAAGCATTATTCCAAGTCTCTATTAGTCAATTTTAACTTATAGTATTAACATAAAATTCAACTCCCCTTCATGCTTCACAACTTCAACCTTAAACAACACTAACTAATTTAGTAAATAATGTAAATAATCCAACATAATAAGAAAAATATGAAATCAATATTATTGAAAAACCTCACATTAACATCATTATCAACATTTTAATAACCTCAATGCTAACTCTTAATTAACATTGTTATCAATATTAACACAATTTGATGTTACACATTATCTTGCTGCAATAACAATTTAATACTCTTCTTAATTAATTCAAGACAAGTAAAAATGAAATAATGTAAATAATCCAACATAATAAGAAAAATATGAAATCAATATCTTTGAATAAGCTCACATTAACATCATTATCAACCTTTTAAATGAAATGATGTAAATAATCCATCACAATAGGGAAAATATGAAATCAATGTTATTGAAAAAGCTCACATTAACATCATTATCAACCTTTTAATAACTTCAATGCTAACCCTTAATTAACATCGTTATCAATGTTAACACAGTTTGATGTTACACATTATCTTGCTGCAATACCAATTTAATACTCTTCTTATTATTCTTCAAAATGCCAACCAATAATGCTACTAAGACAAAAACCCCTTGGGTTTGCATATCAATCGAGTATGCAACTACCAAACCCTTATGCAAGTGAGGTCCACCTTCATCCTTTTAATAACCTCAATGCTAACTCAACAATGCTACTAAGACAAAAACCCCTTGGGCTTGCATATCAATCGAGTATGCAACTACCAAACCCTTATGCAAGTGAGGTCCACCTTCATCCTTTTAATAACCTCAGTGCTAACTCTTAATTAACATTGTTATCAATGTTAACACACTTTGATGCTACGCATTATCTTGCTACAATACCAATTTAATACTCTTCTTATTATTCTTCAAAACGCCAACCAACAATGTGAATAAGACAAACACCCCTTGGACTTGCATATCCATCAAGTATGCAACTACCAAACCCTTATGCAAGTGAGGTCCATCTTCATCTCCATGATGGCATTGGAGCCCATGGAAATGTGTGTTCATCTTTGTTTTAATTACATGTCTACCTTGTCACCATCATATAGTTATGGAGTCCATGGTTATAACATAGTTGTGTATTGACATCCTCTCATACGATAATAGGTGCTCGTTCATTTTGTTATTACCTTCCTTTATTACGAATATTAAAATAATATAAATGGAGATAAATTCAACATCACTCTTGTCATAAGAAAATTCAATATGATAGGTGGACCTCACTTGCATAAGGTGAACCTATGACGGTGGTCATCCCTGGTAGTGTGTCATAAAGTGACCTCTATCACCTAGTCACTACTCCAATAGAAGATAACTCGTGACTAGTCATGCTCATATAAATACTTAGCCCATAGTAAGAGAGGGAAAAATAAAAATTTGAAAGGTTAAACCAAGCAAGCCAGAGACAAGGATATTCCATGTGTGAGAGGACAAACTCCTAGAGAAAGAAAACTAGTTCTTTCCTGAGTGGAGTTATCAATATAGTTCTTTCCTGAGTGGAGTTATCAATTTTGTTATGGAGAAAATCCAATCTATGGACAGGGAGTCTTTCTTCGAGTTTTTCGTTAACACTAGGTAGACTAGGGTTGGAAGACTATGTAGAAAATGAACTAAAGTGAAGAAAACAATCTATTAAGATATATAACTGGAAAAGGAGGTAATTGGGGGTGCATCCTTTTAAGGACGATCCTCCTCACATATTCTTAGTGGGCATAGATCTAGAGATCTAATTCTCTATCTTTTACAACTTGTGTCCTGCATGCAAAGAGAAAATATACACTTTTTTAAATATTTACATGGAATAAATTGTTAGAAACAAGTTAATTTTAACCTTCTTGATAAATCCACACAAACATGCATATAAAAGAAATAATCATAAAATGATCACGTACGAAATTGAATGACAATTAAGAAGGGGAAATCTGCATAGATCTATTATATTAATCAACAATAACAATGTAGTACATAAATGAAGTTACTTCAACTCCAAAAGTAGTCCTCTCTCATTCTTTACCTTGGTCTCTCTTTAGGCCTCTCTTGAAAATTCAACAGCATAAGATTATTTAATTTCTTCCTATCATTTCCCTTGGCTTGGCTCTCATTATATAGATGGAGGAGAGGTAGTTTTAGGATGAGTGGATGTGCTTGAATGCTTTAGTGAACTAGGAGAAGCTAAATCAGTATGCCAGTTTACTAGTGATACATATGAAGTGTAACTCAAGTCTCACACTGATCCTTCTCAAGATTATAAATTTTGGAGGTTAGGAGGGAAGTCTTGGTTTGGAAGTAGTGCAACTTGTGATCGTTGCATGCTACAAGTGGTGCATCCCATGACCAGTCGCACTATGCTAGTTAAGGTGTTCATGATCATGTTCAAAACTATGTTGCCAAGGGGAAATAATGTAGTGTTTTAGTATGGAGTATGAATAGATGCTTTAAGTCACATAAGGATGGTTTTTAAGAGTATAACACTCGGGCCTAAACTTCCCCCTAAACTCCAACTACAAAACTCTTTGTACTTGAGTATATCCCCATTTGTATTTTATAGCTCCATCGTGAAGAGACCATGAATTTGAAAATCCCAACATCAAGCCCTTCACCTCAAGCTCATGGTTGGTTTGATGGACTGCCCGTAGATAGCCCAACCAACTCAAAGTTGTGTTGGCATCAAGAACCTATAAAGTGTCCTCCTCATGATCATGTGTGTTTGGCTGGGAGACTAACAAAATGCAGATGTATGAAACCTACCTACCCATACTAAGGATGTCAGAATGTGTGGGCATACTTCCTCAGCCCGTTGATCCTCATGCGCTCATGTGTTTTACACATTGGATGAATGTCTAAGGTAGATGAAGCTCCGCCCCTTTCCTTCGAACCCCGTAAGCTCGGCATGAATATAAAGGCCAAAGCTATATATGCAGGAGCCTAAAGCTGCAGGTTCCTTTGTTTGATTGAGTCTATGTCTAGGTAGCATTTCTTAAAACTAAACCAAAACAACTTGACAATCTCCTCTAATATTGAAATTATACTTAACATCAACTGAGTCAACATAAACCTTAACTCCTCTTATTTCATAACTTCAACCTTGAACAACATTAATAAACACTAATAAACTAAAATTGAGTAAAAAGAAAACGATGTAGATAATCCAACTTAAGATGAAGAAAACAAATTCAATATTATTGAGAGGAGATGCATTAACATCATTAATGACCTTTTCATAACCTCATATTAAATATGACAAATACCACTCTTAATGACAATGTTATTGATATTAACACATTTTAATCCTACAATTTATCTTGTTGCAATATCAATTTCACCCTTCTTATCGTTCTTCGAAAATCCAACCAACCACTCCATGAAGACAAAGACCCCTTGGACTTGCATGCCCCTTGAAAATCCAACCAACCATTCCATGAAGACAAAGACCCCTTGGACTTGCATGCCCCTTGAACTTGTGTGTCCATGCAGTGTGCAACTACCAAACCCTTAGGAAAGTGACATCCACTTTCATCTCCATGATGGCATTGGACCCTGTAGCAATGTGTGGTCATCTTTGTCTTAATTACGTGTCTACCGTATCGCCATCATACCATTATGGAGTCCATGGTTGCGTATTGACCTTCAAATGATCTTGTGATATTGTAATTGGTGCTTGCTCATTTTCCTTCTAACCTTCTTTTATGACCAATATTAAAATAATGAGATGGAAACAATTTCAGCATCATTCTTGTCACAAGGGTAGTATTCAATAACACTGGTGAGATTTCTTTTGTTTGCTGAAATGTAAGACAGGTTAGGACCATAATGTTAAAAAAGTATGATAATCCCTCTAATATTAAAATAATAAATATAGCATCATCCTTATCATAAGAGCATCCCAATAAGTGTTGGGTAGTTTGTTTATTTCAAAAGTAAGACAGATAAAGTTAATCTATAGTGTATGAATGCAACTAATATCATACATCTATAAAGATTTCTTTGCGAAGTGATTCTTTAAAGAAATCTCTCAAAACCATTTGGAGTAGTATTGATTGGGGAATCTTTGGCATGTCTCGTAGTTTTTCTTATGGTGGTGGAATTTGATGGTATTAAAATGATGTTATGTTTAAGTGTAAAATAGGATAGTATTTATGAGGGATGATAGAAGATTAGTGATGTTTTTTAATAAATTCTTTAAAATAATTAGATTTAATGGCGAAAAGTGAAGAGCTTTTGTTTGTGGATACGTTTCAATTTTTATGTGGGTTGTTTATTTTTAAAAAATAATGGGGTATTTTGAGGCAGTGGTTGAATGTGTGGTTGTACTTAGAGAGAATATATTAATGATATTATGACCTATGCACACATAAATGGATCAAAGCTCATCTCATGTTTTTCTTTCTTTATAAAACTCAAAAGGTTTGGATCCAATGGTGGGAAACAAGGAGTTTTTCACCATTGGGCAAGGTTCAATTCCCCTGAGGCCATAGCCTAGAGACATGGGAGCATCTTGAGGTAGTGGTTGAATGTGTTGTTGCACCCAAAGAGATTATATTAAATGGCCTCATGACCCATGCACAAATAAGTGAATCAAAGCCCACCCCCTTGTCCACCTTTAAAAAAATCCAAAGGGTTTGATTCAAAGTTAGAGAGCAAGGATTTTCTTAATTGTTAGGCAAAGTTCAATTCTCGTGATGGCCTAGCTTTAAAGTCATGGGGGCATCTTGAGATAGTGGTCTAATGTGTGGTTGCATCTAGAGAGGCTATGTTAAAAATGGTTTCATAACCCATGTACACATAAGTGGATCAAAACCCACAGTCATGTCCTTTTAAAATTCAAATACCACGACATGATTAGATTATGAGGGTTTTATTTTTTTTTGGCAACTAAGATTCGAAATCCTTGATAGTTAAGAGAAGACACCAAAAAATATCCAACTATATAAAGGATTGGCGTGAGATATGGTGTCTAAGTAATTTTGACAACTTAAATACCCTTAATCATTTTTCTTAAACCATATACTAATCACACAAGTCACAAACATATTAACCCCTTAACTTTTTTAAATTTTTTAATAAAGTTTTTAAAAATATTGTTTTAATATCTTTTAAAATTTTAGATCTTATTGCTAAATTTTTTAACTAATTCAAAAATATTAATCTGAATAAATTAACGACATTATGAACTTAAAAAAAAATATTGATTTAATAATTCAGAAGTTCGAAAAAAATTCAACGTTTATATTTCTCACATTTTTCATATTTTGCCAAAGGAATGTTAAGAATTCCATTTGTATTTCTAATATGTTGTATTCATATTTTGCCAAAGGAATGTTAAGAATTCCATTTGCATTTCCAATATGTTGTGTTACGCTAAATACAAATATGTTGTGTTACGTTTCTATGGTTTAATGTGTCCATATTTTTAACATGGAAAAATGAGTATGATTATAGTAGATAAATCAATGTTACTTGATCATAGTTTTAGCAACCATTTTCCACTCCTTATATGATATTGTTTTTGGAGATGGTTATACTTTTGACTTTCATTCTCCGCTACTCATATGAATTTGTTTTTAGAAAAAGTGGTAGTTTTGGTTTTGGTTTTGGTTTTGGTTTTGTCTTTCTTCTTTTTTTTTTTTTTTAAATTTGACCATTTTTTTTTTATTGATAATCAATGTAATACAATATTACAATTGAGATTCCTTGGGGTAGTTTATGAGCCAAGCCCACCATAAGAGAACTTGTGAATTTCCTAAAACCAAAATTGACTACCAATTTGTCCAAAAAAGATGACAATATTTACAACCAGTGAAGTGTAGAAGGAAGAATACGGTTTCCTGGGTAACTAACCCTCTCACAAAAGCCATTTCCACACAGTTTTGTGAGCTAACAATGTAGATGATTACTACAGTTTTGTGGCAATTTTCACAATCAATCTCCACTACCTATACAACCTTGTTTTTAGAAATGGTTCCCAAGTTATTGAGTGTTTTTTCCTTCCAAAATATTCTTTCAATAACTAGGTTATCGTTATCATATTTCATGAATGTTCATGTTATGCTATGTGTCATCATTGTTATCAAACATGATGGTTGCACAACCATGGCTCTATGTAACTTTGACTTCATGCATCTTCGATAACTTTGGTCTTGATAAGTTTAATTTTTTAAAACTGATTTATTTTCCATATGAGTTTGGCAAACAATGAGGTCTACAGATTGGTGAATCCAAGTTGAGCACGTGGTTCTCCGGTAGGATAGTAACTTAGTGTCGCGGGGATGTTGGTTGATGTGGAAACTTGAGGTAAGATAAATTAGGCATGGTAGTGTGACAATAGGGGAAGAACTTCGCTTATGGGTTTCCCTTAGTCAGAAAGGATGTTCTAGGGTTGGATACTCCAAATAATGGGCGTTTGAAGCTTGAGATTTTTTTGAATGGATGTATGTCGGGTATTGGAAAGGTGTCAAGGGTGAAGGTGCCCCTAAATGGAGGAGGGTTTCCATAATATGTGTGAGGGCCTGTAGAGTGATACCACTAGTGAGTAGTGTTTCCCCTAATCATTTTTGGGAGGGAGGGGGTTAAGATCCGATTGGGATGTTCAAGGAAGAAGGTCGGGGTGAGGGAAAGAATATAGACTCATAGTAAATGGAAGGTGGGGGTTGCGGGGGGCGGGGTTCTGATCCCATTAGTATATTTAGGAAAGAGGTTGGGGGGTGAGGGGAAAAATATAGAATCATAGTAAATGGATTGTTATAAGCTCCATTTCCATTAGTGGAAAAGGAAAACCCTCCAACTGAGGGAAGGTCATGGAGGGTGATGCCATGGGTCACATTAGTGTTGCGGGAGGGGAGGAGTGGGGGGAGGGAGAATAGCAACAACTAAAAAGAATGGCATTAGTGTCTACCCCAAATAGAGAATCTAGGAATACTAGGTAGAGTAGTAGAAGCACTAATATCTTTGAGTGAAGCTAAGGGGGGAAGTGAGGTGGCTCCTCCCTTTTTGGAACCTAAAGGTGGCAAGGCCATTCCCACATGTGATTTCTTAGTTACAACAAATATGAGGGGGGGGGGGGCGCGGTGTGCAGGGAGGGGCAATGATAAAAGAAAGCAAAATAATTTGACATAGTCAGATGTACTTGTTATAGTATAGGTCTAAATGGACATGTCAATATGAGGTTGAAATTAAGTAAGGTGTTTTCATGTGTAGTCCCAATTTCAATATTTTCTCCTAAAGGAGTGGTGAGTGTAACAGGTTGGTCTGAGGGAGTATAATACAGTGAACACACTTGCCTGCGAACAACTGGCAGATCTTATGTAACTAGAGATAGACCACATTTCTTCCATAACCTACAAGATATTGGTTCAACCATGATGTTAGGGTTAGAGGGCGACCCAAATAAAATATAAAGATAGAGCCAACGAAAACCAAAACCAAAGAGCACACACTAAAAAATTGTATGAGAAACAACAAGAAAACCAACTATCTAAAGGTACCTCCTGAAAGTGAAGATGCTTGATGTGATGAAATCCCCAAGGACCTTGAGCTAATAAAGGACTGATAAGAAGCTACTCCAAACTCCAAATATCAACCTTAACTAGCACAAGTGACCTTGATGGAGTTGAGCATCACCCCCAAAGAGCACTGAGATGGTGACTAATATCTACCTCAGGTAGCATGTGTACTTCCCACCCATAGTCACCTAGGTAAGAGCCCTAAAATATAGGCCACTAAGGTCACCACGTCATTAACAAACAACTGATGAGACATATGGGGTCAAGACCATACAAGTAGGCAATGTATCTAAGCCCAAAAGTCTAGGGGTATTTCTCAAATTGAGTTGTATACCTCTTAGAGAGATGTTTGAATGAAAATAGTCAAACAAACACTAGAAACGAATGGACTGGGGATGTCACTCCACTTGTCCTAATGTGACTTTGTGTTTGACTCCTATGTTAGAGGAGTTTTCTGGAAAGAATTTGGTGCCGGAGTGGATTTATCAATCTTTATGATATCTAGTTTTGGTTTTTTGGCCTTAGAAAATTAACACTCCAATCCTATTCTAAGGCCCTAAATAATTATGATTTTTGGTGTGCTATATGTTAGTTCCAGTATTTGCAGCCTGTCACCAAGGTTCAAAATGGGCTCTTACTACATCTAGTTTTCAGAGATGTTTTGCACATGAGTTTCAATGCAAATCATATCCTAAGCATGTTCATCAGAAGAAGCTCAAAAATAGCTTTCCAATGTTATATCACACTCCCAAAACTGGCTCCTGGATTAGAAGATATGATCGAAATGAATGATTGGTTCTTGGTTATGCATGTTTTGAGGTCATTTGTTGCACACAGGGACAAGTTTACTACAAAATCAGTTTCTGAAGTAATGGACATGAATTTTATAAAATTGAAAGAGGTTTTTGTCAATCGCATACCGAATAAAAAAAACCTCCTTCCGTTTATGCATAGGTGTTACTATGTGGGAGATATGCGGTGATATTTGAAGCCTATATTAAAACAAAACAAATTTTGCATTTGTTTTAATGTTTTAATCATTGTAGTGCGGCACCATTTTACAATAGATGGAAAGTAATTTTGAGAAACCCAAGGAATTTTTTGTCAACCATGAGCCATATAACAAAAACCTCTTTCAGTTTATTCACAGGTGTCGTGAATTGGAATATTTGACTAGATCTTTACAACCTATTTTTACATATTTAAATATTTAGTGATTTCCTGTTTAGAGATTATTGTGTGGCACATATTTCGAGCAACTGGAAACAAATTTCCAAAATTTGAGAGAGGGGTTTCTCAAACATGACCTTATCTACAAAAACCTCTTTCATTTTTGTAACAGGTGTTATGGTTCAAGAGATACGAGTTCATCTTTGAGCCCTATTTTCAGAAATTCGGTCCAAATTTAATGTAACTGATTCTATCTTGAGAGAGATGGTTGAGCTCAACTCCCTTAGTACATGGATGAGCTAATTGTATATATTTGATGAATTTCAAAGTGTAATGGTTGGATTTTTGTAGCAGAGTGAGGCTGCCATTGGACTGTGTAATGTTTTCCTTGAATATTATTTTAATGAAGCTTTTTCTGCTCTTTAAATTTGGGATTCATCATGGTGTTTAATGTGCAGCATGTTTTTCTTGTAAATTCATTTCCATGCTTTGTTTTTTCTGCTAATTTGGTTATAGCATTCTCTAAGGGAAGTGTTAGGAATCCATCCATGCACGATGCTCCTTTCACAATGATTATGTTGTTTGATGTAGTGGTTATCTTTTCAGAATCCATCCTCTGTTAGATGCTCTGTTGAGTAACCCTGTGCTTCTCTTTCTTCTAAAGTTTCCACTGTAGATCCATCCCCTGATTGATGTCTGCAGGGTAGCGGTATTTTCCCTCTTTTCTTCTCTCATTATATCTTTAATCTGGTTGTACATTGCACTTAATTTGCCACAAGCTTTCCAGTAGAAATGAGCCCCAAATCCATAGCCCAATAGTCCCTTCTCTTGTTGTTTTCAACCCACAATTTTCAACCAAATCCTTATTCTTCATAGCTAGCCTAAGATTCAGTTATCACAGCCACGTTTTGTTGGCAAAGAGAGAGCCCTCTCTAGTCTGGTAGGGCTAGATGCTAGATCAAAAGCTTGGTCTATGGTTACCTCAGAATTGCTCTTCTCAGCCTTGAGGTTCATTCTGAGTGCTAACATTATAAAAAGAAATTCTAGTGAATTTGAATTTTTTTCTTTTTAAGGATCATTTCTTACTCAACAAGGTAATGGTGTGTAGATCAAAGGTTGTTTTTGACTCATTTATGGACAAATAAAGAAAATGAAAATAATTTAAGATTTCACATTCGATAAACTCCAAGTACAATAGAGAGATTATTTTCTTCTTTTTCTTTCATGTCAAAAGAAAAACAACACTCAGATGCAATCTTACCAATGTATGTGATTATCAATGTACAACTAGTTTTCAAAAATGAAACTATCAAAAAAGAATATAAATGATTGTCTTTCGGTTTTTCCCCTTTTTAATGAATAAAGGAAAAAAAATATTATTATGGGAAATTCTAAATAAATCTAGTTTTGACTATGAAATCAAACACTTTTTAGACAACATTTCATCAAGCAAGATAACTCCAATCAAGTGCATCACAATAACAAATCCAAAATTCCAATTTTTTTTTAAGGTTTTCAACCCTAGAAAGAAATTACTTGCAAACAAATTCTTAAAAAATATAAAATGTACAATGGTGAGAAATAAAATATACACATATATTTTTCTCTTGGAACCCAAAGCTACGAAAAGCAGTTTGATTTTTTTTCATTATATTCTTTTCAAAGTTATAATACATCATATACATGTCGAAGTATTCATAAATCCCCAATCCATTAACCCTGAATTAGATCATAATTGTAGTTCCCTTTACTAGATCTAAAAAACACCATGAAAAAAACCATCAAGCATAAAACCATGTAGAAAAATATGGGTGGGTCCACCCACCATCCTTGTGTCCACCCAACCATCCTTAATTTTGCCTTAAAAAATAAATTTGAGAGTGTTTCCCTAAACCCATACAATGGGGCTGCCACCCCCTGCGCCTGACACAACATAACAATGCACCTAACTAGTCATGTAAAGAATATAACACATACCCCACATTATCCCACTTATTTTTTTTGCCCACATGGGGCCACAAGATTACATAATCATTGGTCCAAGGCCATAGTGCCCATTGTTTCTCTACACCTAGAAAACTTCTTAGTGATTACAAACTTTGTCAATGCATCTGAAATATTCTTCAAAATGTCCACATTCACCAACAACACCTTTTTGTTTACAACCATATCCCTCACAAAGTGATGTTGAACATCAATATGTTTTGTCTTCCAATGATAAGTAGGATTATTTTCCAAGAAAATTACACTTTAGTTGTTGCAATTTATCCTTATAGATCATTATACCAACCCCGTACCTAAACGAAATATCTATAACCAAATTCCTTCCTTGCTTGCATGAGTGGTTGCCATGTGAGTCAGCCTCTGTAGTTGAAAGTGCCACTATAGGCTATCTCTTGCTCATCCAACTAATTCCCCCCCCAAATACGTTAAACACATACCCACTTATAGATCTTCCCTTATCCATATCTCTATCCAAATCTACATCAAGAGAGCAATTTATCTCCAACACTTTGTCCAATCTTGGTCTCCCTTATAGAATAAATCATAATCACTAGTGCCACACAGATACCCGAAAACCCGTATCACTACTATCCAATGCTCCTTCCTTAGTTTTGACATAAACCTGCTTAAGACTCCCACTACATGTGTTATTTTCAGTCTCTTATATACCATTTCATATATCAAACTACCAATTGTACTCGCATATGCACAGGAGATGTCTTCTTCCTCTTTCTATGTCTCAGGACACTATTCTATATATAAATTTACACCTATAGGAATAATAACCTTCACCGGTTTACTATCATGCATATTAAGCATGTGCAATATTGTCTCAAAATACTTCCTCTGGTTTAACCAGAGTTTCCTTTTTGGATGTTCTCGTTTAATTTCAATGCCCAAAATGTAGTTTGCAGCACTAGGATCCTTCATGTTGAATTTATAGGACAATTCGGTCTTCAGATCCTAGATAATTTCTCTATGATTTCCAATTAGCAACATATCATCCACATACAAGACCAAATAAGTAGCATTATCACCAATAAATTTAAACTACACATAATGATCTTCTTTACTCCTTGTGAATCCAAGTCCCTACATGTATGTATCAAATTTTTTATACCACATCCTTAGTGACTTCTTTAACCCATATAGAGGCTTTTTTAACCTACATATCAATTCTTTCTTACCTTTCACTACAAAGCCTTATGGTTTCTTCACGTAGATCTCTTCCTATAGAACCCCATGTAGGAATGGTGTCTTCACATCCATCTGTTCTACCTCAAGATTGAAAGCAATAGAAACATATAAAAGTAGTCTAATATAAGCTAACTGAGACACAAGAGAAAAATTGTCACCAAAATAAATTCTCGGCACCTCGGAATAAAATTTTTCTACCAATTGAGCTTTGCATTTCTCCAATTTTCCTTTTGCATTCCTCCTCTTCTTAAACACCAATTTTCTATCAATGGGTTTTCTTCCAGCCGGCAACTCCACCAGATCCCAAGCCTCATTTTTTTCCAAGTCTTCCATTTCTTTAACCATGGCCTATTTCTGGAGTTTTCCATCCTCTAAATCCATTGCATCCACAACAATTCTAGGATCATCATCAGTAATAGATAAAGAAAAATTTGAACGAAAATTAGATGGAGTATACCTCTTTGGTTGCCTTCTTTCCTGAACTAATCTCCTCAAAACTGGAGTGTGTGGTTTCTCTTCTAATTCCTTTTCTTCTATGGAGTTTGAATATTCATCCTTCATATAAAAATCTATCTTCTCTAGTTCCTTTTCCCTTGGTAGGGATTCTTGTTTCATGACATCCTTCACTTCTCTAAATAGCGCATCTCGACTGTACACAACCTTATATGTTTCTAGGTACCAAAGCTTGTAACCTTGTAAACCATATTTATACCCAACAAAGATTCACCTTTTAGATTTACTATCCAACTTGGTTCTTTTCTAGTCCTTTGGAACATGTGCATATGCATCACAACCAAATACTATTAGATGTGAAAGAGAGGTTTTCTTACCAATCCATAACTCATGAGAATTTTGTCCTCCAACGTTGATGAAGGTGATATGTTAAACAGGTGATATGTTAAATAGGTAATATGTTAAACAGGTAACATGTAGTATCCACTACCTCTGGCTAGAGTGAGCATCATTAGATCCCTTTCCTTTCTGAAGAGTTTTAGATCTACATCATCTTTTTCAGTGCTCTTATTTTCCGCATTTCCATCATACCTTTACAAATTTTCCTAGCGATTTAGATCTCCCACTTGAGGACTTATTTCTATTTTTATTATGGGAGCATCCTCTTATAAACAAGGCATCTTGATTATGGTTCTCCATGTTTTTCCCATATCATCTCCTCTGACAACAAAGATGATACTATTTCATCAAATTTAAAGGTAGTTTTGTTGCTACGTATCACAACAACTAGACTATCCCATGAGTCTAGTAGAGAACACAAGAGACTAAAGCACTTATCCTCGTCTTAAATATTAATATCAATATATAATAACTAACTTACCACAATATTAAAGGTGTTCAAATGTTCTGTTGCCGAGTCCTGATCCCTCGTCCTCAAGTTAAATAACTTCTTCCATAGTAACAATTTATTTACCATGGACATTGACTAATACAAAGTCCCTAACTTGTCCCACAAAGTTTTATTGTAGCTTCTCTTGAAACATTCAGTAATATGAAATCTGAGACACAAAAATGTATTATGCTCCTTGCCTTCCAATCCAACTTGGTATAGTCCTCTGTCGAAATTGTTGTTGGTTTAGTACCTAGATCCACTACAATCCATTGATCTTTATCAACCAAGAGACCCTCCATCTTGACATTCCATAGCTCAAAATTTTGTCCATTGAATTTCTTGATCTCTATCTTTCCATTCTTCGCCATTCCATTCACCAAAAGAATTGATCATGTAGACCTCCCATTGTAATAAGGTCTACCACATGCCAAAACCAAACCAATTAGGTGCAAAGGTGTTCCTTTAAAACCAAAATTGCTCTAATACCAAATGAATGTTTTAACCCTGTACAGAAATTACTTGCAAATGAATTCTTAAAAGGCCAAAAAATATACACAGTGATTTTTCTTTTGGAACAAAAAATCAAGAAAACATCAGTGATTTTTTTCATTATATTCCTTCAATGTTACAATACACTATATAAATGTCGAAGCATTCATAAATCCCCAATCCATTAACCATGGATTAGAACAAAATTATAGTTCCCTTGAACAGATCTACAAAATACCATGGGAAAAGCCATCATGTGTAAACCATATGCAAAACCATTGGTGGGTCCACCCAGAATCCTTAGATACGCCAAAAAAAAAAATGGGGCATTGCCCCGAACCCTGTGCATGTGGCTAGTTGTGAAAAGAATATAACACATACCCAACACTTTCTAATGTGTATGCGTGGAAGAAAAATCAAATAATGATATTGAAAAAGATCAAAAAAGAAAAATCATTCAAAAAATAGAAAGATTTCTCAAGGATTACAACTTCAAACAAGAACCTAATAATTCATTAGCATGAAAAAAATCCAAATTTCTTGTCTTTTCAAACAAGATAGTTTAACAAAAAAAGAAACATTTTTTTCAAGAAAGGGGATTACAAAAAATCGATCTCAAGAAAGGGTAACTCAAGAAAATCAGAAATCCAAATAACGAAACCTACGGGTCAAGAAGGTCCCTATTGATCACCTACAGGGGTGGGCATGCCTAGGCAGTGTCTGTCAAAGTGACCTTTATCAAGTGATCATCACTATAATATAAGATAGCCCATGATTGGTCACACTCTTATAAATAATTAACCCACGACCATACAATAAGATAGGGAAAATTCAAAATTTGAAATGTGAAACAAAAACCCAAAGAAAACGAAAAGCACGCCAGAGACTCAGGGATGGACCAAGCGTGAGAGCACAAGATCGTGGAGAAAGAGAACTAGTTATCTCCCCTATGAAGTTTCCAATTCTTCGATGGAGAAAATCCCACCTTCGAATGGGTGAGTCCTCTATTGAGTTTTCCCTTAAGTCAAGGCAGACTGGGGTCAGAACACTGTGTAGAAAATGAAACAAAATGAAGAAAATAGTCCATTAAGATATATAAATGGAAAAGGAGGTAATTACAGATGCATATTTTTAATGAAGGTCCTCCTTACATGTCCTTGGCTAGCATAGCTCTAGAGATCCTATGCTCTATCTTTACAACTTTTTGCATGCATGCAAAGATACAATAAACACTTTTCAAAATATTTGCATGGAATAAATTGTTAGCAATAGGATAATTCTAACCTTCTTGATGAATCCACATAAAAATGCATATAGAAAAATAAAATCACAAAATGATCATCCATGAAATTGGACAACAACTAAATAAGAGGAAATTTGCATAGATCCATTTTATTAATCAATAATAGAAATGTAGTACATAAATGAACTTACTTCATTTCCATAAGAAATATTCTTTGATTCTTTACCTTGGTCTCTCCTTCGGCCTCTCTTGAAAATTTAACAGCATAAGATTATTTAATTTCTTCCTCTCATTTCCCTTGGCTTGGCCTTCATTATATAGATGGAGGAGAGGTAGTTTTAGGATGAGGGGGTGTGCTTGAATGCTTTAGTGAACTCGATAATGCTAAGTTGGTAGACTAGTTTACTAGTGATATGTACAAATTATAACTTGAGTCTCACACCAATCCTCCTCAAGATTGTCAATTTTGGAGGCTAATAGGGTAGTTGGTCTAGAAATAGTGAAACTCATGGGTATCTTATGTTGCAAATGGTGCATCACATGGTTAGTTACACTCTATTGGTTAAGGTGGTCACATTCGTTTTCAAAAATATTTTTCCAAGGGGAAATGATGCAGGGTCTTTGTCTGGAATATGATTAGATCCCCTAAGGCACATACAGATGGATTTTAAGGCTATAATGCTCAGCCTAAACTCCCAACTACAAAACTCTTTATACTTGAGTGCATCCCCCTTTGTCTTGTTAAGGTCGACCACGAAAAGACCGTGACTTTGAAAGTCTCAATTTCAATACACAAATGCATTTTCCTCCCCTACTTAATTTTATCTTATAATATTTCAATTTCATAAAGCTAAATCAAAACAACTTGGAAATCTCCTATGATGCTAACATTATGTTTGATTTCGACTAAGTTGACATGGATCTTGACTCCTCTTGTTTCAAAAATTCAACCTTGAACAATGCTAATAAATTGAACACTAGTAAAAAGGAGATTATGTAGATAATCCAACTTAGGATGAAGAAAACAAAGTCAATAATATTAAGAAGACAAACATTTTTTTGTTTTGTTTTAAGTATGACACTTTATATTAACTTGGTAAAAAGTTACATAGTCCAAAATTGTCAATCTCTAGCCTTCCCAATGGGAAACCAACCAAATATTGAGTTGTAGAATCTTAAGGTTGTGGAAATTGTTTCTTACTATTGCATGTGATAGAAAAAAAGTACAACATTGAGGCTAAATATTGTGATAAATAGTTTTTATATTACTTAACTGATAAAAACATAAAACAAAAGGATGAGACTTCATGAAAACTAGAGATTGGAAATTTTTTCTTTGGGGATTTGTTGGTTGGCTACAACATTTCCTAGAGGAGAGTTGTTGTGATGGATTCTAAGGAGGATGTTAATTTTATGATCTACGTTATCCAATTTCCCTTCTAGCTATGTCAAATTGTGACAGTGATCCTATTGAGCCTGATTGTTTTCAACTAGTATGTGCCCTAGCATGATTTTGGTATGCCAATAAACATTTATAGCTTGCATGTAACCTAACTAGCGAGAACAAGAAGAGGTACCCATATTGGGGATCCAACCCATAGTTTGGGCTTAAACGTGATGATCAGGGGTGTGACATCATTCCTGTCAGATTATAGCTTCAACTTATTCAATTCCCTATCTAACAAGTTCAACAATGAGTTGCTCATAGTAGGCCATAGAGTTTTTGGCCTGAGTGTGAGCTCACAGCTAACGACCTAATCCTTGTTGACCAATACTAGGAGAAGAGGTGGAGGGGCAACCTTTCCCTCTTCCTTTGCTAGGGGTGTTTATGTGAGTTCTAGTCATAGTGGTGATGAGGATGATAGTGTAGCACAACTTAGAGATAATGTTGAAGGGGTGAAAATGTTGGGTAATGCAATTCTGGGATATGGGTTGGCTTCTAGAGCATGAAAAATGGGATAAGGTTTGGTGTAGAACATTATGAGAGGGGTGAAAAAGGTAAATTGGATTAAACAATAGAGTGTTAGGTGGGGGAGGGGGGGTGGAGGTGTGAAGTAGGAAAGTGTTCCCTCTACAGACAGAGGCAACCCCTCTAGCCCTAGAATGGGTCTAGTCACAACAAAACAAAACAACAATCGATTCCCTTAATAGTCATTGTTGGAGTCCTACATCAAACTGGTGGTTGATGAAGTTCCCATTGCGCTACTCTAGCTTCCGTTTCTTTCTCCTCAATGAGAGATCAACCTGAAACACCACAAGAAAAAAACAGAGCACATGACCGAGAACAATAATGATCTATTTACTTGTAAAGTCAAGGAGTCACAAGCTATCAAGTAGATTATACACAAGATATAGGAAATCGTCACTACTTGTATTAAAAATGAAACAAGAGCAAACTTACAACCAGGCCTTGACGTCGCAAGTCTTCGCAGAAGGTCCAGTCGGTATGTTCCTTCAAGCATTCACTCTTAAGAATGGGTCTCCCCAATAGGACAATAGCTCTCTCTCACTATCAAGCCCTCATGCAAAGCTAAGATACTCCACAACCTCTTATCAAACTATAAGCAATCCCACACTTGTCACACTCACACCAAAGCTATCCACTTAGCTTCAAACCAAACTCAAAAGAATCAGCAAGCACTAATTCCTAAACTAAAGAACTAGCAGATCATAGCAATGGTGAGTGATTTTATAGGAGGAGTTTTCATGAAATGAGGAAGGGGGAGCTTATCCTCAAGAGAGGTTGCACAAGAGGCGGAACCACCATCCTAGAGGAGGAAAAGCGACCCAAACTAACCCAACAACCAGCTCTAGAAACATCCAGAAGGCCAACTGTTTGAACAAATTCGCCAAATCTAGACCATCGCAAGTCATGAACTAAGGCTCAGCGATGACATCGCAAGGAAGCAATGCATTTAGACCAATCGTCGCAATAAATAGTTGGGAGCCTCGCGCCGAGCCCTAAAATCTGACAGTCGCGAGAAACACATGTACACCTGCGACGATGTCACAATGAGACTGTTCATGATAAGGGATCGTCGCATATTTTATTGGCTTACTAGCAAAGATGCAGAAACTTAGGGAAAAAGGGTCAGCCTTCAGCATCAGAGAGCACTGTTTAATCTTTTTGCATAAGTGAGAAGATATGGATATGTGTATTTGATACATGACAACAAATGTACTGAGATGAGGATAGTGACAAATTACTGTGTAACAGGAGGCTAGAAATACTTCAAGATGGCAAGAATTCTAGACAAGATTGGGATTCAAAGGAAGGATATGAAGAACCAAAACACTGACAATCCAAAGATGGAATCAGAGAGACCCAATGTAACACTAAAACTGCGAAAATGGAAAGCCAAGAGTCATACCTGCCACATAGTGGAATTGACAGCGAAGTTGAGTGCAATCATAGTGGGTTGACTATGTTGGAATTCTCCATCTATTAAGGTGACCACTCTCATAAGCCTTGGAATGGTCTCGATAAAGGAATTGGGGGCTCTAGGGTTGCATGATGTTGCCTGAATCGATGACATCCATTATGCAGCAGATTTGGGTATGCTGATTGTTAAATAGTGTTGTCACCCAACGCTTGGAGGTGGCAAAGTTGAGGTGCAGAGATCCTTCTAGCATGTACCTAGGATCTTTCATGATTACAAGGATCCAATGGGAGTGAGATACATTACTCTAGTCATAATTATTTTTTCTATCATTCATGCATAATGTTTGTCCTCTTCCATTATCTTTCATATCTCTAAACTGTGTGGCTGAGTACCTATTCTATACCTTGTTGACTTTCTAGCTTGATCTCTCGTGTCAGCTCCCACTTGTTAAGTGACTGGCTCTTTATTTCTCTACCAAATATCAAGCATGTTAAAAGGGTAATAAACTATCATATTAATGAAGCGGAGAAAAAGGTTTTGCCTTTAGCCACTCACCATGAGATTGAAAAGACTAACATTAATATCATTACCAACCTTTTAATAGCTTCCTATTAAATATTAACTCTTAATTAACCATATTATTAATATTAACAACAGTTTGATATTACCAATTATATTGTTACACTATCATTTTAATACTCTTCTCATTATTCTTCAAAACTCCAACCAACAATACCACGAAGACAAAGACCCCTTGGACTTGCGTCTCCATTCAGTTTGCAACTACCAACCCCTTAGAAAAGTGAGGTCCACCTTCATCTCCATAATGGCAATGGAACCCATGGTGATGTGTGGCCACCTCAGCTTTAATTACCTGCCTACCTTGTCGCCATCATACATGTCAATGACATGGTTGTGTATTGACCCCTAAATACTTTTGTGATGTGATAATTGGTGCTCGTTCATTTTCCTTATCACCGACTTTTATTTCAAATGATATCAATATAAGAGCATTCAGCATCATTTTGCGTTTGCTGAAAAGTAAGACCCGTAACGTTAAAAACGGATAACATATGTAATATTAAAATAATATGGTAAGCATTGATGGAGAGAAATATAGAATCATCCTTATCGCGTAGTTTGTTTATTCCTGCCCTACTATATGCTGGACAGTGTGATTCTTTTCAAGGAAATCTCTCAAAACCGGCCAGAAGAGTACCAATTCGGAGAGCCTTTGACATGTGTCTGGTTTTCATGGTGATGTAACTTTGATTGTATTATAATGGTGTCAGGTTTAAAGTGTAAATTAAGGATGGGTTTCATGAGGAATTGCAGAAGTTTAAGTTGCGATGTTATATTATGCTTCTCATTTTTATAAAAATGTATAGAATTAGTGGAAGGAATTAGATTTAATAGTGAAAAATAAGAGTGGTTTATTATAAAATAACGTTGAATTTTAATGAGGTTAATTTACTTTTATAAATTATGGGATATTTTGAGGTAATGGTTGAATGTGCGGTTGTATTGAAAAAGAATATTTTATGATTTTAAAACTTATGCATATATAAGTGGGTCAAAGTCTACTCTCATGTCTTTCTTTCTTTAAAATTCCCAAAAGGATTAGATCCAATGGTGGAAAGCAATGACTTTTTCACTATTGGACAAGGTTCAACTCCCATAAGGGCACGTCCTAGAGACATGAGAACATCTTGAGGTAGTGGTTGAATATGTGGTTCCACCCAAAGAGATTATATTAAATGGTCTCGTGACCCATGCACACGTAAGTTCATCAAAGCCTACCACCATGTTCTTCTTTAAACGTTCTCTCAAAGGGGTAGGATTCAAAGTTGGAAAGTAATGATATTTTTATCATTGGGCAAATTACAATTCTCGTGAGGGACTAGCTCTGAAGCCATGGGGCACCTTGAGGTAGTGATGGAATGTGTAGTTGCACCCAGAGGAACTATATTAAAAATGATCTCATAACCCATGTACACATAAGTGGATCAAAACCCACCCCCAAATCCTTCTTTTAAAAGTCAAATCTTGTTATCATGATTATATTTTGAAGGTTGTTTTGTAGGGAAACCAAGGTTCAAAACTCATAATAGTTGGGAGGAGACACCAAAAAATATCTAGCCATATTATGGGTTGATGTAGCCCAAGCTAGATAAAATACCTAAATGATTTTGATAACTTAAATGCCCTTGAATCATTCTTTCTTAAACCATATGTTAATCACACAAATCATAAACACATTAACCCCTCCAAAGAATATAATAATTTTTAATTTATATATATTTAAAATTAAATTTAAAAAAATAATAATAATTTTGAAATTTTAATATTTTATTACTCTATTTATTAACTAATTCAAAGATATTAATGCAAGTAAATTAACCTTAATGTATGAAGATTTTTAATGAAAAATTTGATTAAAAAAAATTAATAATTAAAAAAAAAATCGTCATGTTTACATTTCTCACGTTAGTAATATTTTAGAATTCAATTTATATTTCTTGAATTTAGTGTCAAATGTCTAAGGATTAAGATTTAATGCGTCAATAGTTTTAACATAGAAAAATGAGTATGATTGTAGTAAATGAAATCAAGGTTACTTGAACATAGCTTTAGCCACCACTTTCCATGGCTTATACGATTTTGTCTTGTCTTTGGAGATGGTTGTAGTTTTGGTTTTCATTCTCCACTACTTGTATGACCTGATTTTAGAAATAGTTAAATTTTTGTTGTCTATCTCCACTACCTATACAACCTTGTTTTTAGAAAGTGTTTCCCTATTTTTTCAGTTTGTTCTTCCAAAACATGTTCATTTTTCATTCAATAACTGATTTATCCTACTTCATGAATGTTCGTGTTATTCCCTTGGTGTCATTATTGTCATGGGTAGCACAACCACGGCTCTATGCCAGCTTGACCTCATGCATTTCCATTATGACAAGTTTAATTTTGTTAAGCTTTTTACTTTCCAAGTGAGTTCATTTCACATTTCATTTTTATTACTTTTTATTTACTTTATCATTATTATTTTCCAAGTCAATTTATACAAGGATTTTTTTTTTTTTTTTGAGTTTGGATCGGGGCTAGCCCTAATGTTGGATAGAAGAATGTTATGCCCATCATTGGGTTGTTATCACTAGGATTGTATGAAGTTTAGTTGAGCGTGGACACCCCTTAGGATAGTTTAATTCCCCCAAAGGTGGCTCCCATCATCAACCCCTCCCCACGAGATTTAAACTAGTGGCATAGTGGGAACTAAACTACACACAAACCAATTAATCTACACCTCATGGGTATAAAAACGTTTCATTTTTACTCTTAAATACTTACTTTATCACTATTGGTAAGTAGTTATAATCTGTGCAGTTTACAAAAGATTAAGATTTTTCCCCTATTATTTTAAGGGAATTATTTTTCTTTAGAGATATGTGATAAAATTGAAATCATATAAAAAAATAGTACGACTCATGTTAAAAAATAACACATAAATTAAAAAAGATCTAATAAATTTTATATTTTTTTCCCTATTATATTTACATAATTATTTCTTCTTTAATAATTTTAAATTTAAACCTCATTTAAATAATGAATTATCATTTTTTAAAAATCTTAAAGAAAACAACCCACAACAAAAACAAACAAGATAACCACGCAAGTAATTAAACTAGAGAAAAAACCAATGAAATGAGTATTTTTCATTCACTTTATTTGTCAACATTGATCAGTGGAACAGAAAATGATTTTTTGTCAGGTTGAAAGAATGGAAATCAAGCTATTAGGAGTTGAACATAGCTTTGAGAAAAGAGAAAAAGGCAAAGATTTATTTTTTACTTTTTATTTCTTATTTTAGTATTTTATGTTTTTTAATACAATGGAAAAATATATCATAATTTAGTTGTCAAATCAATAGTTGGGTAGTCAACATTAGTTGCTATATGCTAATGCAGGTTGACTCGTCACTATTATTGAAGGAAAGCCATGTCACTTGTAATTACTTGTTGGCGATTTGTAAGAGGGTAGGCTTTCACCCTTGCCAGATGCCTCTAGATCTTGAGCCGTTAACCTATTTGCTTACATTCAAGGAAGAAAATATCTTAGCCAGACAGAAGAAATTTTAGAATATACTCTAGGCCCCCAAAAAAGCAAAAGAATTACCTACACTTGAATAATTTTGATATTTTGATTTTTTTTTTTTTGAAATGGCATCATGCATATATTTATTTATGCATTTATGTTATTAATGTTTTTTTTCTAAAGTATCAACTCCATAATAAGTACTAAAGGAATCATATGTTTTCCTCACAATATATAATTCCAACTTCATGTTGAGCACCAAAGGAATTATGTAGCTACATTATATTGATCCCCTCACCATTGAAATGTCTTTATAAGAAAAATTTTAACTCATTTTTTTTTTTAATTTCTTTATAACATTGATTTTTTTTGTTATTAATAATTTTTTTAATGTCAAGTGTGAATTTTATGTGAACCACAAAATAATTTACATATAGTCCTCATAGTGGAAGGAAAAAAGCACTTATCAATGGAATAAGAAAATGTTTCTTATATGTGTGTGTGTGTGTGTGTGTGTTTGTGTGTGTGTAGCACTCCCACCCTGCAACCTACTCTGCAACTCCCCCTCTAGGTTCTATGTGGCCTCCCTCTAATATCTTGCTCTCCCCTTCTCCCCATCCACCCTTCCTAACAACCTCAGTTGTTGAACCTTGTCCAATGGCCAGCTTGGGCGAAGGGATTATTCTTCCGTCCAACTAATCTGTCAGCATGCATGTTGTATCCTCTTCATTATTCCTTTTATAATTCATGATTGCAGTAGAAGAGGACTATTCATTGCGCAAAGGGAATATTTCAAAACTCTAGAAAGAGATTAAAAGAAAAGAAAAAAGAAGAAAAAGGAGAAACTAAAAAAGGTAGTGGAGTGTGGGCTTCCCCGGCATTTTACGTCAAAAATTTAAATGACAGGCACTTGTAGGGAAAATGCTTTTTCATCCTAAAGCTGTCTGATATAAGTGAGACTCCAGCAAGGAAACTAGCATGACAATTAAGCGAGCAACTATCCCCCATAGAGTCAATAGTCAAAAGAGGATAACAGTAGATCAATGACTAAGATTGATTCTTAGGGATCAAACCATGTTCCCGAAGCTATCTAGGCACCTCGTTGGAGGGTGGGGACTATTCACACCACCCGTCATTCTAGTGTGGTAGCAATGTTAGCAGGTACAGACCGCTCGTCAAGCAAGCGTCGTAGGAGAGTGTGAGATTTCATAGGTTTCCACCCCCCTCTCACTTCTTGTCCAACCCGATTGTTCCAAGTGTCATGCCACATCACCTCCTTATTTTTCCTACCCACGCTCCACCATAAATTAATCATTACCATTCAAATTCACTCATTCTCTGTTGTTCTAGTTGTTCGCAATGTCATTTGCCTGACTATCGACCAACACAGAGCCTCCTTGCACCCACAGTCCCAAATCGCTTTCATTTACTAGGTAATTTCTAGTCTCATGTCCTCACATCATCTTTATCATGATTAAAATGAAGAAAGTTACACCAAAGACCCCTAAACCACAAGAGTCAAAACCCTCAAGTCACAGAGAACCCCTTATGGACACATAGGCAGAAATTCACCACCCATTTTTCCCTCTTCATCTATCAGACCTCCATTTTGACCTATATGGTAGTGACCTAAGCAAAGAAGACCCATTTTGAGTCATTTAATTGGGGTCTTTATTCTCATTGTCCCGACTATTTATCCATTCCCTGATTTTGTGTCTCGGATCATGGCCACCTACATCAAGGAGAAAAGTTGTTGTATTTCGTCCACATGGGAGAAGATTCTGGAAGTCACCCTAGAAAATATCTAGACTACCTTCATCTACCCAAAATCCGCTAACCTGGAGAAATTCAAAGAGATCACCCTTATTACTAATTACAATGGACTCTCAGTTGCTAAAAGATAGTCTTTGTTCCAGCAAATTTTAACCCCCAATGCTCAATTTCCCCCAAACTCATAAACATTCCCCATTTCTTTGTTTTAAGAATATGTACAATGCACCTTGGCCACAATTTTTCTACTGATAGGTGAGGATGAAACTACCAATGTCACCAAAGCAACTCTAGGGTTCTTATTTTCAATAATTAAGCCTGACATTGTTCTTAACATTCCCATGTTTCTTGTCGAAGCTATTAAGTTCTAGTTTAATCATTGTTACCTTACCTCCTTTTTTAGATACTACTCCATACTAGTTTACCTTTTCCTATACACTCATGTGGAGGAATTTGACTACCTAGGCTGCAACATTATAGACTCCAACAAGCAGAGAAGATATGTAGTTTATTGGGACAGTGCTCTAGAGAAGAAACCAAACAATGAGGGTTTTTCCCTATTTATGTCCACTTTTATGTCCAGTGCATATAAGTTCATCAACAATGTCTCTCCCCCTAGAGGCTGGCCTCAACAAATATCTCTTCAACTTAGCAAAGGTACCAGGCTAGGTGATTTTTTCCTATTTGAAGATTACATTGAAATCAGGGCATATGGGTCTCAGTTGCCTCCTTATCAATTACCCATGTTTATGCCGGTGAGGATCTTTTCCCTGAAGTTTATTAGGTAGATCTTAAATTTTGAGTCCCCGCTAAGAAAGTTTATATGTTTAAGTTGAGTAGAAATGTAGGCCTTTCCATTGTCAACACGAGGCAAGATTTCCAGCAAGTAGAAGTTATATTTAAAAAAATCAATTTTGAAATAGGGGAAGTTTTCCATTATGATCCCCATGGTATTATACCTAAGAGGAGGAGAGAAATCAATTCCTATTCTTATGAATATGAAACTAAAACTGAATTGGAATGGAAGGTTATTTTATATTATTGGCCTATCAATACATAGATGGAGTTCGAGACACCAAGCACAAAAGAGAAAAAAGACCAGAAAAGCAATATTGATGAGGCAAGAGATGCAACAATGGAGGAGGCATCATCAACCAAAAAATCCAAATTGTAGGAGCAAATTGATTAAGATATTGAGGTCAAACTAGCCGAGAGGAATCTAGACCAACTAGTTTTCGAAGTGCTCCTAAAAGATCTTCAACAAGTGTCCACCTCCAGTTCAACCGAGGTAGCAATTCTGGGCTCAATAGGGAGTAGTACATCAACAACAGGCCCTACATGGGAATAAGGGAAGATGACAGAGCAAAGGAACAATAAGTTTGTAGATGAAATGTTATCACGACTAGCATCCCATTCAGTCCCATAGCAAACCAGATTTTGGCTGTCATGGACTTGGAAAGAAACCAAATGAAATTCTCATTGTATCATCCTTCAGTTTAGTCCATTCCGTCTAGATTGCAATTGAGGACAATTGATTTGTCATTGGACATGGCTAGTGTTCCTTTGTAAGACAAGATCAACTTGCACAAGTAGGCAGGGGAGATGATTTGCAACGAATTGAACAAAGGTTCCTTGACTATTATAAAGGCCGAGAAGTTGTTGGAGAAAGTTGCCACCAAAATAAAATAGGAAGAAGCCAATCCAAGAGCCCTTTGTTTGCAAAATGAATGATTCAAGGATATTATTATCAAACTAGGGGTTAGACCCAAATGGCTAAGGATGCCATTATACAAGGCTCACAATCTAAAATTTAATCATTGAGGCAAAAACTTAAGGTGCTTGCAACAAAGTATGCATAAAAAAAGGAGTTGGACTAGGTAGAAAATGAGAAGGAGATTCTGGCCAAAGAGTTGATAGAGAGGAATAATGTAGTGGTGGCCCTCAAGCTTAAGGTTGCAGAGCTTCAACAAAGAATTGATTCTCATATCTATGTTGTGAGTGTGCCAGACAACCCACAAAATCCCATATAACAGTTGACCAATGCTCTTATTGAGTTTCAGTTGTCATAGAATGATCTCAAGAAATTACAAATTGACTTGGAAAACACCAAGTAATTAATTACAAAGAAGGAGAAGAAACTCAAGACCATCAAGGAAAGTATGGAACAAACCAACAATAAATTATAGGATGCACAAGATGAAATCAAAGCACTGAAGAATAAGTGGAAATGTAACATATCCCTCATTGAAGCTAGGCAAATAATATGGGATGTTATTATTTCTAAAATCAATAACATATGGGAGCATATGAAATTAGTTGCAGAACAAAAGGTTGCAATTAATACCACTTAATTCTCCATCCTGTCATCTAAGAATGAAGATACTAAAAATGTTAGGACTGTGGAAAATTTCATCAGGTACCTCAATGAAAAATCAATTGATGACCCGAGAGAAATGGATATCATTGATACGACACTTGAAGTTATTGAAGTTACAGAATGATTCACAAAAAAGAAACAAGGGATGAATTTGAAGAATGTGGAAATGATTTGGCAAATTTGGTCTCTGCATTTAATTCAAATTTTGATTAGATAACTAGGGAAGTTTGCATGGTTGTAGGGAATTTCAAGGGAACCTGCTTCCATGGGAGCAATATGAGAAGTTGATGGTTGAAGCCATGAGAAAATTGAATTATTCACATGAAAATATTTCCATTATCAAGGGCATAACTATAGTTAACTATTTGCAAAGGGGTTTTCAGTTGTTATGGATGGTAAAAACCATATTTGCTACCAAAACTAGTTACATTAAGCTCCCAAAATTGAGAGTGGCCAACAACTCACTCATTCACACCCTTACAACAAACCCAACATTATGGAAAAAGTGTGACCAGTTCATCAATCCACCACGAGTCTAAACAATGGAGCCTAGGTCCACCACAAGAGATCAAAGCACTCAACAATGAAGACATTTTGATTTAGTAATCATGAAATTTATGTCATTTTTGTAGTTCTGTAAATATTGTATTTTCAAGAAAGAGAATCAAGTTTGTTATGTAATAATTAGGATAGTTATATTAGTGGCACGCTCACACAACTGTTTAATTTAGACGGATGTAGCATTATAAGAATTTTCTTATAACTACCCTTGTTTTTTATTCTCCCTATAAAAGGGAAGAAAGACTCATTAGTAGGGGTTCAATTTTTTGTCATAGAGGTTGTAGTTGTTTTGCAAGGTTTTCGGCTTATCAGATGTATATCATTTTCAAGATTAATGAAGATTTTTTTGGTGATTCCATGCATTGAGATGTGTAGTATCTGTTTTTGTCTCTATTTATCACTTCATATGTGTTTTTCTTCTTCAGAATTTGTGTAATTGTAGTTATTGTACTCAATAATTAGTTGCAAATTTACCTATTTTATGTTATGGAAAATGGTACCTGTGATATATTGAATTGAAAGCCTTAAAATGCACTCCATGGTTTCAACATTTCATTTCCTCAGTCTAATTCACAATTCTACTGGAATTTAGTGCATAAGTTTTTGTGTTCAACCCTCTGCATTCAGTTTCTTTTCTTGTATTTCCTCTTTCACCTATACTAAAACAGTCAATGAAAATTTTACTCTCTGTGTGTAGGCCAATAGAACTAAGCATTAAGACTTTGGAATCATAAACTATTTATGTTCACATTGGATTTGCCTCTAAGTAGGGTAATTGAACCAAATTTTATAATTTTATATCTAATTCCTAAGAAGAACAAATTTATCATAAAGACACATTAATATGTCCTAGGCACTAATCTCTCCTCAACCCGGAGGTTTTCTCTAAGAACTACAACATATTCTAGCGTTGTTGCTGGGGAATGAATCAGAATATATTTCTCTAGGTATGAATTTGTGCATTCCTTTCTATGGTGAACAAAGGAATTGTGGGTTGAGATCTATCACTTAGCAAAGTATTTAGACTGTAATCCTAACTTTTAGGATGCCTCATACTTGTTCAGATACGTCTTAGTAGAAGAATCCTCCTGTCTCTGATCCAAAAATAATTATCTACAAGATAATCTAGAACAAAAGAATCCCTAGAATTCTAGATCTAGTTGTTTTTGCCACAGAAATTTCAACTTCTAGTTCTCGAAAAGATGAGATAAATTCTCCTGAAACCTCATCTAGGTTTTTTTGACTTTAGAGAGGAATTTTTTCCTCTCTTAAGGATCATTTCTTACTCAACAAGGTAATGGTGTGAAAATCAAAGGTTGTTTTTGACTCCTTTATAGACAAGTAAAGAAAATCAAAATATTGAAAATAATGTAAGTTTCACATTTGATAAACTCCAAGTACAATAGAGAGGAGTATTTTCTTCTTCTTCTTTCACATCAAAATAAAAATAACACTTGGATGCAATCTTACCAATGTATGTGATTATTAATGCAAAAATAATTTTCAAAATGCAATTATCAAAAAAGAATATAAATGATTTTCTTTTGGTTTTCCCCCTTTTTAATGAATAAGGACAAAAGAAATATTATTGTAGGAAATGCTAAATAAATCTAGTTTTGACTATTAAATCAAATGCTTTTCAGACAACATTTAATCAAGCAAGATAAGTCCAATCAAATGCATCACAATAACGAATCCAAAATGCCAAATTTTTTTGAAGGTTTTCAACCTTGTAAATAAATTACTTGCAAACAAATTCTTAAAAAACAAGAAAATATAAAATGGTGAGAACAAAAATATACACATATATTTTTCTCTTGGAACCCAAAACTAAGAAAAAAAGATTGATTTTTTTCATTATATTCCTTTCAAAGTTACAATACATCATATACATCTCGAAGTATTCATAATCCCCAATCGATTAACCTTGGATTAGATCATAATTGTAGTTCCCTTGACTAGATCTAAAAAACACCATGGAAAAAAACATCATGCGTAAAACCATGCACAAAACCATGGGTGGGTCCACCCAACAATCCTTCGTTTTTCCTAAAAATAAAAAAATTCAGGGTGCTTCCCTAACCCTATATAAGGGGGGTGTCATCCCTTGCGCCTGACATAACGTAACAACATGCCCAACTAGTCATGTAAAGAATATAACACATACCCCACCTTCTCCTACTTGTTGTTTTCTTTGCACACATGGGTCCACAAAAGTACACAATCATCAGTCCAAGGCCATAATTCCCATTATTTCTCTCCACCAAGAAAACTTCTTAGTGCTTACAAACTTTGTCAATGCGTTTGCAATATTCTTCAAAGTGTCCACCTTTACCAGAAACACCTTTTTATATTCAAGCATATCCCTCACAAAGTGATGTTGAACATCAATATGCTCTATCTTGAAATGATAAGAAATGTTCTTTTCCAAGAAAATTACACTTTGGTTGTTGCAATCTACCCTTATAGATCATTATACCAACCCCATACCTAAATAAAATCTCTATAACCAAACTGCTTCCTTGCTTGCATGAGTGGTTGCCATGTGTTCAACCTTTGTAGTTGAAAGTGCCACTACATACTATCTCTTGTTCAACCAACTAACTGCTCCTCCAAATAGGTTAAACACATACCCACTTGTAGATATTCCCTTATCCATATCTCTAGCCCAATCTACATCAACAAAGCAATGTATCTCCAACACTTTGTCCAATCCTAGTCTCCCTTCATAGAATAAATCATAATCACTAGTGCCACACAGATACTTGAAAACCACTATCATTACTATCCAATGCTCCTTCCCTAGTTTTAACATAAACCTACTCAAGACTCCCACTACATGTGTAATGTTAGTCTCTTACAAAGCATTGCATATATCAAACTACCAATTGTACTCACATATGGAACATAGGAGATGCCTTCTTCATCGTCCTGTTTCTTGGGACACTAATCTCTATATAAATTTACACCTATAGGAATAGTAACCTTCACTGGTTTACTATCATTCATATTAATCCTCTGCAACATTGTCTCAACATACTTCCTCTATTTTAACCAGATCTTCCTTTTTGGATGATCTCATTTAATTTCCATGCCCAAAATGAAGTTTGCAACACTAAGATCCTTCATGTTGAATTTATAGGATAATTGGGTGTTCACATCCTAGATAATTTCTCTATCATTTCCAATTAGCAGCATATCATCCACATACAAGACCAAATAAATAACATGATCACCAATAAATTTAAACTACACAGAATGATCCGCTTTACTTCTTGTGAATCCAAGTCCCTACATGTATGTATCAATTTTTTTATACCACATCTTTGGTGACTACTTTAACCCATATAGAAGTTTTTTTAACCCGTATATCAGTTATTTCTTAACTTTCACTACAATTCCTTCTCGTTGCTTAATGTATATCTCTTCCTGTATAGCCCCATGTAGGAATGTTGTCTTCACATCCATCTGTTCTACCTCAAAATCAAAAGCAATAACAACAGATAAAAGTAGTCTAATATAAGATAACTCGGAAACATGAGAAAAAATATCACCAAAATCAATTCTCAACACTTAGGAACAAACTTTTTCTATGAATTGAGCTTTGTATTTCTGCACTTTTCCTTCTCAATTCATCTTCTTATTAAAGACCCATTTGCTTTCAATGGGTTTTCTTCCAGCTAACAACTCCACTAGATCCCAAGCCTCATTTTTCTCTAAGTATTCAATTTATTTAACCATGGCCTATTTATGGAGTTTTCCATCCTCTAAATCCACTACCTCCCTAACGATTCTAGGATCATCATCAGTAATAGATAAAACAAAATTTGAATGAAAATCAGATGGAGTATACCTCTTTGGTTGCCTTCTTTCCTGAACTGTTCTCCTCAAAACTAGAGTGTGTGGTTCTTCTTCTAATTCCTTTTCTTCTATGGAGTTTGAATATTCATCCTTCAGATCAAACTCTATCTTCTCTAGTTCCTTTTTCTTTGGTAGGGATTCTTGTTTCATGACATCCTTCACTTCTCTAAATACCACATCTCGACTATACACAACCTTCTATGTTTCTAGGTACCAAAGCATGTAACCTTGTAAATCATATTTATACCCAATAAAGATTCACCTTTAAGATTTACTATCCAACTTGTTTTTTTTCTAGTCCTTTGGGACATGTACATATACATTACAACCAAATACCATTACATGTGAAAGAGAGGGTTTCTTACCAATCCATAACTCATGAGGAGTCTTGTCCTCCAACATTGATAAAGGTGATTTGTTAAACATGTAACATGTAGTATCCACTACCTGTGGACAGAATGAGCATCATTAGATCTCTTTCCTTTCTCAAGAGTTTTAGATTTACAGTCCCTTTTGCAGTGCCCTTCTTTTCCACATTTCCAACATACCTTTACAAAGTTTCCTAGAGATTTAGATCTTCCTCTAGATTTAGATCTCCCACTTGCGGACTTATTTCTATTTCTATTATGGGAGCATCCTCTTATATAAAAGGCATCTCAATTATGGTTCTCCACTTGTTTCGATATCATCTCCTTTGAAAACAAAGATGAGATATTTGATTAAATATTAAGGTAGTTGTGTTGCTACGTATCACAACAACTATAGTATCCCATGAGTCTAGTAGAGAACACAGTAGACTAATGCACTTATCCTCATTTGAAATATTAATATGAATAGATAATAACTAACTTACCACAATATTAAGGCATTCACATGTTCTGTTAACAAGTCTTCATCCCTCATCCTCAAGTTATACAGCTTCTTGTGCTTGAATTTTTTATTTACCATGGACATAGACTAATACAAAGTCCCTAACTTGTCTGACAAAGTTTTCATTGCAGCGTCTCCAAAAACATTTAGTAATATGAAATCTGAGACACACAAATGTATTATGCTCCTTGCCTTCCAATCCAACTTGGTCTAGTCCTCTGTTGACATTGTTCTTGGTTTAGTACCTAGATCCACCGCAATCCATTGATCTTTATCAACCAACAGATCCTCCATCTTGAGATTCCATAGCTCAAAACTTTGTCTAATAAATTTCTCGATCTCTGTCTTTTCATTCTTTTCCATTCCATTCACCACAAGAATCGATCATGTAGACCTCCCACTATAACAAGGTTTACCACAGGCTAGAACCAAACCTATTAGTTGCAAAGATGTCCCTTTGAAGCCAAAATTGCTCTGATACCAAATGAAGGTTTTAAACTTGTACATAATTTACCTGCAAATGAAATCTTAAAAAGTAGAATATATATAGATATTTTTCTCTCGAAACAAAAAATCAAGAAAACATCAGTGGATTTTTTCATTATATTCCTTCAATGTCACAATACACTATATAAACGTTGAAGCATTCATAAATCCATAATCCATCAACCATGGATTAGAACAAAATCATAGTGTCTTTGACCAAATCTACAAAATATCATGGGAAAAGCCATTATGTGTAAAACCATGTGCAAAACCATGGATTGGTCCACCCACCATCGTTGAGTACGCCAAAAAAAAAAAAAAATTGGGGCGTTCCCCTGAACCTTGTGCAAGGGGGTTACCACCTCCCTAATGCACCAAATGCAACATAATAGAGCATGTGGCTAGTTGTGCAAATAATATAACACAAAACCAACAATTTTCAATGTGTATGCATGGAAGCAAACTCAAATAAAGATATTGAAAAAGATAAAAAATTAAAAAAATTTAAACAATAGAAATATTTCTCAAGGATTACAACTTCAAACAAAAACCCAGTAAATCATTAGCATGAAAAAATCCAAATTTCTTGTGTTTTCAAACAAGATTGTTTAACAACAAAAGAAACAATTTTTTCAAGAAAGGGGGTTACAACAAATTGATCTCAAGAAAGGGCAACTCAGGAAAATCACAAACCCAAATAGCGAACCTAAATTCAAGAAGGTATTTATTGGTCACCTACAGGGGTGGTCATTCCCAGGCAATGCCCCTCAAAGTGACCTCTATCAGGCGATCATGACTATAATAAAAGATATACCATGATTGGTCACACTCTTATAACGAATCAACCCGCAACCATACAATAAGATAGGGAAAATTCAAAATTTGAAACGTGAAACAAAACCCCAAAGAAAAAGGAAAGCACATCAGAGACTCAGGGATGGAACAGGTGTGAGAGGACTCCTGGAGAAAGAGAACTAGTTATCTTCACTATCAATTTTCCAATTCTTTGATGGAGAAAATCCCATCTTCGAATGGGTGAGTACTCCATTGAGTTTTCCCTCAAGTTAAGGCAGACTAGGGTCAGAGCACTATGCAGAAAATGAAATAAATTGAAGAAAAAGGTCCACTGAGATATATAAATGGAAAAGGATGTAATTACAGGTGCATATTTTTAATGATGGTCCTCCTTACATGTCCTTGGCTAGCATATCTCTAGAGATCCTATGCTCTTTCTCTTACAAATTTCGTCCTGCATGCGAAAAGATAATAGACACTTTTCAAAATATTTGCATGGAATAAATTGTTAGCAATAGGATAATTCTAGCTTTCTTAATAAATCCACATAAAAATGCATAGAGAAAAACATAATCATAAAAAGATCATGCATGAAATTAGACAACAATTATAGAAGAGGAAATATGCATATATCCATTTTATTAATCGAGAATAGAAATGTAGTACATAAATGAACTTACTTCAATTCCATAAGCAATATTATCTGATTATTTACCTTAGTCTTTCCTTGGGTCTCTCTTTAAAATTCAATAGCATAAGCGTATTTAATTTATTTCTCTCATTTCCCTTGGCTTGGCCTTCATTATAAAGATGGAGGAGAGGATTTTTTAGGATAAGGGGATGTGCTTGAATGCTTTAGTGAATTAGATGATTCGAAGTTGGTAGACTAGTTTACTAGTGATATGTACAAAATACAAATCGAGTCTCGCACTGATTCTCCTCGAGATTGTCAATTTTGGAGGCTAATATGGTAGTTGGTGAGGAAATAGTGCAAATCATGGCTATCTTACATTGCAAATGGTGCATCCATGGCTAGTCACACTCTATTGGTTAAGGTGGTCACATTCATTTTCAAAATTATTTTTTCCAAGGGAAATGATGCAAGGTCATTGTGTGGAATATAATTAGATCCCCTAAGGCACATACATATGTTTTTTAAGGCTATAACACTCAACCTAAACTCCCAACTACAAAACTCTCTATACTTGAGTGTATCCCCCTTTGTCTTGTGAAGCTCCACCATGAAAAGACTATGACTTTGAAAATCTCAGCTTCAATACACAAATGCATGTTTCTCCCCTACTCAATTTTATCTTATCATACTTCAATGTAATAAAGCTAAACCAAAACAACTTGGATATATCCTTTGATGTTGACATTATGTTTGATTTTGACTAAGTTAACATGGATCTTGACTCCTCTTGCTTCAAAAATTCAACCTTGAACAATGCTAATAAATTGAACACGGGTAAAACAGGAGATGATGTAGATAATCCAACTTAGGATGAAGAAAACAAAGTCAATAATATTGAGAAGGCAAACATTTTTTTTGTTTCAAGTATGACCCTTTATATTAACTTGGTAAAAGGTTACATAGTCCAAAATTGTCCGTCTCTAACCTTCCCAACAAGAAACCAAACCAAATATTGAGTTGTAGAATCTTAAGGTTGTGGAAGTTGTTTCTTACTATTGCATATGATAGACAAAAAGTACAACATTGAGGCTAATTATTGTGATACATAGTTTGTTTATTACTTAACTAATAAAAACATAAAACACAAGGACGAGACTTCATGAAAACTAGAGATTGGAAATTTTCTCTTTGGGGATTTGTTGGTTGGCTACAACATTTCCTAGAGGAGAGTTGTTGTGGTAGATTCTAAGGAGAATGTTACTTTTATGATCTATGCTATCCAATTTCCCTTCCAACTATGTCAACTTGTGAGTGTGATCCTGTTGAGCCTGATTTTTTTCAGCTAGTATATACCCTAACATGATTTTGGTATGCAAATAAACATTTATAGCTCACATGTAACCTAAGTAGCGAGAACAAGAAGAGGTGCCCATATTGGGGATCCAACCCATAGTTTAGGCTTACATGTGATGAACAGGGGTTTCCTGTCATATTGCAGCTTCAGCTTATTCAATTTCCTATCTAACAAGTTCAGGAATGAGTTGCTCATAGTAGGCCATAGAGTTTTTGGCATGAGTGTGAGCTCGTAGCTAATGACCTAATCCTTGTTGACTAGTACTAGGAGAAGAGGTGGAGGGGTGACCTTTACCTCTTCCTCTACTAGGGGTATCTATGTGAGTTCTAGTCATAATGGTGATGAAGATGAGAGTGGAGCACAAATTAGAGATAACGATTAAGGGGTAAAAATGTCGAGTAACGCAGTTCTGGAACAGGGGTTGGCTCAGAGTATGAAAATTGGGACAAGTTTTGGTGTAGGACATCGTGGGAGGCGTGACAAAGGTAAATTGGATGAAAATGTAGACTGTTACATTGGGATTCAAAGGAAGGATACAAAGAATCAAAACACTAACAATCCAAAGATGGAATCACAGAGACCCAATGTAACATTGAAATTACCAAAATCGAAAGCCAAGAGTTGTACCTACCACCTGGTAGAAATGATAGCGAAGTTGAGTGCAATTATATTGGGTTGACTTTGTTGGAATTCTCCATCAATGAAGGTGACCACTCTCATAAGCCTTGGCATGGTCTTGATAAAGGAATTGGGGGCTCTCGAGTTGCACAATATTGCCTGAATCGATGACATCCATTATGCAACAGATGTAGGTATGTTGATTGTTAAAAACTACTGCTGCCCAACACTTGGAGGTGGCAAAGTTGAGGTGCAAAGATCCTTCTAGCATGTACTTGGGATCTTTCATGATTGCAAGGATCCAATGGGAGTGAGACACATTACTCTAGTCATAATTATTTGTTATTGTTCGTGTGTAATATTTGTCCTCTTCCATTATCTGGCATATCTCTGAACTGTGTGGTTGAGTACCTAATCTATACCTTGTTAACTTTCTAGTGTGATCTCTTGTATCAACTCCCACTTGGTAGGTGACTCGCTCTTTATTTCTCTACCAAATGTCTAACATGTTAAAAAGGTAATAAACTATCATATTAATTAAGCGGAGAGAGAGGTTTTTGTCTTTAACCACCCACCATAAAATTGAGAAAACTAACATTAATATCATTACCAACCTTTAATAGCTTCCTATTAAATACTAACTCTTAATCAACAATATTATTGATATTAACAACACTAAGATATTACAAGTTATCTGGTTACCCTATAATTTTAAACTCTTCTTATTATTCTTCAAAACTCCACTCCAACTAACAATGCTACGAAGACAAAGACCCTTGGACTTGCGTCTCCATTCAGTTTGCAACTATCAAACCTTTAGAAAAGTGAGGTCCACCTTCATCTCCATACTGGCAATGGAGCCCATAGTAATGTGTGGTCATCTCTTTTTTAATTACGTGGCTACCTTGTGGCCATCAAAACTCCAACCAACAATGCCACGAAGACAAAGACCCTGAGGACTTGCGTCTCCATTCAGTTTTCAACTACCAAACCCTTAGAAAAGTGAGGTCCACCTTCATCTCTGGCAATGGAGCCCATAGTAATGTGTGGCCATCTCTGTGGTACCTTGTGGCCATCATCAAGGAGTCCATGTTAATGACATGGTTGCGTATTGACCCCGTGAATGCTTTTGTGATGTGATAATTTTCCTTATCACCGACTTTCATTGCAAATATTAAAATAATGATATCGAGACAACAGCATGCAGTATCATTCTTGTCACAAGAGCATTCAGTATCATTTTGTGTTTGCTGAACAGACAGACCCGTAACGTTAAAAAAGTGTATGATAACATCTATAACATTAAAATAATATGATAAGCAATGATGGGGAGAAATGTAACATCATCCTTATCGCGTAGTTTGTTTATTCAAAAGTAAGAGCCATAGAGTTAATCTTTACATGTATGAATGCAAATGATAACATAGATTTATAGCATGATTCCTGCCCTACTATGCTCGACAGTGTCTCCTTGCCTAGTGATTTGTTTCAAGGAAATCTCAAAAAACCGGCTAGAAGAGTACTAATTCGGGGAATCTTTGACATGTGTCTGGTTTTCATGGTGATGTAACTTTGATTGTATTACAATGGTGTTATGTTTAAAGTGAAAATTAAGGATTGGATTCATGAGGAATGGTGGAAGTTTAAGTTGCGTTGATGTTATTTATATTTCTCATATATAAACTTAATGGAAGGAATTAGAATTAATAGTGAAAAATAATAGTGGTTTATTACGGGATAAGGTTTAATTTTAATGAGGGTTATTTATTTTTAGAAATGATAAGATATTTTGAGGTAATGGTTGAATGTGTGATTGTATCAAAAGAAAATATATTAACGATTTTATGATTTATGTATATATAAGTGATTCAAAGTCTACACTCATGTGTTTCTTTCTTTAAAATTCTCAAAAGAGTTGGATTCAATGGTGGAAAGCAAAGATTTTTTCACTATTAGAAAAGGTTCAATTCCCATAAGGGCATGACCTAGAGACATGAGAACATCTTGAAGTAGTGGTCGAATGTGTGGTTGCACCAGAGAGATTATATTAAATGGCCTTGTGACCCATGCACATGTAAGTTCATCAAAGCCCACCACCATGTCCTCATTTAAACTTTTTCTCAAGGGGTAGGATTCAAAGTTGGAAAGTAAGGATATTTTTATCATTGGGCAAATTACAATTCTCGTGAGCGCATAGCTATGAAGCCATGGGAGCACCTTGAGGGAGTGATGGAATGTGTCATTGCACCCAGATAAACTATATTAAAAATGGTCTCATAACCCATGTACACATAAGTGGATCAAAACCCACCCCCAAATCTTTCATTTAAAAGTCAAATCCCATTAACGTGATTAGATTTTGAAGGTTGTTTTGTAGGGAAACCAACGTTCGAAACTCACGGTAGTTGAGAGGAGGCACTAAAAAATATCTAGCCAATTATGGGTTGGTGCGGCCCAAGCTAGGTAAAATGCCTAAATAATTTGGATGACTTACATGCCCTTGGATCATTATTTCTTAAACCATATACTAATCACACAAATCATAAACATATTAATCCCTCCCAAAAAATATAATAACTTTTTATTTTATAAATATATATTAAATTAAATTTTTAATAATAATAATAATTTGAGTTTTTAATATTTTGTAACTTTATTTATTAAGTAATTCAAATATATTAATGAGAGTAAATTAACCTGAATGTATGAAGATTTTTTTATGAAAAAAATTGATTCAAAAATCGACATACTTAATTATGTTTATATTCATTTTATTAATATTTTAGAATTCAATTTATATTTCTTGCATGTATTGTCACATCCCTAAGGTTTAATGTGTCAATATTTTTAACATAGAAAAATGAGTATGATTGTAGTAGATGAAATCAAGGTTACCTGACCATAGCTTTAGCCACCACTTTCCACCACTTATATGATCTTGTTTTTGGAGATGGTTGTAGTTTTGGTTTCATTCTCCACTACATGTATGCCCTGTTTTTAGAAATAGTTGCAATTTTCGTTGTCAATCTCCATTACCTATACAACCATGTTTTTAGAAAGTGTTGCCCCATTTTTTCAGTTTGTGCTTCCAAAATATGTTCATTTTTCATTCAATAACTCATTTATCCTACTTCATGAATGTTCGTGTTATTCCCTTGGTGTCATTATTGTCATGAAACATGATGGCAGCACAACCACGGCTCTATGCCACCTTGACCTCGTGCATTTCCAATATGATAAGTTCAATTTTTTAAAGCTTCTTTATTTTCCAAGTGAGTTCCTTTCACATTTTTTCATTTTTTTTTCAAATTTGGTTGAGTCTAGGTCATGGCTAGCAAATTGTGTGACGCTCAGTGCAGTTTAGATGCCTTTTGGGATAGTTTAATTCCCCCAAAGGTGACTCCCATCCTCAACCCCTCCCCATGGGATTACTAGTGACTTAGTGGAGACTAAACCTGACACAACCAATTGGTCTACACCTCATGGATATCAAAACATTTCATTTTTACTATCAAATACTTACTTTATCAGTATTAGCTAGTAGTTATAATTTGTATGGTTTTCTAAGCGATTAGAATTTTTTCCCTTCATTATTTTAAGGAAATTATCTTTCTTTGGAGATATATGATAAAATTAAAATCATATAAATAATAGTATGGCTCATGTTCAAGAATAACACATAAATTAAAAAAGATCTAATACATTTTGATTTTTTCCCTATTATATTTACATAATTATTTATTCTTTAATTAGTGTTGAATTTAACCCTCATTTAAATAATGAATTATCAATTTTTAAAGATCTTAAAGAAAACAACTAACAACGAAAACAAACAAAATAACCACGCAAGTAATGAAACTAGAGAAAAAACTCACGACTTAGAGTATTTTGCCTTCACTTTATTTTCAATATTGATCATTGGAATAGACAATGATTTTTTATCAATCTATTAGGAGTTGAAGATAGCCTTTAGAAAAGAGAAAACGGTATATCTATATATATATATATATATATAGATATAATATTATTTTATGTATTTTTATACAGTGGGAAAATATATTATAATTTAGTTGTCAAATCAATAGTTGGGTAGTCATCATTCGTTGCTATATATTAATGCATGTTGACTCATCACTATTATTGAAGGAAAACCACGTCATCTATAATTACTCTTTGGTGGTTTATAAGAGGGTAGGCTTTCACTCTTGCTAGAGGCCTTTGGGCCTTGAATCGTTAACCTATTTCCTTACATCCAAGGAAGACGAGCTTTTAGCCAAGCTGAAGAAATTTTAGATTATACTCTAAGCCCAAATAAAAGGCAAAAATATTACCTACACTTGAATAATTTTGACTTTCTGAAACTTTTTTTTTAATGACATCATGCTTATATTTAGTTAAGATAGCGGATGCACCCCGTCTTCTTAAAGCCTAAAAGGAGCTTCAACTTCATGCATTTATGTTATTAATGTTTTTTCTTTCAACATAAACTCCATAATAAGCACAAAAGGATTATATGTTTCCCTCACAATATATGACATGTGCCAACTTTATATTGAGCATAAAAGGAATTATGTAGCTCCTTTATATTGATTCACTCACGATTGAAATGTTTTTATTAAAAAAAAATAACTTAAACAAATTTGTTATTTCTAATTGATTTATAACATTGATTTTTAATTTTTTGTGTTATTAATATTTTTTTTAATGTCACATGTGAACTTTATGTGAACCACGAAAGAATTTACACATAGTCTTCATAGTGGAAGGTAAAAAGCACTTATCAATGGAATAAGAAAATGCTTACTTTCAATTACACTATATATATATATCTATATATATATATATATCTATATATATATATATATATATATATATATATATATATATATATATATATATATATATATCTATATATATATATATATATATATATATATATATATATATATATATATATATATATATATATATACTACCAACTAGGTTGAAGATGTGTTGAGACCAATCCCAAACGTTGAGATCAGGTGATGTTATCACCAAATTATGAAAGGCTCAACCACCAAGATTATGCAAGGTTTGGTTAAGCTTGGGAAACCCATGTGATAATTTTAATTCCCTACAGATGGCTCCAACCCTCAACCTCTCCCATGAGATTTGAGAAGTGATATAATGAAAATTAAACCCCATACAAAGGAACTAGTCAACACCTCTAGGTTTTCTCTATCTCTCTATATTTATATCTACAAAGAAAATTATTTTATTAGAGATGAATCTCTCTCTCTCTCTCTCTCTCTCTCTCTCTCTCTCTATATATATATATATATATATATATAGCACTCCCACCCTGCAAGCTACTCTACAACTCCCCCGCTAGGGTTTATGCAACCTACCTTTGCTATCTAGCTCTCCCCTTCTCCCCATCCACCCGCCCTAACCACCTCAACTGTTGAACCCTATCCAATGGCTAGCCTAGGCGAAGGGACTGTTGGTCCATCCAACCAATCTGTCAGCATGCATGTTGTATCCTCTTCATTATTCTTTTATCATTCATGATTGTAGTAGAAGAGGATTATTCATTGCAAAAAGGGAATATTTGAAAGCTCTAGAAAAATATTAAAAAGAAAAGAAAAAATAAGAAGAAGGAGAAAGGAGAAAAGGTGGCGGAATGTGAACCTCCCCCACATTTTACGTCAAAAGTTTAAATGACGGGCACTTATCAGGTAGATCATTGTCCGTCTTGAAGCCACTTGATGCCAGTGAAACTGCTGCAGGGCTATTGGTTCAACAATTTATCCAACACCTACCTCCTAGAGAGTTAACAGTTAAAAGAGGAGCATGACAGGTCGACAGCCAAGATTGATTCCAAGGGGTTGAACCCTGTTCCTGAACCTGGCCAAACACCCCGCTAGAGGGTGGGGACTAGGCATACCACCCGTCATTCTAGTGTGATGACAGTGTCAGTAGGTAAGGACCGCCCATTAAGCAAGCATGGTAGGCGAGTGTGAGATTTCATAGGCTATCCACCTCACTCTCACTTCTCATCCAACCCGATCATGCTAAGTGTCATGCCATGCCACCTGCTTGTTTTTCCCTCCCACGCTCCTCCATAAATTAACTACTACCATTCAAATTCACTCATTCTTTTTGGTTCCACCTGTTTTCAATGTCGTTGACCTGACGGTTGACCAACACAAGGCCTCCTTGTGCCCATACTATCTGACCACTTTCGTTTACTAATTAATTTGTAGTGTCTCATCCTTACAACTTCTTTACCATGATTAAAATGAACAAAGACGCACCAAATACCACTAAACCCCAAGAGTCGAAACCCTCAGGTTACACATAACCCCATATGGACATAGAGGCAAAAACTCATGGCCTATTTTTCTCTCTTCACCTATTATACCTCCATTTTGACCTATATGGTAGCCACCTAAGAAAAGAAGACCCATTTCAAGTCATCGAATCAAGGTTATACAATATAATTGTCCCGAATATTTATCCATTCCCGAAGTTTGTGTCTTAGCTTATGGCCACCTACATCAAGGAAAAAAATTATTGTATTTCGTCCATAAGGGAGAAGATTATGGAAGTCACCCCAGAATTGATGCAGAATGCTTTCATCAACTCAAAATCCCCTAACCCAGAGAAATTCACAGAGACCACCCTTATTGTTAATTATAGTGGACTCTTAGTTGGTGAAATATAGGCTTTGTTCTAGCAAATTTCGACTCCCAATGCTCAATTTCCCCCAAGCTCAGAAACACTCCCCATTTCTTTGTTTTAAGGAGATGTAAAACGCATCTTGGCCACAATTTTGCTGCTAATAATTGAGGATGAAACCTCCAATGTCACCAAAGCACCTCTAGGGTTCTTACTTTCATTAATGAAGCCCGAATTTGTTCTTAACATTCCTTCATTTCTTGTTGAAGCTATCAAGTTCCTATTTAACCATTTTTACCTTACCTCCTTTTTCAGATACTGCTCCATACTGGTTTACCTTTCCCTATACACTCATGTTGATGAATTTGACTACCTAAGCCTCATAATTATAGACTCTAACAAGCATAAACCATTTGTAGTTGATTGGGATAGTGCTCTAAAGAAGAAACCCAACAATGAGGGGTTTTCCTAGCTTATTTCCACTTTTATGTCTAGTGCATGTAAGATCATCAACAATATCTCTCCCCCTAAGAGGTTACATGTTTAAGTTGGGTATAACTATAGGCCCTTTAATTATCAACACTAGCCAAGCTTTCCAGCAAGTAGAATATATATTAAAAGAATTTAATTTTGAAATAGGGGAAATTTGGCACTATGATCCTCATGGTATTATATCTAAGAAGAGGAGAGAAATCAATGCCTATGATTATGAACATGAATCTATAACTAAATTGTAGTGGAGGGCTAATTTAGAATCTTAGCCTATCAATACAGAGATGGAGGTCAAGACACCAAACACAAAAGAGAAAGCCCAGAAAAGCAGTATTAATGAGGCGGGATATGCAACAATGGAGGAGGCATTATCAACCAAGAAGGAAAAATTGTAGGATATATTGAGGTCAAATTGATCAAGAGGAATATAGACCAACCAATTTTCCAAGTGATCCTAAAAGATCCTCAACAAGATGGCACCTCTAGTTCAACCAAGGTGGCAATTCTTGGCTCAATAAGGAGTACATCATTAACAGGCCAGAAGAAAGGCAGAGGACAGAGGAGAGGAACAATAAGTTTATGGATGAAATTCTGTCACAACTAGCATCCCATTTAGTCCCATACCAAATCAGGCTTTTGGATGCCATGGACTTGGAAAGAAACCAAAAGAACTTCTCTTTGCATCATCCTTTAGTGTAGTCCATTCCATCTATACTGTAATTCAAGACATTTTATTTGTCATTCGACATGGCCATTATTCCCTTGCAAGACAAGATCAACTTGCTTAGGTAGGAAGGGGGATGATTGACAACGAATTGAGAAAATGTTCTTTAATTATCAGCAAGGTCAAGAAGTTTTTGGAGAAAGTTTCCACCAAAATAAAACAAGAAAAATCCAATTCAAGAGCCCTTCATTTTCAAAATGAAGGCTTAAAGGATTTTATTATCAAAATGGGGGTAGACCCAAATGACAAAGTTGTTGTGGATTCCATTATACAAGACTCATAGTATGAAATTCAATCATTGAGGCAACAATTTAAGATGCCTGCAACAGAGCATGTACAAACAAAGTAGTTGGCCCAGGTAGAAAATGAGAAGGAGATTCTGGCCAAAGAGTTGATAGAGAGAAATAATGAGGTGGTGGCCCTCAAGCTTAAGGTTACAGAGCTTCAACAAAGAATTGATTCTCATATTGTGTTGTGATTATGCCAGACAACCCACAAAATCCCATAGAATAGTTGACCAAAGCTCTTACTAATTTGCAATTGTCAGAGAACGAGCTCAAGAAAATAAAAATTAATTTGGACAACACCAAGTAACTTCTTACAAACAAGGAGAAGAAACTTAATACCATCAATGGAAGTGTGGAACAAACCAAAAATAAATTACAAGTTACACAAGATGAAATCAAAGGACTGAAGAATAAGTTGAAAGGTAACATATCCCCCATTGAGGCTAGGCAAATAATATGGGATGATATTAGTTTTGAAATGAATAACATATGAGAGAATATGAAATTGGTTGCAGAACAAAAATTTGCAATCGATACCACTAAATTATCCATCATGTCATCTAAGAATCAAGATATTAAATATGCTAAGACTGCAAAAAAATTCATTAGGTATCTCAATGAAAAATAAACTGATGACTTGCAAGCAATGGATATCATTAATAGGACATGTGTAGTTATTAAAGTTACCAAAATGATTCAGAGAAAAGAAACAAGGGATATAGCTGAGGAATGTGTAAATGATTTGGAAAAGTTGGTAGCTGCATTTAATTCAAATTTTGATAAGAGAACTAGGGTAGGGTTGCCTAGTTGTTGGGACTTTCAAGAAAACCTGCTTCCCTCGGAGTAGTATGAGAAATTGTTGGTTGAAGCTAAGAGAAATGTGGATTCTTCACATGAAAAGACTGTCACTCTCAAGGGAATAATAATAGTCAACTATTTGCAAAGGGATTTTCAACTGCTATGGCTGGTAAAAACCCTATTTGCTACCAAACCTAATTACAATGAGCTCAAAAACTTGAGAGCAGCCTACAACTCACTCATTCACACCCAACATTATCGCAGAAGTGTGACCAATTTATCAATCCACCACAAGTCCGAACAGTGGATCATGCTTCCACCTCAATAGATCAAAGCAGTTAGCAATGAAGACATTTCGATTCAGGAATAATGACATATCTATGTAATTTTTGTAGTTTTATAAATATTTTATTTTCAAGAAAGAGAATGAAGTTTGTTATGTAATAATTAGGACAGCTAGACTAGATCCACTCTCGCACAACTGTGTAGTTTAGATAGTTGTAACATTATAATATATTTTTATAATCGCCCTTGTCTTTTATTCTCCCTATAAAAGGGAAGAAAGACTCATTAGTAGGGGTTCAATTTGTTGTCACAAAGGCTATAGTTGTTTTGCAAGTTTTTGGGCTTATGAGATATATATCATTTTGAAGATTAATGTAGAACTTTTCTAGTGATTCCAAGCATTGAGATGTGTAGTATGTGTTTCTATCTCTATTTATCACTTCATATTTGTTTTTTTTCTTTAGAAATTGTGTAATTGTAGTTGCTGGACTCAATCTTTAGTTGCATATTCACCTATGCTATGTTATGGAAAATGGTACCTATGATATATTGAATTTAAATACTTAAAATGCACTCCATGATTTCCACATTTCATTTTCTTCATCTAATTCATGATTCTAATGGAATTTAGTGCATAGGATTATGTGTTCAACCCTGTGTGTTTGGTTTCGTTTCTTGTATTTCCTCTTTCACCTATGCTACAATAGTTAAAAAAACTTACTCTCTTTTTGTGTAGGCCACCAAAACTAAGCATTCACTCTTTGGAATCATACATTATTTGTGTTTGCATTGGATCTTCCTCTGAGTATGGTAATTGAACTAGATTTTAGAATTTGATATCTAATTCCTTAGCAGAATAGATTTATCCTAAAGACACATTAAGATGTCATAGGCACTAACCTCTCCTCAACCTGTAGGTTTTCTCTAGTAACCACAACATATTCTGGCATCATTGTTATGGAATGAATCATATTATATTTCCATGGGTATAAATATGTGCATTCCTTTGCACGGTGAGCAAAGGAAGTGCGGGTTGAGATCTCTCACTTAGTAGAGTCTTTAGATTGTAATCCTAGCTTTTAGGAGGCCCCACAATCGTTCAGATACTTCTAAGTGGAAGACTTCACATGTCCCTGACCTAGAAAGAATTATCTCCAAGAGAATTTGGAAAGAAAGAATCCCCAAAACTCTAGATCCATTTGTTTTTGCCACATAAATTTCAACTTCTAGTTCTCAAAAAGTTGAGATAAATTCTCCTGAAACCTCATCTAGGGTTTTGGTATTTTTAGAGGAAAGTTCCCCCCCACCTAGTTTTACTTTTCAGAACCTAAGTCCTAGGAAATTTCTGTTAGCCCTCACTCTTTCACATTTCATTCCTTCCTTGAAGTCAAAGAAATTAAATATATTCTCACTCCTAACACATCTCAAGATTCTATAGTTGTTTCACACCCAATTTCAATAGTTATTGTCCACTTTGTCCCTCACATAACTTCTGTAGTGAATCTTCTTCAGCATCCTTTATGAAATATGGTTGTCCTTGGTTTTTTTCTCAATAGATATGCCCCTTTGAACCTGAAACAGCCTATGAATACAATTTCTCAAGAATATGTCAAAAATTTTCCTAGATTCATTGGGGAACATGATGTCACATCCCAGAAATATATTGAAATGTTTTGTGCATTTGTAAAAAAAAATGAATGTTGAGCATCTAGATGTGGTGCTGATATTATTTTTTTAGTCTTTAGATTGGGAAGCTAGGAAATGGTTCAAGACTTTTCCTAACAACTCAATTAACACTTTGGAGGAATTAGAAAACATCTTTATGCAGAAATGGGGTGAGAAGAAAGACCATGTACACTTGATGACTGAATTTAATGCAATAAAGAAATGACCAAATGAGGATGTCACCAAGTTTATAAAAATATTTAACAAATTGTATAATAGTTTTCTTGTTGACATTAAATCCCACATGCAGAAACTAAGGTGGTATTCATTTGATCCTTTAAATCATATTTTGGTTTTACTCTAAGAGAAAGAAAATCCCCCGCGCTAGACAAGATCCAAACTGATGCTCTAGAGATAGAGGCAAACTTTGCATCAACAAGGAAGTTAAAAGGGAAAGTAGAACACAATGATAGGAGAAAGGGGAAAGAGGAATCCAGTTTCTCTAGTTAAGCCAAGAAGATCGAAGAACAAAAGTTGCGTGAGATGAATAAGTTGATCAGAAACCTCTCAAACAAGTTAGTGAAGATAGAATTGGAAAAATAACACCTCCTAAACAGATACAACAAGGTCATAACAAAAAATTCATTCCCTAATATAGCATACCTCCATTGCAACTTCTGAAAAGGGAAAGAAAAGATCAACAAGACCAAATATAACCTCCCTCATATATAGAAGATGACCTTGAGAAAGACACTAAAGATGCACTTAACATTTAGGAAAATCAATACTAAACTCTGCCAAAAGAGGAGCTTGAAACATAGGCACAGGGAGGAGAGGAGGATTATATAGATGCTCCTCTAGATAAAGAAGAGACAGGTGCTTATTGCAAACAATTTGCAGACATTATACAAGTTTAGTTGTATAGGAAATATGACCTGAGATCTAGAAAAAGGTCTCGAACACAATATCAAAGAAAAGAACCTACCCAACCAACCACCCCCAAGCAAGCTAATAAGGGAAAACAACTTGTTAGGCCTGACCCAACAACTAAAGGATAAACCTCCCATCCCACTCATTCTAAGCTGAAATCTACAAAAACATAAAAACAACTTGTGAAAACCAAGCCAGTGGTATCAAGAAAATAAAGAGACAGTTGATCAAGTGAAAATGGAGAAGAATACATCTTCCTATAGTTTACAAAGGGAGTTGGGGAAAATGAAGATATATGTTCCTTTAACTGAATTGTTGAAACAACTTGCTTATAAAAGACAAATTTCTGATTTCATGAATATGTCTTATGTTACCTCAACACAATATAGTTTGAATTTGTAGGAAGAAGGATGTGGTCATGTTTGGTCCACATGTAGAGGAGAAAGACCCTTCCACCCCTCCATTCTATGTCACATTAGTGAATCATGATATGATGTTGCATAATTATATGCTTGATTCAAGGGCTTCTCACAATCTAATGCCTTTGTCTTTCATGAAGTAGTTGGACTTGCAAATAACAATTATATTCCATTAATTCCAAAAAAGTAAAATGCCTTGGGATGATCAAGGACCTGGTGGTTGATTTGGCTCAAATCCCTAAGACAAGTGTGGTAATGGAGATTGTGGTTGCAGACAGTCCTGTAAGATTTGGCATGTTTCTTTCTAGATCATGGGGAATGAAGCTTGGAGGATCCATCAAACTTGACCTTACATATGCTACTATTCCAATGTTTGGTGAATACGAACATAGATTGTATAGGGAATCTAGATTTGTTAAGACTCTCACTAGGGAAGATAATTCCAATAATTCTCTAGTACATGGCTAGGAGAAGGATCTTTCATCTCTCTTGTTGGAAAAAGATGATCAAACTATGGAGGATACTCAAGTAGAAATTTCCACACAAGTGAGTAAACAGGAAATGGAATTTGATTTTGTTTAGAAATTATATTTTGATGGAGCCTACGCTAAGGAAGGAAATGGAACAGATGTGTTTTTGATATCTGCAGAAGGTAACCTCATGCCTCTCTCATATAAATTAGAATTTGACACTACAATAAATATTTTTTGAATATGAAGCATTGGATTTAGGCCTACAAGCTGTCAAAAATTTGAAACTCGAATGTTTCATAGTTTTTGGAGATTCTGAATTGGTTATAAAACAAATTAGGCATCAATGCCAAACAAAACATCCTAGGTTGAAATCCTATAAAAATGAAGTGTGGGATTTGGTTGAGAATTTCTTCTTGGAATTTAACATTCAGTATCTACCTACAGAGAAAGACAGAATGGTTGATCCCTTAGAAACAATAGGCAACACTTTCAAGCCACCACAAAATCCCCTTCTCATATATGAATTTGAAATCAGGAATAGACCTTCAGTACTAGATAATGAAAAATATTGGTAGCTATTTGAGGATGAAGATCAAATTAAATAGTTTATGGAGGTGATTGGAGAATTTTCCAATTCTGTAATTGACCATTGGGGTGAAGACATGGAATAAATTGTAGGAGTGAAGCAACACATTTCTTGGGAAGAGTCTATAGCTAGGCAGAACATTTGTCATTTGAAGGAAAATATAATCCCAAAGGGGTAAGTTCCAATAGAAATCATTTTAATTGCTAATGATGTGGTAGTTAAACCAACCAAGAAGGAACAAGAGGAAGATACAAAGGATTTTGAAATTGGCACATAACAACAACCTAAACTAGTTAAATTGGCCAAGGGAGTCTAGAAGGATACAAACAGAGGTATCTTGACTTGTTCAAAGAATATGCTAACATTTTTTCCTGGTCCTATGATGATTTAAAAACATGTGATACTAGTTTCATTCAGCATAAAAGTCATTTGAAATTAGGATTTAAACCTTATAAGAAGAAGCTCAAATAAATTAATCCCCTTCTTTTGCACTTGGTAGAAAAAGAAGTGAATAAAATGCTCCAAGATAAGATCATCGTGCCTTTGAGATATTTAGATTGGGTGGCTAATATAGTTCCTGTTAGGAAGAAAAATGGAGAGATTATATTGTGTGTGGACTTCAGGAACTTGAACATAACTTCTTTAAGGATAATTATACTTTTCCTAAGATGGATTATATTTTACAAAAATTGGTAGGGTTATTAAGATTGTCCATGATTGATGAGTTCTTTGGATATAACCAGATTGTTCTACATCGTGATGATCAAAAAATGATTGCCTTCACCACACCTTGGAGAACATTCATGTATGCCATAATGCCTTTTGGTCTCATGAATGTTGGTGTTGTAGAAATTCCTTGTAGATTCAAATTGCATATTGTAATATGCTAAAACAATTGACTTGAATCTACTCTACTCATCAGTGGAAACAATAAATGATCAATGAAATCATGAAGCATAAAAGAGAAATAATTAATCACACAGCTAAAAACCCCTGCTATATGATTAATAAAAAAATATGAGAAGATTACAATGTTTTTCTCAAACTATCTCTATCTATCCCACTGCTTCACAAACCATCTCAAGCCAATACTTAGCCAATTTTGTTGCCTACCAAGCTCCTATTTCCTTGCACAATTTCCTTGGGAATTAGCCCATATTTAATTGGTAAATTCCACAAATATGAATTGCGTAATCCTCATAGTCCTTCCTCTGGTTGCATACATGACCTGTACAATTCAGATGATTATACAATGGATAGTATATTATCCCTAAACTACAATAACAACTAGTTTTTCTCTTATCTAACATGCATGATTTAATTACGAGTGAATATTCAGTTTACTGGTTGATCAATGTTAGTTACAGCCCACTACTATAGGTTACAACCCACTACTAGATCTCCCACTAATTCCTCCATCAGTTAGAACTAGTTTAACTGACTTTAACTCAGTTAAACTGAGTTAAATAATTACAACTCAAAATAAACTCAATGAGGGCACCTAAAAAAGTAGGAGACACTATACATGACTCTATTCATACTGTCAACTCGAATTAACTAAGCCAACTAAGTCAAATTAACTTAGTTAACTATTACAAGTTGTCATGAGATGTGGAATTACAATTTAATTCAAGGAAAAAATTAAATTAGGATTTTCTTGTTGCATTCTCAACACTCCCTCTCAATAAGAAATCGATTATCTACTACCCTGATCCTACCTCTATGAAAAAAAAATTTGCATCTTGATAATGCCTTTGTCAAAATATCTACATCCTGCTCCTCTTTAGGAATGTACTCTAGCAACATGATTATCCTATGTACATAATCTCATAGATGGTGATACCAGATGTCGATATGCTTGGATTGATCATGAAAAGCTGGCTTCTCATAGAGTTTGATAAAACACTGATTGTCATACTAAATCACTGTAGGATGCATTTGCTGACGAAATAACCCAACATGAATCTTCCTCATCTAGATAGCCTCACAAGTTGTGTCACTAGAAGCCATGTACACTGCTTCTCTTGAACTAAGTGCAATTGATCTCTTCTTCCTAGTCTACCAAGAAATTGTTGTTGACCCAATACTAAAGATTCCCCCTGATGTGCTCTTTATGTCAGATGGACTCCCTGCCCAATCTACATTTGTGAAGCCTTGAAGCTTCACTCCCTCTGTCTGTTTGTACTAAATACTAAAATGAGTGGTGCCTCTGAGATATCTCAACACATGTTTAGCTCCATTTCAATAAATTTTGGTTGGATTAGCCATGGCTTGACTAATCTGGTTAACAAAAAAACACATGTTCGGTCGTGTGTTCACCAAATACATAAGTGAACCCACAAGTTGTCTATAAATAGTAGCCTCCACTAATTCACTTGAAGTAGCATATTCCTCCCACCAATTACCTAGTAGAGGAGTCTCCATGGGTTTGTTGCTCTCCATGTGGAACTTTTTCAGTATCTCATTGGCATGCTTTCCCTGGGAGACAAATACTTCCTCATCTCCTTGCCTGTTAGGGTCCCAACCTAACCCCCTTATTCATGTAGTAGGATCGAGTCATAGTTATAGTTAAGTAAGGAGTCAATAAAGCCCATATTAATAATTGTAAGTGGTTAACCCGCAATTAATGATGAGACCGCAGTTAGTTACAAATGGGCCATGGTATTAGATAGATGGTATTAATAAGAACCATGGTATTGATCCATGGTATTGCATTTATGAGTCATATATAAAGGATAGAGACTCCCTGCGAGGAGCATCGTGTCTTATTTTGTAATCGAGCTCTGCTCTATTGGAGGTTGCCCCCTCGAAGAGGCAAGTGAACATTGCTTTCTGAATAATAAAATACTTGCTGTTGTTTCTCACTATTCTATGTTCTGGGTATATTTCTTCACATATTCTGTATTCCAGTATCGTCTTGCAGGTTAAGAGCATAACAAGTGGTATCAGAGCTCTTTCCAGGGCTGGTGGGATCTCCATTTCTTAGCAAATTTTTTTTGGCTAGAGACGTGTTCCAGCGTCTTTAAACCACGGGATCTGTCGTTGAGCGCATAAACCTGCGGATTTAGGGAGGCATGCACGTAGGAAATAAAAGAGGTGGTCACGCTTGTTGGACTCCCTTGTAACACCTGTGGGTACCCCTTCGAGTAGTAGCGCATTAGACAGAACCGCGCACGAACTATCTTCCAAGTACCCTCTGGGTATATCGGAAGCCCCCTAGCTCCTTTGAAACCTTGCCATAGATAAACCGTCGGCCATCTTGCTGCTATAGTACACCGAGAACAGCACTCGGAGAGATTACTCACTCGTACGATAGGGTAGTCAGGTTGTACGACTAAGGGTACGGTTGATCCTCCTTAGTTAGAGCCCTGAAACATTAGGCCGAGTACTATTGTCAGACCCTTATGTATATTGCGATCTGTAGCACCTGACACTCCTCGAGACCATAGTTCCCTTTTCTATCTTGGGATCACGCATAATCTCTGCCAGATCAGATCTCGCAAGTGGGGTTGCAGCAGCAGCAGACATCAGTCCCACAGTTCCGAGTTAGCAGACCAGCCTTTCCGATCCATCAGATCCGCAACAGCAGTCGGTGCTGCCGCTCAGAGCTATCTGATCAGCCATTCAGATCTCTCAGATCCACCAGATCTGAGTAGTTGTGTGGGGTTCCTATACCGGGGTGTGATTTTCGCAGGACTTTTGGCAGCATTGACATTTTGGGGATTCGGCTACTGCAGTATTCCTAAGAAAGGAGTAAAACTCTGTTAGGAGTTTTTAGAAAAAGAAGAAGAAGAAGAAGAAGAAGAAGAAGAAGAAGAAGTTTGAGACCCCCTGGGGTGCTTATTGGTGATCTAGCCCATAAGAATCAGGACGACGAGCTGAGCAAGGTGGTACCATTCAATTGTTAGTGAAAAAAATTCAGGCGGTCCCAAATTTCAAGTACATAGGATCGGTGCATGGTAGAAACTAGAGCTCAAACTATGGCCAATGAGAAGATCGACAAACTTGAACAATCCTTGCAATCCATCCAATCTCAGCTTGATAGACTAACTGACACACTCTTTAAAGGCAAGGAGGAAGCCCGCGAGGAGGCGTATATTGGCAATGGACACAGTGAGGGTGAGTCTAGCCACTCTCTTCACCTCTGGGGCACCCACCAACAATCCCGTCCGTGACCTCCCAAGTTGGATATGCATAAATTTGATGGTACTCACCCGGCCGCATGGATAGCACAAATGGAGCAGTATTTCAATCTAAATAACATCTTAGATAATGAGACTCAGCTTATGGTGGGGAGAATGTACTTGGACAATGCAAGATGGCAATGGTGGGAATGGCATCAACATTGCAATGGAAGTTTTCTGACTTGGGCCACCTTCAAAAAAGCTCTTACAGAGCGCTTTGACCAGGAATCTTCTTTTTTGGGTTGTCTCACTAAGCTCCGACAGACTGGCACAGTGGATGAATATATTACAGCCTTTGAAGCCTTAGCTTTCCGCACTAGGGATCTCTCAGATGCGTTCTACACAGAATGTTTTATCAGCGGTCTTAAAGAGGCCATACAAGCCAACGTCCGAATACACCACCCTCCCACATGGTCGGAGGCTTGCAAGGTAGCTCGTAACATGGAACGTGCATTAGCAGCCCAGTCCATTCGCCCAAATTTCACTGCCAAGGGTCGCCCCCATAGGCTCACAGCATGACTCAAACACTTAAGGTTCAAAAGGTGTCACCTGCAGAAGTGGCCGAAAGAAGAAAACATGGATTATGTTACTACTGTGATGAAAAATACTCCCCAGGTCATAAATGCAAGGAGCCTAAATTTTTTCAAATTGATGCCACTGATTACAGCTCATCGGAGGAAGCCCCACCACTTGAGGAACCGGAGGAGGTAGAAGAAGACAACCAGAAGGAAAATGTCCCTGCTGAACCAGTTATTTCGCTGCATGCTTTGGCAGGGATTTCTTCACCTCAAACTCTCAAAATCAGAGGTTTTATTAAACATCACCCAGTAGTAGTCTTGATTGATAGTGGAAGTACACATAATTTCATCCATCAAAAAGTCGCGGAAGCAGTGCATTGTTTTGTACGAGTAGTTTCTAACTTCCAAGTCCAAATTATGGATGGGGGAACAATGAAATGTGAAGGCCGCTGTGAAAATGTCAAACTTCAAATGGGGGACTATCAGTTGAAGACCCACATGTTTGCCATACACATGGGGGGGTGCGACATTGTCCTCGGTGCTGAATGGCTTCGCACTCTTGGGCCAATCACAATGGATTTTCAGGAGTTATATATGAGCTTTAAGCAGAACAACTCCACATATACCCTCTGTGGATTCCAGGCGGGAGCTCCCTCTATCATCAACTCACATAGGATGGAAGAATTTCTTAAAAAGGGCCATCATGGAGTTATCGCTCAATTTAATGCCATCTAGGCCGTCAAACCCAATTCTCTGCCGATTCATCCTGAGATGTGTTGAGGGCCCCGAAATCGGGTCAACAACAAGGGGGATACCCACCCGGTCCGGAACCTGGTTGGCGGCTCCTTGCCCGTTTGGAGTAGTGGGTCCGACTGGGGGTAATGGGACCAGTTTCCCAATGTGAGGGGTGTTCGTGTGTGTAGAGTTTGATGGTATTGATCTAAGGGTGTTTTTAAGCTAATTTAATTTCTAACTTCTAAACTAACTCTACGCTATTGTAATCTAATGGAAAAATAATACATCTAGTCTACGCTAACCCGGGGTATTTTCTTCTATTATGCGATCTAAAATGATTTCGAACAATAGCTGGTAATAAAGATCATTAAGCTATTATAAGAATATAAATCAATGAAGATAAACCATTCTGCATAAGAAGTTAGGCAAAACAGTTGTGAACAGCATATTGCATAATTAGTTATTCATATGTCAAGCATAAACAAATGACTCCACCGTACAGAAGTGCCAAATGGTAATACACACATTCATACATTAACATATAAAGAACTCAGCTGCATATCACTCTAAGAATATAAGCAGAAATTAGCCAAGAGATAAAAGTACCATTTATGACTGATTTCACTAATAAACTTCAAGCAATAACGATTTATTTCTACTTGTTCTAATATCTGCTAAGAGTACAGAAGTGCAACATCAGTAACAGACATTAAAATGCAAACATAAATAAATCTCGATCCATCCATTCATCAAAAACCTCCTCCGAGGGTGCAGAAGTGCATGTTCTGAGGATAAGTTTTTTGACAGATTTCCAGACCCTTCTCCAAATGCCATGAGAAGGGTTAAATACTACTAACTAATTAATCTTAATTACACAAATTTAGGGAATGGCTTCAAATGACCGCCCTTTTACTAAAAGCAAATTTCTTTCTAAAAATCAAATCTAATTTCTAACCGTTTCTGTATCTGTTCTTTAGTGCTGTAAGCAATGCGCTGTTTGCCCTGAAAGAGTCGGCTGGTTGTCCTTTCCTTTTGTTCGAGCTTGATAATTAGAAATGACAAGAGCTGGCACCTCTTTCTGACAGACTAGAAGATATTTTCGAAAACCTTTCTCTGGCTGGGTGTATTCGCTGTGCGCACACTTAGTACAACCTAGTTTCTTTTCGAACTGATTTTGTTGTTGCTATTTTAGTTTCCAGTCGTGTGAATGACTCAATGAGTTAGGAGTCGCGCTGTATGGACAATCCCCTGTTTCGAGAATTGTTTCCGTTCTTTGTTCCAGGCTTTCCTGGAGCGTCTTCCTTCTCTTGCGCTTCTTTCTCTGCTTTACCAAGTCTGAGCTTCAGGATCTTTTGTAAACACGCTGCTTTTGTGTGTCCTTGACTCTGAGTCTTGGATAGTCTATTTTCATCAGTGCCTGTTGGGTGATACTCTGGAATCCGCGGTTCTACTACATGCGGCATCCATTTGCGGAGGCATCTTCTCTCTGTTGTTTTATTGGCGCTCTTCCCTTTTCCTTAGATGTTTCCTGCATATAGATTTATATTAGTCACATGTCTTGCAGTTTACGCAAAGAAGAAGGTAAATGATGAAAAGATTGACATGAAAGCATTAAATTCTATTGAATGCGTATTTCTGACATTCATCATGACTTGACTCTGCGATGCAATCATTCCTGGATACTCAAGCATGCAGTTATTAATTTCCCTTAAGGCGCGCGTTCAATTTTGGGTCTACCGTGTATGTCGGAGAATTCTTGCGATGAGTCTTTTCTGCGATTGGTATCGTAGTATCAAGGGCTGCGACGTCATTAAGTGCTATCGCAGATCGCAGATCGCAGAAAACTAATATCGCAGATCGCAGAAAACTAATATCGCAGATCGCAGATCGCGGATATCACATATTTCATTCAATTGCTTATGTTGCTTCATGCGACGCTTGCGATGTGCGATGTCGCATATCAGCGGTCGGTGGTTTCTTAAGGTTTTCTCCTTAAGAGCGTTTTGAATGCATGCGACGCGATGAACTTCGCGTCGCTTCTTCGTAGCTTTGCTTTTCGCGTTTTAGGAAGCGCTTCACTCTCTCTTTGCGATGCGATCAAGCTTTAGGGAGAAAAATACAAAAACTTTAACAAAAATATTTTTGGATTTTATGTTCAGGGTCCCCCCTTTGCTTGGTGTTATTGCTAATATCAAACAAAGAGGGGGGGGGTTGTTGGTGACCACAACAATGGCGATTCACTGTGAAGAACCAGTTATCTCTGCTTTTCTATTGACCGTTCACTTCCGAAACAACAAAATTCTTATATGTCTAAATTTTGTTATGAATAGATAGAGTAGATTACCCCTCACCTCGTCAATGATACTTTGTCTCAACCTTTTTTTTATCCCAATTGATTGCTTCCTTAGGCTTTTTCTTGCATTCGCACCAGACATTACTTGGTCTTGATTAAAGATAAAATAAGGTCTTCTCTGCGTACCGGCTTAAAAGTATGCTCATTTGTCGTAGGTAGAGCCTCTGCTGCCTGCAAGCGTCCATAGCCTCGACAGGGTTACCATTTTATCCAGCAATGATCCTTTTTCCTGCTTGAGGTTACTCGCAATAGTCCAGAGAAAAATCCTTTTTGACACACTTTTCCTTTTTTAATTCTCTAAAGAACAATGTCTTGGTTTGGTGGCCAAATTATGACACAGTCACTCACTTGATTTACACTTTTGCTGAACAAGCCAGCTCGTGATGAGACCTCTTGTCTTTTGATTGCAACAATCTTAAGTCGTTGCCCTGTTTTGATAGACAGTATTGGCAAAGTCAGCAAGTTATAATATCTGTGATTGTGATAAGCCGGCTCGTGATGAGACCTCTTATTCCTTGAGATATAGTGTTTTGCTTGGATTATTTCTCTGAATGCTGCAATTCCCTTTTAGCAGGGAGGAAGTCAATGTTTTTCCTTAAGAAAGCTCTGGACGACAATAATAGAGTTTTTGAAAACAACAGTTTTGCAGAGAATACCCATTTTATTATTGATGATACCTTTCATTGTGCTGATACAAAACAATTCTTTACCAAAGGTTGCTTTCGTCAAAGTTTTTTGAGGTTGAAACTAATATCGTAATCAAGGTGAAGTTAACTCTATTTGTTAATAATAAAATTCAGATTTTTCAAAAAATTTTGCTATTTGTACAAGCGAAATCAAAATCTGATAGAGAATTGGCGTGCTCTTTTCATGAATCCTTTTTAAATGATCATTTACAACCGGTTTATTCATAAAAAGAGAAAAACAAAATTAAAATAAAACTAAAAATGAATCTATCCTACAAAAATTAGAAGAATTCTCTTCTAAGGGAAATACATTTTGAGAATTTGTCCATTCACAGGCAGAGAATCTTTTCTGCCTATTAAGTCCTGCAACACAAAAGTCGACGGGCCTATGACTTCTACAATCTGAAAAGGGCCAAGCCACAGCTTATGGAATTTCGTATGTTTGCCCTTTTCTTCATGTGCCTTATCCCATTTTAAAACTAAATCTCCCATCTGAAAGTTTTTTCTGGTCATGATGTTTGAGTCGAAAGAGGATTTTATTAGCGCCTGGTGGTGAGCATGGGTTTTCTTAGCCTGTTCTCGTCGTTCTTCCAGTTTGATTATTTCCATTTGTCTTAATTGTAAGGAGGAAGTAGGTACTTCATAAATGTATTGTACTAAGGACAAAGAGGGAATGACTAAGTGAGTAGGAAGAACTGCTTCTCTCCCATAAACTAGATTAAAGGGAGAAGTGCCGATAGAAGCTTTCTTTGTAATTCTATCTGCCCATAAGGCGTTTACCAGTGCTTTGTGCCAATTCTTTTGGTTTTGGTCGACTGTCTTTTTAATAATCCTGATTAGGTTCTTGTTTGTCGATTCAGCCAACCCATTACCTTGCGGATAGTAGTTGGCAGAATACTTCAGTTTGAACCCTCTTTTGAGCGCAAACTCAGTCATGTTATTTCCAGAAAAATATGATGCATTATAAAAAATTAATGCTGTTGGAAATCCAAACCTAGTGATGATAAACTGATCTATGAATTCAATAATGTTTTCAGAATTAGCTGTCTTGAGAGGAACTACCTCTACCCATTTGGTAAAATAGTCAGTTGCTGTGAGGATATACCTATGCTGTTTAGAAGAGTGAGGAACGATCTCACCTATTATGTCCAGACCCCATTGACTGAACGGCTGCTCGATGTTGACCGGCTGCAGTGGCATGGATGACTTCTTTTGTTTCCCTGCAGCAGTCTGGCAGACTTGGCATTTCCTTACGTGATTGTATGAGTCTTTGAACAGCGTGGGCCAGTAATATCCTGCACGTAAGATTTTATGTGCGGTGGCTTCTCCAGCATAGTGTCCACCCGCTGGTCCATCGTGGAGTTCCTGCAAAACCTTTTCGGCTTCAGTTTTTTCAAGACATCTAAGAAGCACAGAATCATAATTTCTTTTAAATAGGACATCATTTATGAGCTGGTATTGTTTAGCTTTCAATCTCAGGGCTCTCTTCTTGGTGTGATCCAGGTGAAATGGAGCATACCCGTTCTTAAGAAAATAAATGGTGTCAGCATATGATGATTCTGCGTCGTTTAGGCTTACCTCATACGTGTGTACCTCTTCAGACGAGTTCTCAGGGATTTGCGATGCTCCAGCTAACATCTTGCAGAAGCCTTGACCTCTTACGATGTGCGCCGGCTTGATCTCAAGGTCATATTCTTGTAAGGCGGTGATCCAATTCGCTCTTTTCTCGCCCACATCCTTCTGTATCAGGAGGTTTCTTACCGCTGGAAACGGTACTATGACTTTGGTATGGGCCTTTAGCAAGAAGGGTCTGAAATATTTGATTGCTTTAAAAACGGCATATGCCTGTTTCTCTACATCAGAATAATTGAGTTCAACACCTTGTAAGTTCGAGCTAAAGAATGCGATTGGAGCTTCTACCTTTTCTTGATTGGCTTGAGTTAAAATCGCAGCATAGGATTTTTCTGAGGCAAACGTGTATAAGACAAAAGGTTCTGAAAAATTTGGGGTTGCCAAAGATGGAGCGTTGATGATGGCTTGTTTAATCAAGTTGAACGCCTCATGCTCGTCTAGGCCCCATTTAAAGTTTAACAATGTAAACTTTGAAATGGGAACTGATACTGTTACCCGTTTCGTAGAGATAGCAAAAAAGTGACCTGATTTTGAAAAGGGGTGATGCAGAACAAACATGTTTTTCTTAGAGCATAGTTTTTGGCACTTTAATTTTTTTATGTACATTACGTTTTAGAATCATAGTGATTTTCATGCTGATTTTAAAAAGTGAGTATTCTGCATCACCCCCTTTTTTTAAAAGACCTGTTTTTTGGCTTTAAATTTTCTAATGTATAAAATGTAAATAATTATTTTCTAAATTTGATCATTGTTGAAGTGGTCGTTTTCTTCACATTTTCTTGTTTTTTATTTTAATTTTAACTTTTTTTTTTTAGTGAGGTTTTTATTGTTTTGCATTTTTAAATTAGGAGGTCGATATTTAGAATTTTCGATATTCTACATATTTATACATCCTTAATTAATTTTTCAATCCACATGAAATAATTGTTTCTAAAAAACAATATTTTTTAACAATGGACATAAAAATAACCATTTTTAACATAAATATAACTAAAAAACTACACGTTTTGATAATTTTTTGCTAGAATTGACATGTCAAAATCGCAATTTTTATATGATAATTTTAACTAAAAATGGTTAAATAATAGCTTTTTTTATGAATTTCATGTCAAAAAAATAATAATAATCACTTTTTTTTTCAAAAAATAATGATTAACTTAAAAATCAATGCGAAAATCACATATTATAGATATTGAACGTATAACAACCCTAATTGAGTGTTTATTCTTCTCATAAATTGTCAAAGTCAAAACATTGCAAAGCTTGATTTACAAGCATAACTTAAATTTAATCAACAATGTCACGTAATCCAAACTCTTCGTCCTCTAGAGTTTCATCATTGCCTTCTTCCACAATATTTTCTGTTTCCTTTTGCTCATTTTCCTCTTCTAATGGGTCTTTGATGTCTGCAAATCTCGCACACAACCCCCGGCGCCCCAACCCTCTCAACCCCCCCCTCCACTGGCCCGGGCGCCCTCACCCGCCCCCCCAACCGACACCCCACCCTACCCCGTCGCCCTCACCCACCCTCACCCGCCCCCCACCCCGGCCCGGGCACCCTGCCAACCCCACCCGTCCGGGAGCCCACACAAACCCCCGCGCCCCAACCCTCTCAACCACCCCCGGCTCGGGAGCCCTCACCCGCCCCACCAACCGCCCCCCCACCCAGCCCCGGCACCCTCACCCGCCCCCCGGCACGGGCGCCCTCACCCACCCTCACCCGCTCCCCCACTCGGCCCGGGCGGCCTCACCCGCCCAACCCGCGCGCCCTCACCCGCCCCCTGCCCGGCGCCCTCACCCGCCTGCCCTCACCTGGCGCCCTGCCAGGCGGGGGCGCAGGCTACCCGGGTGGCGCGGCCGAGGCAGGCGCCACCCGGGCGGCCCGCGCCCCTGCTCGACAGGCGGCAGGGCGATTACCAGAATCGCCCTGCCGCTTGCCGGGTCGGGGCGGGGGCCGCCCGGGTGGCGCGGACGAGGCAGGGTGGGTGAGGGCACCCCCGGGGGCGGGTCAGGGCGCCCGGGCAGGGGGGCGGGCGGGTCAGGGTGCCGAGCGGGTGAGGTGGGTGAGGCCGCCGGGCGAGCGGGCAGCCGGGTGAGGGCGCCGGGGCGGCCGGGCGGGGGCGCCCGCGCGGGTGAGGGCGTCGGGCGGGCGGGCGAGGGCGCCTGGGCGGGTGAGGGCGCGGGGCGAGCGGGCGAGGGCGCTGAGCGGGCGGGCGAGCGAGGGCGGGCGGGCAGGTGAGGCGGGTGAGGGTGCTGGGCGGGCGGGCGGGTGAGGCAGGTGAGGGTGTCGGGCGTGCAAGGGCGCCGGACGGGCGGGTGGGCGAGGGCGCTTGGGGGGGCAAGGCGGGTGACGGCGCCGGGCGGGTGACGGCCGCCCAGGCGATTGCCGGAATCGCCCTGCCGCTTGTCAGGGGGGGCGCGGCCGAGGCAGGGTGGGTGAGGGTGGCCGGGGGGGCCGGCGGGTCAGGGCGCCCGTGCGGGGGGGCGGGCGGGTCAGGCACCTGGGGGGCAAGCGGGTGAGGGCACCGGGCGGGCGGGAGAGGGCGCCGGGGCGGGCGGGCGGGTGAGGCTGGTGAGGGCGCCGGGCGAGCGGGTGTGGCGAGTAACGGCGTCGGGCGGGCAGGAGAGGGCGGGCGGGCGGGCGAGGGCGCCGGGCAGGCGAGGGCGGGCGAAGGTGGGCGGGCGAGGGCACCGGGCGGGCGAGGGCGGGTGAGGCGAGTGAGGGAGCCGGGCGGGCGGGCGAGGGCGGGTGAGGCGGGTGAGGGCACCGGGCGGGCGGGCGGGCGAGGGCGCCTGGGCGGGTGAGGTGGGTGAGGGTGCCGGGCGGGTGGGCGAGGGCGCCCGGGCGGGTGAGGCGGGTGAGGGCGCCGGGCGGGCGAGGGTGGCGTGCGGGCGGGCGAGGGCGCCGGGCGGGCGGGCGGGTGAGGGCGCCCGGGCGATCGCCCGCCCGGCGCGGAATCGCCCGGGCGGGCGGGCGGGTGAGGGCGCCCGGGCGATTCCGGGAATCGCCCGGGCGGCAGGGCGATTCCCGGAATCGCCCGGGCGCCCTCACCCGCCCGCCCGGCGCCCTCACCTGCCTCACCCGCCCGCCCGCCCGGCGCCCTCGCCCGCCCGGCGCCCTCACCCGCCTCACCCACCCGGCGGGCGGGCGGGTGAGGGCGCCGGGCGGGCAAGGGCGCCGGGCGGGCGGGCGGGTGAGAGCGCCCGGGCGATTCCCGGAATCGCCCGGGCGCCCTCACCCGCCCGCCTGCCCGTGCCCTCGTCCGCCCGGCGCCCTCACCCGCCTCACCCGCCCGCCCGGGCGCCTGGCGGGCGGGCGGGTGAGGGTGCCCGGGCGATTCCCGGAATCGCCCGGGCGCCCTCACCCACCCGCCCGCCCGGCGCCCTCGCCCGCTCGGCGCCCTCACCTGCCTCACCCGCCGGGCGGGCGAGGGCACGGGCGGGTGAGGCGAGTGAGGGGGCCGGGCGTGCCCGGAATCGCCCGGGCGCCCTCACCCACCCGCCCGCCCGGCACCCTCGCCCGCCCGACGCCCTCACCCGCCGGGCGGGCGAGGGCATGGGCGGGTGAGGCGAGTGAGGGTGTCACGCCCCCAATATTTTTTTTGTTAATTGGGCAGCGCGCGGCACCAACGGGCGCTCACTTTTCCCAAGTGCGCGCCTATGGACTACGCCTTCCACTTATACTTAACTTATTATCATGCATCTAAACTCTGTTAAACATTAACATAACATTCAACATATAACATGCCACAATAATAAAACCGCACAACCAATATGTGGGAGGGGCAACTCCCCAAAAGTCTGCCCAACCGTTTTATATTATAACCAATCCACAAAATTACAATCCGTGCGCCGGTCTAAGTCTCGGCCGCACCCTTTGACAATTTACAATAGACGTCGGGCAAATACCCGACCGTCGTTCACAATACACAACTCGGGCAACCGCCCGTTTGCTGCTGCACGGCCGTTTGCCGCTGCACGCTCGTTCACTGTCCACCCGGTTCGCTGCCCGACCGGTTACTGCCACACGACCAACCCACGCTGATCGTTTACACTGACTCGCCGGTTGCCGCTGCACGACACGGCCGAGCTGGTTCACCCAACCACAGCTCGCCGGTCCGTTTGCTTCTGCCCACAACCGCACCCGAGTTGGCACCTCCGCCCAACTCGTCGTTTGCTTGCACCCGGACTCCGCCCGGTTCCGCCTGTTCTGCCTGCGGCAGACTTCCACCCGAAACACTGTTTCGCTGTTACCCAATATCTAACAGGTCGCCGCCTGTTCTGTTTGGACTGCGGCCGAGTTAGCTCGCCTGAACTATACTCACCGCCCGACTGTTATGCGGTGCTGCCTCTGCACGCTGGATCCACTTGAGGCGACTCACCCGAGTCCCGCCTCTCACCCGATCTGCGCACGGTGGCTGTTCACCCGAACCAAGAAGCTGTTATCAACTCGACCTCCCTGTTTACTCAGCTCGGACGCTTGCTGCTGGTGGCTAAGACAGTCCTCACGTTTCAATACTGCTCGGTCTCCTTGACAACCCAACTCGCATTCCCCTTAGACCTCGCACTACAAGAGAGTGCGCATCATTTGTTACAGTCTTCTGCGTATAGAGAGAACGCCAAGACTCTTCGTTGTCCTTCCATCGTCACAATGAGCTCGCCTTTATAGTTTCCCCTCCATCCTCTAGGGGCTTCCATAAATCTGGCCGACGCCCATACTTGTGTTCTACGAAACCCCGAAATTCCTTGATGGGCGGGTCGGCCCTTGCTTTAAGGCAAGGCCGACCACGCCTTATAAATCTTCGGTTCTTTTACTTCTTATTTTCTGTGTCTTCGCCTTGCTGCCCGCGCCCTTGTGCCGACCTCCGCCCAGCTCGCTGCCAACTCGTCGCTGCTCGCCCGCGGTCCTCTTCGTCACTTGCGCCTTGGGCGGGTTCGCCCTTGGGTCGCCCGCCCGTTTGGTGCGGGGCGCCCTCGGGTCGACCCGCCGGTTCATCAACCGGCTCGTCGTTTACTTCGCACGTCGACCTCGTCTCGTGCCCGTGTTCATTCACCCGGCGTGTGGGCGCTCCCTTGCCCAACTCGCCGTTTCGTTTCTGTTTGCCCGGCGGGCGGGCGCGCCTTCGCCCGGCTCGCCGCCCGACCTCCGTTCGTTCACCCGGTGGGCGCGCCTCTGCCCGGCTCGCCGCCCAACCATCTCGGCGCGCTTCTGCCCAGCTCGCCTCTTAACCCGTGTGCGTTCGCCCGGCGGGTGGGCGCGCTCCTGCCCAGCTCGCCCGTCACCCGACTCCCGTGTGCGTCCGCCCGAAGGGTGGGCGCGCCTCTGCCCGGCTCGCCACCCGACTGTGTTATGTTTGTCCATCCGCCTGGTCACCGTGCACGGTTACCCGCCCGGTTCACCCGCGCGCCTTTCCACCTCCGTGTCATCCATCGTGCACGCCCTGCCCAAGACGTTAGGGCGTCACAGAGGGGGCCGGGCGGGTGAGGGCACGGGCGGGCGGGCGGGCGAGGGCGCCGGGCGGGCAGGCGGGTGAGGGTGCCCGGGCGATTCCGGGAATCGCCCGGGCGCCCTCACCCGCCCACCCGCCCGGCGCCCTCACCCGCCTCACCCGCCCGGCGGGTGAGGTGGGTGAGGGCGCCGGGTGGGCGAGGGCGCCGGGCGGGCGGGCGGGTGAGGGCGGGTGAGGTGGGTGAGGGTGCTGGGCGGGCGGGCGAGGGCGCTCGGGCGGGTGAGGTGGGTGAGGGCGCCGGGCGGGTGAGGTGGGTGAGGGTGCCGGGCGGGCGGGCGAGGGCGCCCGGGCGGGTGAGGCGAGTGAGGGCGCCGGGCGGGCGAGGGCGCCATGCGGGCGGGCGGGCGAGGGCGCCGGGCGGGCTGGCGGGTGAGGGCGCCCGGGCGATTCCCGGAATCGCCCTCACCCGCCCGGGCGCCCTCACCCGGGCGCCCGCCCCTGCCCTCGCCCGCCCGGCGCCCTCACCCGCCTCACCAGCCCGGCGGGCGGGCGGGTGAGGGCGCCCGGCGGGCGACGGCGCCAGGCGGGCAGGCGGGTGAGGGCGCCCGGGCGATTCCCGGAATCGCCCTGCCGCCCGGGCGATTCCCGGAATCGCCCTCACCCGCCCGGGCGCCCTCACCCGCCCGCCCGCCCGTGCCCTCGCCCGCCCGCCCGCCCGCGCCCTCGCCCGCCCGCCCGCCCGCACCCTCGCCTGCCCGGCGCCCTCACCCGCCTCACCCGCCCGGGAGCCTTCGCCCGCCCGCCCTCCCGACGCCCTCGCCCGCCCGCCCTCCCGACACCCTCGCCCGCCCGCCTGACACCCTCACCCGGCTCACCCACCTGGGCGCCCTTGCCCGCCCGGCGCAGGGCGATTCCGGGAATCGCCCGGGCGCCCTCACCCGCCCACCCGGCCGCGCCCTCGCCCGCCCGACGCTCTCACCCGCCTCACCCGCCCGGGCGCCCTCGCCCTCCCGCCCGCCCGACGCCCTCGCCTGCCCGCCCGGTGCCCTCACCCGCCTCACCCGCCCGGCGCCCTCACCTTCCCGGGCGCCCCTGCCCGCCCGGCGCCCTCACCCGCCGGGGCGCCCTCTCCCGCTCGCCCTTGCCCGCCCGGCGCCCTCACCCGCCCTGGCGCACTCACCCGCCCACCCGCTCGGTGCCCTCGCCCGCCCGCCCAGGTGCCCTCACCCGCTCGCCCGGGCGATTCCCGGAATCGCCCTGCCGCCTGCCGGGAGGGGCCGCCCTGGTGGTGCGACCGAGGCAGGCGCCACCCGGGCGGCCCGCGCCCGCGCCCGACAGGAGGCAGGCGTCACCCGGGCAGCCCGCGCCCCCGCCCGGCAGGCGGCAGGGGATTCCCGGAATCGCCCTGCCGCCTGCCGGGCGGCTCGCTCGACCCCCCGGCAGGCGACAGGGCGATTCCGGGAATCGCCCTGCCGCCTGCCAGGCGGGGGCGCGGCCGAGGCAGGGTGGGTCAGGGCGCCCAGGCTGGTAGGCGGGTGCCAGGCGGGTGAGGGCACGCGGGGGGGGGGGCGGGCGGGTGAGGGCGACAAGCGGGTGGGGGCGGCCGGGCCCGGCGGGTGAGGGCGCTCGGGCCAGTGAGGGCGCCTGGATGGGGGGGCGGGTGAGGGCGCCGCGCGAGGGGGCGGGGGAGGGTACCCGGGCCTGGCGAGCGGGCGGGTGAGGGTGCCCAGGCCGGGCGGGCAGGCGGGTGAAGGTGGGTGAGGGCGCCCGGGCCCGGGGGTGGGTGAGGGCGCCGAGGCCGGGTGGGGGGGCGGTTGTGGGCCCCCGGGCTGGTGGGAGGGGGGGTTGAGAGGGTTGGGGTGCCCGGGCGGGGGGGATTGGCAGGGTGCCCGGGCCGGGTGGGTCGGCGGGTGAGGGTGGGTGAGGGCACCAGGGCCGCGGGGCGGGTGAGGGCGCTGGGGCCGAGTGGGGGGTCGGTTCTGGGGGCGGGTGATGGCGCCCGGGCCAGGGGAGGGGGGCGTTGAGAGGGTTTGGGCACGGGGGGTTGTGTGGGCGGCCGGGCGGGGAAGGTTGCAAGGCACCCCGGCCGGCGGGGGGGGGTTGGGAGGGTTGGGGGGGCGGGGGTTGAGAGGGCGCCCGGGCCGGGCAGGGGGAAGGGTGAGGGCGCTCGGGCAGGCGTTGGGTTGGGTTGGTAGGGATTAAAGGGACCAGGGGTGTGGGTTGTGGGTGAAGGTAGTAAGGGTGTCGAGAGGGGGGTTAGAGGTAGGGGACGAGTCGCGCTGTGGCGCCCACCCTAGCATGTTATGGTTGAAAACATGTTAAATTTATACTTAGGAAAGAAAAATGATATTCTACCAAAAACATTAATGTGTTTTTTTTCCTCATAAACAACTTTGTTTGACACATAAAAATTTGGTTTTATTAGCATTTTTTAAAAATGTTGAAAATTGACCCTAAAAAAAAAAATCATTATTCCAGTATCATCACTTTCATTTTGAAGCTATATTTTGCACGAAAATTTCATAGTAAAGTTCGTAGTCACTGCCATTTTTAAAACATGTTCAAAATTAACGCCTAAAAAATAAAAACATCGTTCTAGTATACACACTTTTCGTTTTTAGCACTGTTTTTGATGTTTTTTTGGGGTTTTTTGGCCAGAGTTCCCGTTTTGAGTTTATAGTTCCCGTTTCAAAGTTTACATTGTTGTTTGAATTCTTTTTTATCATTTTCTGTAAAGGAGAAATAATACGTGAAAAATCCGGGACAAACCTTTTTACAAAATTGATCTGTCCCAGGAAAGATTGCATGGTCTTTTTGTTATGGGGCATGGATATCTCGGAAATTTCTTTGATTCTGTCGGGTTCAATGTGAATACCAGACTTTGACACTATGAATCCTAGCAATTTCCCTTCACTTAATGCGAAAAAAGATTTTTTCGGGTTAAGCGAGATCCCATACCTTAAACATCTTTGAAAGATTTGTTTCAAATCTTTGAGATGGTCGTTTCGGTTCTTGGAGTACACCGTTATATCGTCCAGGTAAATCACTACTGACTTGTTGACTAAACCTTTAAATGCAATGTCCATGGCTCTCTGAAAGGTAGCGCCGGCATTGATCAGACCGAATGGCATCTTTCGATACGCGTAGGTACCCCATTTAGTTCGGAAGGTGGTTTTCAACTGATCATCGGGGTGTACCAGCACTTGATTATATCCTGAAAATCCATCCAGAAAAGACATTAACTCTGAGCCTGCTACTGCCTGTAATATCTGCTCCATAGGTGGGAGGGGAAAATTGTCTTTCTGGCAGGCTTTGTTGAGATTCCGGAAGTCGATACAGATTCTAATATCTCCATTTTTCTTCCTAACAGGTACCATATTGGATACCCATTTGGAATGTCTGACCGGGAAGATTATTCTGGCTCTCAACAACTTATTCAGCTCAGTCTTTATCTGATTTTCCAAGTTGGGGTGGATTTTTCTGAGCTTCTGCTGGACAGGTTTCTCGTTGTCAATCATAGGGATAGTGTGCTGAATGATAGAAGTGTTGTAAGTCTTCAGCTCATCGTAATTCCAGGCAAAAACGTTTTTGTACTGTCTTAGAAGGCAGATATATGCTGATTTTTCTTCAGGGGCTAGGCCCTGGCCTAGATTAACGTTTTGCGGCTTCTCGTCGGTTCCTAGGTTGACTGATTCGTAGTTCAGAGTTGAACTGTAAAGCTTGGCATTAGCCGACCTTTTGAACCGACTTTTCAAATCATATAAGTCTTCTAATTTGACCACCGATTTGGGTATAGCATTATCAGTGCTACTTTGTTGTATTTGGTGATCATGACAGTCTTCGTCAATTATTTGGTTTGAGTAGGATCCTTCGGAGGTGAGGAAACTTACGATGTCTGGATCGTTGTTGAACACTCTCCAGTTGGTGATGTTGTCAGGGATGGACGGCTTAAAAATTAATTCTATCGAGAATCTATCTGGGCTAAAATCTTCAAAGGGAATCAGTCTAGAGGCTACGTTAGCTAACAGCTTTGCGCTCGCGTTTTGAATCCTTGGAATTGACGAGATGTTGAATGCTATGAAATGTGCAGTGAGATCTTGAACTAACGATTGATAGTGCTTTAAATGACTAGACAGGCAATGTATGGTGTTACGTACCTGTTTTACGACGATCTCAGAATCTCCAAAGACCTGAAGATACCTAACGTTCAATCCGATTGCTTTGTATAGGCCTTGAACCAAGGCTTCGTACTCTGCTGTGTTGTTCGTGCAATCGAACTCAAGTCTGCATGTGAGCATAATTTTGTTCCCGTCCGGGCTAATCAGAACGCATCCTGCTCCTGCCCCCTCATTGGATTTAGAGCCATCAAAATACAATTTCCAAAATAAAGACGTATTTACAGAATTATCTAAAAAACTAAAACATTTTGAGTCATCAGTTTGGGAAAAGTTTTCTACTTGGGACAAAACTGAATTCTCTAAGTAAGGAGATATGTGAGCATTGAAGTTTCCGAGGAAAGAATCTACCGAGTAGTTGCCTATGATGCTGCTGTTGTATGCTATTGCTTCATTCTCTCCTTCCAAATCCGTCACTATGTATTTTTGGTGCAACTCTCGCTCAACCTTTATCTGATTTGGTTTACCATTGTATGGTAACCACATGTGCGACCAGTCGGTTGAGAAATATCTGTGGAGCTTCTCCGACCAATCCCTGCTAAGAATCAAACCATAGAACTCAGGGATATCAGCTACTAGAATGTCGATAACCTGACACACTTTTGGGTTAGACGACAATCTTATGGTCACCTGATTAAGTTCACCTATCACTTCGACTTGGGATCGATCAAGTTGAACTATACGTACTGCGGATTTTTGAGGTTTCACATTCAATTTGGCACATATTGATCTGGGTAAAATATTCGTTGAAGCACCAGAGTCGATCAAGCAATTGTGCACGTTTTTATTGAATATTTCATATGTGAGAAGAAAAGGAGGAGTATGAGATCTTGATCTTCCTCCAATCAAGGCGATGTCATTTGGATCAATCTTGTTGATCGCGTTGGTTGGAGGCCTTCCCAGATTGTGGGAAGCTACAGCTGTAGGTAGAGGTGTAGTAGGCACGGCATGCAGTTCTTTCATCATTATTTTTTGTTGATGCTTCAATCTGCTCAACTCGTACAGAGTGATATTAGCCTTGGTCTTTTTCATGTTATTGATGATGTTATACTCCATTTCATCCGACACTATCAGTGTTCTTGATGGAGGCGATTGGTCCAATTGGACTGGGCTAAATTGGGTCGCTTTAGCAGTTGTTTTCTTTGTTGCGACCTTATCTCTTGTTGCAGGGCTTGCGCCCTTTGGTTTTGGGGTAGTTTGGGGAGGATCAAGCTGATTTTTGCTTCGTGTACTAACCGGAAATGCTTCTTGATCCTCTTCTTGTGGGAGGATGAAATCCCACATTCCTTGCAGTTCCACCACTTCTTCATCGTCGGTCTGCGTCTCGACGGTATTCTCTTCTTCTTCTTCTTCAGATTCAACGTTTGAGACAACGTTGGGTGGCTTCGTCTCCATGGGAGGGCTTCTTTTAAAAGTCCTGAAAGGCTTTCTTGAAGACGTTTCTGCTACTTGTTTTCTAATGTCAATCATCTCATTTGACATGGCCTTTAATACCTTCTGTAATCCTTCCATATCAAAAGGATCTTTCGTTTGCTTCTTCTTGGTGTCTTCTTTGAAAGAGATCTTCTTAGATTTACGTTCTTCAATTGCGGATCTCTTTTCAAGGGCTACTATGCATTTTTCTACTGCTAACGCCTCAGTTAAGTTTTCAACTAAGGTTGTCTTGCTTGCCCTATCCACGAAGATGGCCAAGTTAGATGGTAGGGCCGTGATATACCATTCACATCTTACTTCCTCGCTGGGTTGTGAAGCAGCGGGGATTTTGTTGAGGATCTTATTGAACCGTAAGTTAAAGTCTTTAATGGGTTCTCTAGCCTCAGCTTTCAGATTAGATAGGTCATTGATCAATGTCGCTGTGGACCTGTCGTCACCAAACTTGGTGAGGAACTGACTTTGAAAAATGTCCCAGCTTGTGATGGATCCGGAAGGTAACGAAAAGTACCACGACCCGGTTGTTCCTTGCATTGTATAAGGGAAAAGCCGGACAACAGCGTCTTCGTTAGTAACTCCGTTAAGATTAACAGAAAGCATGAAATTATTGATATGTTCTTCGGCTAACATGCCTGCTTCTGGATTGAACTTAGGCAGCCATTTCTCAGGATGGGCCGGTATAGGGCTCAGGGGTGGAGGCATTAAGACCGCCCCCGGATTGTTCCATGGAGACTGGGCCATCGTTGAGCTGCGAGTTGATACAAGTGCAGAAGATGATATCTGATGCTAAGAAGATGGAGATCTTATGATCTTCGATGATTGTGGAGGAAGGGTTGTGGAAGATGGATGAGTGATTTGAGGTGAGGATGTGGGTGGTTGACTTCGTGGTGAGGGAGTTGAAATGGACGAAGTAGATGAGAGAGTCTCTCTGTCAGAATCAGGAAGTGCTTTCCTTGCTCTTTTCCTAGTGGGGAGAGGAATTTCAGTTGGCTGGACGCCAAACTTTTCACTCTTCAATCTGGTCAGGGGATGAGCAGGATTGTACTGCGAAGTCGCGCTGCCTTTAGATTTATCAGACTTCTGAGTAAAAATAGAGAATCCCTGGAGTTTATGAATCAAAGTTCGAATCTTAGGGGGATCAATGATAAGATGGTCTGATGTATTAGGGTGTATGGCAGCGTTGGATACCCGAGCGACTTCTGGTTCCGGGTTTAACCGTACCGGGGGAGTCGGGGGAGTTGGTGAGGGTGATTTGCTCTTAGAATGGTGTTTAGATTTTGATTTATGTGCCATTCATAGCTCTTGGCCCTCCTTCTAGCGCCAGAAATGTTGAGGGCCCCGAAATCGGGTCAACAACAAGGGGGATACCCGCCCGGTCCGGAACCTGGTTGGCGGCTCCTTGCCCGTTTGGAGTAGCGGGTCCGACTGGGGGTAATGGGACCAGTTTCCCAATGTGAGGGGTGTTCGTGTGTGTAGAGTTTGATGGTATTGATCTAAGGGTGTTTTTAAGCTAATTTAATTCTAACTTCTAAACTAACTCTATGCTATTGTAATCTAATGGAAAAATAATACATCTAGTCTACGCTAACCCGGGGTATTTTCTTCTATTATGCGATCTAAAAAGATTTCGAACAATAGTTGGTAATAAAGATCATTCAGCTATTATAAGAATATAAATCAATGAAGATAAACCATTCTGCATAAGAAGTTAGGCAAAACAGTGGTGAACATCATATCGCATAATTAGTTATTTATATGTCAAGCATAAACAAATGACTCCACCGTACAGAAGTGCCAAATGGTAATACACACATTCATACATTAACATATAAAGAACTCAGCTGCATATCACTCTAAGAATATAAGCAGAAATTAGCCAAGAGATAAAAGTACCATTTATGACTGATTTCACTAATAAACTTCAAGCAATAACGATTTATTTCTACTTGTTCTAATATCTGCTAAGAGTACAGAAGTGCAACATCAGTAACAGACATTAAAATGCAAACATAAATAAATCTTGATCCATCCATTCATCAAAAACCTCCTCCGAGGGTGCAGAAGTGCATGTTCTGAGGATAAGTTTTTTGACAGATTTCCGGACCCTTCTCCAAATGCCATGAGAAGGGTTAAATACTACTAACTAATTAATCTTAATTACACAAATTTAGGGAACGGCTTCAAATGACCGCCCTTTTACTAAAAGCAAATTTCTTTCTAAAAATCAAATCTAATTTCTAACCGTTTATGTATCTGTTCTTTAGTGCTGTAAGCAATGCGCTGTTCGCCCTGAAAGAGTCAGCTGGTTGTCCTTTCCTTTTGTTCGAGCTTGATAATTAGAAATGACAAGAGCTGGCACCTCTTTCTGACAGACTAGAAGATATTTTCGAAAACCTTTCTCTGGCTGGGTGTATTCGCTGTGCGCACACTTAGTACAACCCAGTTTCTTTTCGAACTGATTTTGCTGTTGCTATTTCGGTTTCCAGTCGTGCGAATGAATCAATGAGTTAGGAGTCGCGCTGTATGGAAAATCCCCTGTTTCGAGAATTGTTTCCGTTCTTTGTTCCAGGCTTTCCTGGAGCGTCTTCCTTCTCTTGCGCTTCTTTCTCTGCTTTACCAAGTCTGAGCTTCAGGATCTTTTGTAAACACGCTGCTTTTGTGTGTCCTTGACTCTGAGTCTTGGATAGTCTATTTTCATCAGTGCCTGTTGGGTGATACTCTGGAATCCGCGGTTCTGCTGCATGCGGCATCCATTTGCGGAGGCATCTTCTCTCTGTTGTTTTATTAGCGCTCTTCCCTTTTCCTTAGATGTTTCCTGCATATAGATTTATATCAGTTGCATGTCTTGCAGTTTACGCAAAGAAGAAGGTAAATGATGAAAAGATTGACATGAAAGCATTAAATTCTAATGAATGCGTATTTCTGACATTCATCATGACTTGACTCTGCGATGCAATCATTCCTGGATACTCAAGCATGCGGTTATTAATTTCCCTTAAGGCGCGCGTTCAATTTTGGGTCTACCGTGTATGTCGGAGAATTCTTGCGATGAGTCTTTTTTGCGATTGGTATCGTAGTATCGAGGGTTGCGACGTCATTAAGTGCTATCGCAAATCGCAGATATCGCAGATCGCAGAAAACTAATATCGCAGATCGCGGATATCGCATATTTCATTCAATTGCTTATGTTGCTTCATGCGACGCTTGTGATGTGCGATGTCGCATATCGGCGGTCGGTGGTTTCTTAAGGTTTTCTCCTTAAGAGCGTTTTGAATGCATGCGACGCGATGAACTTCGCGTCGCTTCTTCGCAGCTTTGCTTTTCGCGTTTTAGGAAGCGCTTCACTCTCTCTTCGCGATGCGATCAAGCTTTAGGGAGAAAAATACAAAAACTTTAACAAAAATATTTTTGGATTTTATGTTCAGGGTCCCCCCTTTGCTTGGTGTTATTGCTAATATCAAACAAAGAGGGGGGGGGGTTGTTGGTGACCACAACAAGATGCAACAGATTTTAAATAACCATTTGCCAGTCTTTGACAAGCCTCATGAGCTTCCACCCTCGCGAGGGGAACATGATCATAGCATCACCTTGGTTCCAAGGGCCCAACCACCAAATGTGCGCCCATACATATATCCATTCACCCAAAAGAATGAAATAGAAAAAATAATCAAGTAACTTTTGGAAGCAGGTGTCATTCGTCCCAAGCATTAGTCCTTATTCATCACTGATGGTCATGGTGCTCAAGAAAGATGGGGAATGGCGGATGTGTCCAGACTTCAGGGCCCTCAATAAGTTGACAATCAAAGATAAATTTCCCATCCCGGTTGTTGATGATTTTTTAGATGAACTCAATGGGGCTCAATTCTTCACTAAGTTGGATCTTCACTCAGGCTACCACCAAATTCGCATGAAGGAAGTTGACATTCCAAAGACTGCTTTCAGAACTCATGAAGGCCATTATGAGTTCTTGGTCATTCCATTTGGTCTTTGTAATGCCCCATCTACTTTTCAGAGCCTTATGAACCACCTTCTCAAACCATATATCAGGAAATTTTTCCTTGTCTTCTTCGATGACATCCTCATCTATAGCTGCACTTGGGCCGCACATCTTCAGAATGTAGATCTGCTCTTGCAACTGCTCCGCAAGCATAAATTATTTGTTAAGATGTCCAAATGTTATTTCGGCATGGAAGAAGTTGATTATTTGGGCCACATTGTGGGGCGAGAAGGTGTCAAGGTGGACCCCAAAAAGATCTAGGCAATGCAGGATTAGCCTCAACCTAAGACCTTGAAGAGCCTGCGAGGATTTTTGGGTCTCACAGTATATTATCGCAAATTTGTCTGCAATTATGGCCGCATTGCGAAGCCCCTCACTCAAGTCCTCAAGAAAAATTCATTCTTCTGGAATGATGATGCACAACAGGCATTTACAGCTCCCAAAAATTCCATGTGTTCCACTCCAGTCTTAGCACTACCTGATTTCACCAAATCTTTTGTCATTGAATGTGATGCTTCGGGTACGGGTATTGGGGCAGTCTTAATGTAGGAAGGTCGACCCTTGGCCTTCACAAGCCAACAACTAAGTGGGAGGAATCTGGGACAATCTACCTATGAGAAGGAAATGATGCCCATCTTACATGCAGTAGATACCTGGCGACGTTACTTACTAGGGCGACGTTTCCAAATCCGCACAGACCATCACAGTCTTAAATATTTTTTGGAGCAACGCCTATCTTCCCCACAACAAAATAAATGGCTCGCCAAAATGCTGGGATATGATTATGAGATCATTTATAAGAAAGGGCACGAAAATAGTGTAGCAGATGCATTATCTCGCCAATTTGAGGAGGAAAGTATCCTGCTCGCAATTTCCCTTCCCATTCCAGAATGGATTGAAGAGGCTCGCAGGGATTGGTTTTCACATCCCGGGCTCTCCCAACTCATTACTCAATTGCAGGAAGATCCAAATTCCACCAAGGGCTACTCGTGGCAGGGTAAGATTCTTTGCTACAAGGACAGAGTCGTAATATCACCAACATCCACCCTCAAAAGCCGCATTTTGGCAGAATTGCACTCATCCCCCACTGCAGGACATTCAGGCTTTCAGAAGACATATGCTCACACTAGAAGATCATTTTTTTGGACAGGCATGAAAAATGACATCCTTACTTTTGTAGCAGAATGCGATGTTTGTCAACGCCACAAAGGGGAGATAGTCAAAGCACCAGGCACATTACAACCGTTGCCCATCCCAGCATCTATATGGATGGAGGTTTCTATGGATTTCATTACAGGTCTTCCAAAGTCGGGAAACAAGTCAGTCATCATGGTGGTTGTGGATCGACTTTCTAAGTATGCTCATTTCTGCGCCCTACCCCACCCGTTTACACCAACTTTGGTCGCTCAATCTTTCATGGATCAGATCTTCAAATTGCATGGCATGCCCACTTCTATTGTGTCTGATTGTGACCCGATCTTCACCAGTAAATTTTGGCAGGAACTCTTCAGGCTACAAGGCACCCAACTAAAACTCAGTACTTCCTATCATCCACAAATGGATGGTCAAACTGAGGCCGTCAACAAATGTCTGGAAACCTACCTTAGGTGTTTCACTTCAGAAAAGCAACATCTATGGGTACAGTGGTTGCCTCTAGCTGAATGGTGGTATAACACCAACTATCATGCCACCACCAAAGTGACTCCCTATGAAGCAGTTTATGGTCAACTCCCTCCTTCCCCGAGTTCTTATATCAAGGGGTGCTCCAAGGTACAAGCAGTGGATAAACTCCTACAAAACCGCACAACCATGCTCGCCCATCTTAGAGAGAATCTTCATCAAGCTCAAAACCGCATGAAGCAATAGGTAGATCAGCATCGCTCAGAGCGCCAATTTCAAGAAGGGGATCAGGTATTTTTGAGGTTGCAACCATATAAGAAAACTTCACTCAAAGACAAGGGTTGTCATAAACTATATCCAAAATTCTACGGACCATATCAAGTACTTCAGCGCATTGGAGAAGTGGCCTACAAGCTAGCTTTGCCATCCACTGCAAAAATCCATCCAATTTTCCATGTCTCATGCCTCAAGAAAGTGATTGGGAACAATTGCAGAATTCAAACCAGTCTACCTGAATTGGATGGAGAAGGGTCAATTTGGCTCCAAACTGAATAGGTCCTAGACACACGAGAACAACACCTGCATGGCCGCATGATCAAGGAAGTCCTCGTCAAGTGGAAAGACACCTCTTTGGAAGATGCAACCTGGGAACTAGCCACTATTCTTCAGCAGTTTTCACAGCTTCAGCCTTGAGGACAAGGCTATTCTTAAGGGGGAGGGCATGTTAGGGTCCCACCCTAACCCCCTTATTCATGTAGTAGGATTGAGTCATAGTTATAGTTAAGTAAGGAGTCAATAAAGCCCATATTAATAATTGTAAGTGGTTAACCCGCAATTAATGACGGGACCACAGTTAGTTGCAAATGGGCCATGGTATTAGATAGATGGTATTAATAAGAACCATGGTATTGATCCATGGTATTGCATGTATGCATCATATATAAAGGATAGAGACTCCCTGCGAGGAGCATCATGTCTTATTTTGTAATCGAGCTCTGCTCTATTGGAGGTTGCCCCCTCGAAGAGGCAAGTGAACATTGCTTTCTGAATAATAAAATACTTGCTGTTGTTTCTCACTATTCTATGTTCTGGGTATATTTCTTCACATATTCTGTATTTCGGTATTGTCTTGCAGGTTAAGAGCATAACATTGCCATACTTTCATACCAATAAAGTAATGCATGAGCCCCAAGTCCTTCATCTCGAATTCTCTTGCAAGATCTTGTTAGAGCCTAGATCGACCTTAGGCTGAAGGGAGGCAATCCTAGGATAACCACAAACCATGCTTAACCTGGTAGCTAGCCCTACCAGGTTGGGAGAGGGCTTTCTCCTTGTCAATCTTAGTTACGATGATTGCAATTACAGCTTAGGATGACTAAAATGAAATTATATTTTAGGCTAGGTATAGTAGCTCAAGGGTTTTTGGTTGATTTTGATGATTGGTTGCTGGATCAAATGGAGTAGGCAGGTTGGGTCTGGGAAATCAAATCAGGGATACAGACATGTTCTGTGGGGCGAGGTAGACAAAGGATTTATGTACTAGAAATTGGTTAAGATGGTAGATTTAGATTGCTGAGGGGTTGAAGAGGGCATGAGGAGCATGAATCCTCTTCAAACTGTTGAAAAACACAGAAAACCAAATGCATTCCCAAGACAAAGCATTGTAAATTAGTGTATTTTGTCTATTCACCTTGATTCATTTAGTTTAGAAGAGAGAGAGAGAGATGTGGATACATATAAAACATCAGAAAAAACTCATTACAAAGAAGAAACAATACATAAACTCAATATCACAAGAATCCCACAAAAATAGTTGTGAAACCTAGTTTTATTCCTTGCCAACTGTTGTAGAGATATACAATAGAGCTCAGAGCTTCCACAAGAGTCCAACCTTTACAAATGAGGAAGAAAATACATAATATAGGAATCAAAAGACTCATCCTAACCTTCAGGGGTCAAATCCATGAGAAGAGGGGTGGTTTCAACCATTTCTAAACTAGGAATAGGAATATAGGCAGTGGAACAACTTGCCTCTAAAACCAAGGAAACCAACTCATTCAGCTCAAAACCACTTTTAACTTGATGTATCTACCCTATCAAGTGTTTCACATCCATAATTACATCAAGTTACATCATTTACCATGCTAATTTCACCAAGAGAGCAAGAAAAATTCCACTGTAGAGAAAACTAGGCGAAATTTGGCTTTTCTAGCAAAAACTAGCAGAATTCATTTAATGCACAATGCCACTACAGAGGTTATTTTGAAGGTCTTCCACTCATCCAAATCAGGCCCAAGATGGCTTGTTGGAAATCCCTTCCTGTCTAGTTTTTGGAACAATTTGAATTTCCTGATTTGGAGGTCATTTTCCCTCCAAACGTTGATTCTCCCAAAACTGCTTCCTGTGGGTCAAAAAAGTTGCAGAGAAGGCATTGTTTGGGTGTTTTTTGCCCTTTTGGTGGCCAAGATCCTCTCCAAATTTTCTCAAACTTTTTGGGTTTGATTATTTTTTCATGTTGAATCCAAAAATGCAAACCATTCCTTCAAAAGATGCTCCAGTCAAAAGCACAATGCCAGTGGCGCTGTGCACCTATTGGGTTTTCTTGTTTTTCTAATTTCAAAATTTGAAAATGACAAAAAGTTCTCAAAATTGCCCCAAATTTGGTACAAAGCACCCTCAAGCACTTCTATGATGAGCTAAGGAGGCATCAGCAAGAATTTCTAATTTGTTCTTCTCCTTGTTCCACTTTTCACCTATGTTTGGGATGCCTATAGCCTTTGAAATGATGGTAGGTGATAGAGTGAAAGTAACACCAGCAAGTTGTACTTCATTATTGTCCATGTGTGACACAAATAGCCTTGCTAATTCATGGTGATATTTAACCCTCTCCACCATTTCACAGAACTCATAACAAGACTGATGCTGGAAACATGTGATGGCAAAGGGACAAGCAAGTAATTCTCTAAGGCTAATGGGTTTCCTCCCTGTTTATCTTTCCTCCTTTGTGAGGTCTCCTCTGCTGCAAGTTTAGTTCCCTAGAACTATCACCGAGGGTCTCTTCCCCAGTCTCATAATCACTATTCGTTGTCTTATTTGATTGTATATACTTGTGGGGAAAGAAAGATAATGTAGGTGAATGATGAGTATGAAGAGATTTTCAAAAGAAAGGGAATGGGTGAGAGGAAATAGGGATATGAGTGAGATTTGATAGAGTGTAGGGTTTGAGGGAATAGGGTATGAAGGGGATGACTAGGGTTTTGAGAATTGAGGGTATAGGGTTAAGGTAAAGGGTTATGTATGTAAGTAGGGTTTTAGGGAAGTGTACGTGAGGGAATGGGAATGGGAATAGGAAGTGTGTGTAGGGGTTTAGGGTTTTAGGAATAGTGTACAATTTGAGAGATTATGTGTGGGAATAGGGTGTATGTAGGATAGGGTTTATATGGGGGATAGGGTTTAGGGATAGTATAGGGATTTAGGAAAACAGTGAAGATGGTAAGAGGGAGAGCACCAATGAGTCTTTAATAGCATGTGAGAGGTGAATTACTGACTAATTAGGGTTTGAGAGGAAATTCAAAGACACCTAGGGTTTGCTTTAAATGAGACCACACAATCCAAGAATCCAAGCACCAATTTCTCTTTAGCAAGAAGGATGGTTGTACTTACTTGAACAAAGGAATTAAAGAGCTTTTGATGAGTTTTGATGCAATTTAGAAGTGTTTAGGCCTTCTCCAATAGGTGCATAGCACCGGTCAATAGGTGCACAATGCACTTTTAATGTGCAGCACTTGAGTAAAAATACACTGCAACAAATCAACAGGTGCGCAACGCCAGGTGATAGGTAAAAAAACACCCTTTTGCAGACCGATTTTAGAGGCCTTCCTAGTGTCTAAATTGGGCATGTGATAGCGCGTTGGAAATCGTATTGAGTCTACTTTCCAAAACGTCTTGAATTTTTCAATTTGGAGTTCATTTGCCCTATCAAAAGTCAAATCTCCTAAGACTGGTCAAAATGTGCAAAATGAGGTTGCCTAAATGTAGAGTGTTGTTGCAATCAACTTTTTAAGGTCTTTCTCAACTCCAAATTGAGCTAATGGTAGCTCATTGGAAATATCTTTATGTCTAGTTATCATTTTAATCATCGAGAAATTCATTTGGCCAACTAGGCTAGGAGAAATATTGATTTTCCCAATGTCACTCCAGAGGTGTATTAACTCTCCTGAGACAACTTGTATTTTTGACATTTCTCTAAAACATGGCACCTATGTAAAAAGTGAAGGAGTTTTTTATTCCTTGGCCTATTATGGACAAAAACCTCTCTCACGTTTTCTAAATTCATCTTGTCTTGCTCAGAAACATCATTTGAGTAAAACCTATCCTGATGTGTGGAACAGGAGATTTGTAGAAATGAAGGGAAATGAAAGGGATAAGGGGCTTCTAAATTCTTGAGAAAATTTTGGGAAGTAGGGAGGGATGTTAGGAAGTAGGGGAAAGTGGAATTTCAAATATTGAGTGAGGAGAAAGGGTCCAAAAGGGAAAAACATAAGCCTAGCATAGAAAATTGTCAAATTGTAGCAACAAGCTAGGGTTTGTGGAATAATGATGAATTTGAGGGATATCAGTGATGGGAAGTGCTTAAGAAGGTACATTAAGGATAGGGGAAGGTGTATGAGCATCAGGATACAATTTTTTTTGATGATTTGACCATCCAAGAGAAATTAACTTCAAAACGCTAGGAGAGGGAAATGAGCCTTACCCAAGTACAACTCAAGCACGAACAAGGTGTAAAATGACCCATTGGAACCTAAAATGATGATGACAACACTCTGAATGATGGTACACTTAGATGAATGGTGACATGAATTGACATTTGGAAAACTTTGAAAGGAGTGAAAACAAATCCTAGACCTAATACCTAGTGACCAAATTTTACTTGAAGACTCACTGAAATGAAAAAATTTGACTTTGACACCCTAAGACCACTTTGTAAGAGCATGTTTGATCATTGGTGGAAGGCTTCAAATACTGACACTAACATTGGCTCTAATGGGGGTAGTCGCTCCTTGGAGGTGCCAAGAACACCGTAGACCTAGTAGCCTTATCCATTGGCCAAGGAGTCAGAACCTCAAGCTGAAATTTCATGACCGAATACTAATGACTCAAAGACACAACCTGAATTGAAACTGACTCAATACTAAAACACAACTAAAAAACTAGAAAAGACGCTCGAAGTGGTGCTTATTCAATAAAACCTACTCTAACTGTTCCATTCATCACCTGATCAAGTGAAGTGAAATAACTAATGCAACCAAGTAAGAATTTTGGCTACTCTTTGCATTCTCCACGAGTGCTTGCTTATGAACAACAAGAGAGAACTACTAAAAGGCAACTCCCATGAAAACTTGTAAACATATCCAAATCTTCCCAAATTGAATAATATAGATTCTCTATCTGCCTCCAAAAAGACTGCATAAGGATCATGAAATTCATGTGCACTGGGACTTAGCTCATCCAATGGATTACTTTTCTTCTCCTCGTACCATGAATGCAAACTTTCATCTAAGCATTGTGATGAGACTCTTACCAATAATGACAAAGAAACTGACTACCAAATCAAGTTTGTATCAATACTTGTTTCAATCTCATAGGTAGCTAATGGAGAAGGACTTTGACTGCAGACATCATCCAACACATCAACTATTGGATCGTGAAAAACTTGAAAAAAATCTTGCAACCTATTTTCTATTGGTTCCAATGAGATTACATGATTTTCTACACGTTTCTCATTTGAAGATATACTATGCAAATTTCCCTTCAAAAACTGAAATGATTCAAAACAGAATGGTATAGAATCATCTTGCATCATTTGATCACATGTTCTAGCTTCCAAGTCTTCATCTACAACTTGACAATCAATGGCATTCGAGGGCTGCAAATCTGGATATGAAAAGTCTCGAACAAGGATTTCATTGCCCTCAATATGGTCAATATCGAAACTTATCAACGGTTGACTTCTGATTGCATGAAAGTTGTCTCTGATGATCTGAAACGAAGCAAAACAAAAAGGAAAAGATCCTTCACTTACTTCAAAATTTACTACACTTTCCTCCTCATTTCCATAGCTAATATGCAATAGCCGATCACTGTACTCGAACTGTTGAAAGTGAACTTCCTTGTTCCACAAACTAGCTACTAGTTTGTTTACAAGATTAGCTTCTGTTTGGAGAACATAATCATCATCATACTGATCAAACTGAGGCAAATCATCAGTATAAAACACATCATCAAGCATACATGTCAGATCAATAGATCTCTCTTCAGCAAGTTGATCCATAAAACAATCATTATCAGATCTATGACAACTAGGATAAGAACGAAGATGTTTTGGATCAGCCACTTGTTCTTCTTCAATCAGCGAGCCATGATCTTGAACATCATAATCATTCCTTGTGGTGATCTTTTGCATCATCTCTTCTAAGTTCTATTGCACTTAACAAAATGTCGAGCTTTACCTCTAAAGATGTCGATTCCTCTGGACCTATGTTCTACCTCTCTTCTTCCTTCCACTTTTCCCTTCTGATCAGCAAATGAGCCTCTACATCTACTGCATTGTTTTGCATATCTTCAAGAGTTGCAAGGTTACTTTCCCTCAGTTGAAACTCCATTTCCAGATCAAAGGCTTCCAGGTAGTGTAAGAGAGCGGAACTAGGAGGAGGTCTTATATTAACAGTTATTGAACAATAAACTTGGTTAAATCTGGCATAAAATTGTTGTATTGTCTCCCCTGGCTATCTTTTTTGTTGGTTATACTCTTCTAGAATCAAGAAAGGGTTTTGTCTGACCACCCACTTGTCGAGGAAAACTTTGACGAACTGCTGGAAATCTGAGATGCTTGCATCAAGTAGGGTTTTGAACCAACTCTTGACTTTGCCTTGCAAAGAAAGAGCAAAAAGCCTAATATTGACATCCTCTTCATCAACTTCAAAAAGGTCAAGAAAAGACTCAAAGTTCAGTACATGTCTCTCAGTAGTGATGTCATTACAGTCATCATCAAATATTGGTAGATATAGGTCATGATTTTATGGAAAGCATGGGATATAGGAGGTAAAATTAGAGGCTTGTATCGATCTGGAATTTTACAAGGTTTAGGAGTATATACAAAAACTACAGAATCAGTCATGGTCTCTTGAGGTGTATGAGTTTGAAGACGGTCATCACAAGATTTAGAAGAACGGTCTTGATCAAGATTAAAGGCATGCAAATATTTGGTATTCACAATCTTCAAAGGGAAAGAGTCGAATGTAGGTCTAGGATCTTGTCTTAAATACAGTATACTTTGAAAATCCTTCTTGACATTCTCGAGAAAAGAGAAGAAATAATTTATAACAAAGAACATAATGTCTTGGATGAAATTCCAACTTGAATACCTAATGTTTCCATATTGTCCTTTCATGATTTTGCTGGTCAGGTTCATCCTCCAATGGAGTCCTTGGATCTGATGTCGAAACTGATTTGGAGTTGCCAAGTGAATGATTTCAGCCTTTCGGTGTCTAATCATTTTCCACCATCAACAATCAGATCTAAACTTGATACATTTTGCTAAGGAACATAAAACTACATCCCCCAGTATGGCTGCCACTATGTTAGAGCCTAGATCAACCTCAGGCTGAAGGGAGGCAATCCTAGGATAACCACAAACCACGCTTAACATGGTAGCTAGCCCTACCAGGTCAGGAGAGGGCTCTCTCCTTATCAATTTCAATTAGGATGACTGCAATTACAGCTTGAGATGACTGAAATGAAATTAGATTTTAGGCTAGGTATAGTAGCTCAAGGGTTTTTGGTTGATTTTTGATGATTGGTTGCTGGATCAAATGGAGCAGGCAAGTTGGGTCTGGGAAATCAAATCAGGGATACAAACATGTTCTGTGGGGCGAGGTAGACAAAGGATTTATGTACTAGAAATTGGTTAAGATGGTAGATTTAGACTGTTGAGGGGTTGAAGAGGGCATGAGGAGCATGAATCCTCTTCAAACTGTTGAAAAACACAGAAAACCAAATGCATTCCCAAGACAAAGCACTGTAAATTAGTGTATTTTGTCTATTCACCTTGATTCATTTAGTTTAGAAGAGAGAGATAGATGTGGATACATATAAAACATCAGAAAAAAATCATTACAAAGAAGAAACAATACATAAACTAAATATCACAAGAATCCCACAAAAATAGTTGTGAAACCTAGTTTTATTCCTTGCCAACTGCTATAGAGATATATAATAGAGCTCAGATCTCCCACAAGAGTCCAACCTTTACAAACGAGGAAGAAATTACATAATATAGGCATCAAACAACTCATCCTGACCTTCAGGGGTCAAATCCATGAGAAGAGGGGTGGTTTCAACCATTTCTAAACTAGGAACAAGAATATAGGCAATGGAACCGCTTGCCTCTAAAACCAAGGAAACCAATTCATTCAGCTCAAAACCACTTTTAACTTGATGTATCTACCCTATCAAGTGTTTCACATCCATAGTTACATCAAGTTACATCATTTACCATGCTAATTTCACCAAGAGAGCAAGAAAAAGTAAACTGTAGAGAAAACTAGGCGAAATTTGGCTTTTCTAGCAAAAACTGGCAGAATTCATTTAATGCGCAGCGCCACGTTAGAGGTCATTTTGAAGGTCTTCCACTCATCCAAATCAGGTCCAAGATGGCTTGTTGGAAAGCCCTGCCTGTCTAGTTTCTGGAACAATTTGAATTTCCTGATTTGGAGGTCATTTGCCCCTCCAAAGGTTGATTCTCCCAAGACTGCTTCCTGTGGGTCAAAAAAGTGGCAGAGAGGGCATTTTTTGGGTGTTTTTTTCCCTTTTGGTTGCCAAGATATTCTCCAAATTTTCTCAAAATTTTTGGGTTTGATTATTTTTTCATGCTGAATCCAAAAATGCAAACCATTCCTTCAAAAGATGCTCTAGTAAAAAATGCAGTGCCAGTGGCACTGCGCATCTATTGGGTTTTCCTATTTTTCTAATTTCAAAATTTGAAAATGACAAAAAATTCTCAAAATTGCCCCAAATTTGGTACAGAGCACCCTCAAGCACTGCTATGATGAGCTAAGGAGGCATCAACAAAAATTTCTAGTTTTTTCTTCTCCTTGTTTCTTTTTTCACCTATGATTGGGATGCCTGTAGCATCTAAAATGATGACAGGTGACAGAGCGAAAGTGACACCAGCAAGTTGTACTTCATTATTGTCCAAGTGTGACACAAATAGCCTTGCTAATTCATGGTGATATTTGACCCTCTCCGCCATTTCACAGAACTCATAACAAGGCTGATTCTGGAAACATGTGATGGAAAAGGGACAAGAAAGTAATTCTTTGAGGCTAATGGGCTTCCTCCCTATTTATCTTTCCTCCTTTTTGAGGTCTCCTCTGCTACAAGTTTAGTTCCCTAGAACTGTCACCGAGGGTCTCTTCCCTAGTCTCATAATCACTGTCCATTGTCTTATTTGACTGTATATGCTTGTGGGGAAAGAAAGATAATGTAGGTGAATGATGAGTATGAAGAGATTTTCAAAATAAAGGGAATGAGTGAGATTTGATAGAGTGTAGGGTTTGAGGGAATAGGGTATGAAGAGGACGACTAGGGTTTTGAGAATTGAGGGTATAACGTTAAGGTAAAGGGTTATGTATGTAAGTAGGGTTTTAGGGAAGTGTACATGAGGGAATGGGAATGGGAATATGAAGTGTGTGTAGGGGTTTATGGTTTTAGGAATAGTGTATAATTTTGAGAGATTATGTGTGGGAATAGGGTGTATGTAGGATAGGGTTTATATGGGGGGTAGGGTTTAGGGATAGTATAGGGATTTAGGAAAACAGTGAAGATGGTAAGAGGGAGAGCACTAATGAGTCTTTAATAGCATGTGAGAGGTGAATTAGTGACTAATTATGGTTTGAGAGGAAATTCAAAGACACCTATGGTTTGCTTTAAATGAGACCACACAACCCAAGAAACCAAGCACTAATTTCTCTTTAGCATTCAAGAGCTTTTGATGAGTTTTGATGAAATTTAGAAGTGTTTTGGCCTTCTCCAATAGGTGCACAGTGTCAGTCAACAGGTGCACAGTGCACTTTTAATGCGTAGTGTCTGAGTAAAAATACACTGCAACATATCAACAGGTGCGCGGTGCCAGGCGATAGGTGCGCAACACCATTTTGCAAACCACTTTTTGAGGCCTTCCCGATGTCCAAATTGGGCATGTGATAGCTCGTTGGAAATATTATTGAGTCTAATTTCCAACCATCTTGAATGTTTCAATTTGGAGTTCATTTTCCCTATCAAAAGTCAAATCTCCCAAGACTGGTCAAAATGTGAAAAATGAGGCTGCCTAAATGTAGAGTGCTGTTGTAGTCAACGTTTGAAGGTATTACTCAATTCCAAATTGAGATCATGATAGCTCATTGGAAATCTCTTTGTGTCTAGTTATCATTTTACTCATCGAGCAAGTCATTTGGCCAACCAGGCTACGAGAAATCTTGAATTTCCCAAGGTCACTCTAGAGGTGCATTAACTCTCTTGAGACAACTTGTATTTTTGACATTTCTCTAAAACCATGACACCTGTGTAAAAATGAATGATTTTTTCTTCCTTGGCCTATTATGGACAAAAATCTCTCTCACGTTTTCCAAATTCATCTTGTCTTGCTCAGAAACATCATTTGAGTAAAACCTATCCCGATGTGTGGAACAAGGGATTTGTAGAAACGAAGGGAAATGAAGGGGATAAAGCTTCTAAATTCTTGAGAAAATTTTGGGAAGTAGGGAGGGATGTTAGGAAGTAGTGAAAAGTGGAATTTGAAATATTGAGTGAGGGGAAGGGGTCCAAAAGGGCAAAACACAGGCCTAGAATAGAAAATTGTCAAATTGTAGCAACATGCTAAGGTTTGTGGGAAAATGATGAATTTGAGGGATATCAGTGATGGGAAGTGCTTAAGAAGGTACATTAAGCATAGGGGAAGGTGTATGAGCACCAGGATACAAGTTTTGTTGATTATTTTACCATCCAAGAGAAATTACCTTCAAAACGCTAGGAGAGGGAAATGAGCCTTACCCAAGTACAACTCAAGCACGAACAAGGTGTAAAATGACCCATTGGAACCTGAAATGATGATGACAACACTCCAAATGATGGTACACTAAGATGAATGGTGACATGGACCGACATTTGGAAAACTTTGAAAGGAGTGAAAACAAATCCTAGACTTAATACCTAGTGACCAAATTTTACTTGAAGACTCACTGAAATGACAAAATTTGACTTTGACATCCTAAGACCACTTTGTAAGAGCATGTTTGATCACTGGTGGAAGGTTTCAAAGATTGACACTAACAGATCCTCTTTGAAATATTTTTCCAACTTCTCATCACCTGTTAGAATCAAATCATCGACATATAATACTATAATCAACAATTTACCTTCAACCACAATATGCTAAAGTTCCTTGTCTGCTTCCCTTTTGGTGAAGCCCAACCCGGTGAAATAGTTGTAAATCATGGTGTACTAAGCATGGGGTGCCTGTTTTAGTCCATACATCACTCGCTTGATTATGCACACATGCAACTCTCTGTTGAATGTCTCAAATCCTTTCGGCTGCTCAATATACACCTTGTCCTCAATCATATTATTTATGAATGTTGTCTTCACATCCATCTCATGTATGTTCCATCCAATCTACACTGGCAGTGCTAGAATTCATTTGGTTGAAGAGTACCTCTCTAATGGAGAAAAGGTCTCATTGTAATCAATTATTCCATCCGCTTGAGAGAACCCTATAGGCAAAAATTTGGCCTTGTGTTTTTCCACACTCCGATCTATTGCTTGCTTTACCGTGTAAAGCCATCTGGAACTCACCAATGACTTTTCTGTTGGTCTTGGGACCACTTCCCAAACACTATTTCATATAATGGAGTCATACTCCTCAACCATGGCATCAACCCATACTGGTTGCTACACTGTTTCCATGAATGAGGATGGCTCAACCTCTACACTCTCGCTCATCATAGCCATGTAGCCAGTGTAATGATCTGGTGACCTCCTCTGCCTGCGCTGTGATGTGGGTGCTCCCACATTCTCTCTAGCATCATGCATAAATATGTCAGCCTCTCTAATGTGCTTCCTTTCATCTATGGAAGTCTATGCATGAGTGGGATCTTCCACTCTCTACTCCTCTGCATGTGGCAGCTCCACATCATCCTGAGCTTCCTCCTTTGGATATAAAAGCTCCTCCTCTACATGTCACTGAATCTCCCTCTCAAGGGAACATCTCATGGCCTTCTCTTCATCAAACTTCACATCTCTACGAACCATTGTCATCCTATTAGATGGCAGGCACACCTGATAGTTATGAGGTGTATCAGGGTACGCCACAAATATTCCCAACTCAGTTGTTGGCTCTAGTGTTTTTTGTGCATCCTTGGTAACATGACAGTAAATTGATGAACCAAAGATCATGAAGTGTGCCACATCTAGTTTCTTACTTGAAAAAGCTACTTCTGGTGTAGTCATCCCAAGAATTCGATGAGGGTTTCTATTTTGAAAATAAAGAGTTTTGTTTCATGCTTCAACCCACAAGTGCAACAGTAGTTCCTGATTATGTAAAATCACCCATGAAGCTCCCACAATCCTTTTGTTCTTCCTTTGAGCCACCCCATTCTGCTGTGGGTTATTAGGTGCTATTAACTCTCATCGAATGCATTTTGAAGCACATAATTTCTTGAATTCATTCAACACATATTCTCCACCATTGTTGCTTCTGAGAGCTTTAACTTTCCTTCCAATATATTTCTCGACAAGTGCTTTAAATTCACAAAATTTAGCAAACATTTGATATTGATTCTACATGAAGAAAATCTAGCACTTACAAGAAAAATCATCAACAAATATTACATAATACCTATTCTTGGACGTGGATGCTATCGATAATGATCCGCACACATCTGAGTGAACTCTATTAAGGATCACTTGCACTTGACTATCCTTATCATGAAAGGAAGCTTTGGTGTACTTCTCTAATGTACACCCCTTGCATATGTCTCTCTACGCTAGTGTACCCTTGGGATGTTCTATAGAAATTTGCTTCATGATCTTGAAAGCTCTGTGTTGCAAGTGACCCAATCTTCTATTCCACAACTCACCTATGTCTCGACTCTACATCTTCTCTAATTTTGTGCTCAAAGCAATGCACATGCAATTTGTAGAGGTTATTCACCCAAACCTAGATCCGCTTCACCTATCCTGGGGTTATGTGATGAAAGAAAGCCTTTCCCTTGCTAAATATCACATCGTAGCCATGCTCCTCCAACATGGCAACTGAAAAAAAATTCTTATTCAAACCTGGAACATACATGACATATTTTAATGTGAGAGGAGAAATAGACTCCCTCTGAAAGGTAACAATACCAATGTCGGTCACATTATACTTCCCATCAACTCCCATCTCGATGTGCATCTGGAGGTCCTTCTCCCCCAAGCCATTGAATAACTATTTTTTGTCGGTCATATGGAATGAGGCTCCACTATCTAGGTACCACACACTACCCATCACCGATGTCACCATGCAAGCGATAAGGATGAAATCCAATTCGAATTGTGAAGTAACAGCTTCACCTGCCACTCCTCCTGAGGGATTATTAGTGGCCTTCTTGTGCAGACACTTTGTAGCATAGTTTCCCAGCTTATGACAATGAGAAAATTTAATCTTTAACATGTCCTTGTTCTTGGTGCCCTCACTGGAATCTAATTTGGAATGCGATGAACTCCCCTTCCCTTTCTTCTCCTTTCTAGCTAAGGCATAGTTCTCCTCATCATCATGCTTGGATGAGGATCCTTCCCTAGTGTTCTTTGGAATCTCTTCTTGTACCAAGTTAGACCACAATCGCTCTCTGGTAGCTTCTCCCTCCTATTAACTGAGTCATGGTAGTTGTGCCATCTCTTGGGAAGGCCTAGAACTCCTAGGCTCACTAGATCGTCTTCAACAACTATAACACCAACACTTCCAAGCTCATCTTGACATTTAGTGAAATTGGTCAAGTGCTTTAGTATTGTGTCACCCTTCTCCATCTTGATTTTTCTGAGCTTGTGCTTCAGTGCCACTTTCTTGTGGTCACTGTTGTTTTGAAACAGGTTTTTCAAGTCCTTCCACATTGAAAATGGAGTTTCCTTGCCATGGATGCTCAAGACAATATGATCTCGAACTCCTTTTAGGATAATCCTTCTCGCCTTTACCACACACTTTATTCACTATGCCAGATCCTGAGCATCATTTGGCTTAGGAATATCTTTTTCTATGAATTCCTTCAGCTTGTTGTCTTCCAACACTGCCTCCATCTTGTCCTTCCAAGAAATATAGTTTGAACTACCCTCAAGGGCATATTCGAGTCTCAATCTATAGAACGACATCCTGCTAGCTCTGAAATATGATACTAAAAATTTGATTTTTCCTGCAAAAGATAAACTCATATTCTCCTCTTCTATAGTGATTTCAGCTCTGATTCCATGTAGAAATTCCTTGTAGATTCAAACTACAGATTGTAATATCATAAAACAATTGACTTGAATCTACTCTACTCATCACACATAACACACATAACACATATAACACAATAACATGATAATTTTCTAGGGAAAGCCATAGCTAAAAGCTGCTGCTATTTGTATATTTCACTAATCAGAAAATATGAGAAGATTACAATGTTTTTCTCAAGCCCGAGCAACCTCTGTACTATCTCTATTTATCGCACTGCTTCACAAACTAGCTCAAGCCAATACTTAGCCAATTCTGATGCCTACCAAGCTCCTATTTCCTTGTGTATTTTCATTGGGAATTAGCCCATATTTAAATGGGAAATTCCACAAATATGAATTGTGTAATCCTCATAAGACTTCCTCTGATTTCACTCACCACTTGTAGAATTCAGATGATTATACAATTGATACTACATTGTCTTTGAACTCCAATATCAACTGGGTCTTTCTCTAATCTTACATGCATGAGTTAATTATGAGTGAATCTTTATATTACTGATTGAAGAGTGTTGGCTACCCCATACTACTATAGGTTACACCCCACTATTAGATTTCCCACTAATTCCTCCATCAGTTAGAAATAATTTAACTGACTTTAACTCAGTTATCCTGAGTTAAAAAGTTACAACTCAAAACAAACTAAACTAGGGCTCCTAAAAAAGTAGGAGACACTTTACATGACTCTAGTTAGACCCTCATCTCGAATTAACTGAGCCAACTAAGTCAAATTATCTTAGTTAACTATTAGAAGTTGTCACGAGATGTGGAGTTACAATTTAATTCCTAATTTAATTCAAGGAAAAAATTAAATTAGGATTTTCTTGTTGCACTTTCAATAGGTGCCCCCTTTTATAGGGAATGGATATAGATTTTGTTGGGGACAAGGATAAATTTGTGGTCACTTACCTCAATGATATAACAATATTCTCAAAGTCTAATGAGGAAACTTCCAACACCTACATATTACATTTGAAAAGTGCAAGAAATATGGGTTGTCACTGAACCCAAAGAAGTACCAATTTTCCCTCATAGAAGGAAAATTGTTGGGTCACACAACCTTAAGAGAAGGAGTGAATATTAACCCTAGAAGGGTAGAAGCAATCAACAGTATCCATTTTCCCCAGAACAAAAAGGAGATTCAAATTTTCTTAGGCTGGATAATTTTCTTGAGAAGGTTTGTACCCAACTATGCTAAAATCTGGAGGGAGATTACATATATGCTAAAAAAGATAGAGAGGTTAAATGGACTACGAAAGCTAGAGAATCATTTTCCAGACTCAAAAAGGCCTTTGGAGAGGCCCCAATTTTGGCTAACCTTGATTAACATAGGCCTTTACTTATATTTTCATTTTCATCTCCTAACACTACTCCAATTGTATTATTGAAGAAAAATGACGAAGAGAAGGAGAAACCAGTTAGAGTGTTTAGCCAAGTACTCAAAGATGTAGAATTGAAATATAACATTTTGGAAAAACAAGTCTATGCCCTGGTCAAGGCCTTGAAGGCCTTCCAGACTTAGTTTTTTCAGTCTATGATAATTGCATATGTTCCCATAGCAGCTGTAAAGGACATTCTCACATAGGGAGACAATGAAGGTTGTTGGGTGTGGAGCCTAATTATCTTCCTGGTTGATTATGAGTATCACCACATTAAACCCTAGTTCCTAAAAGGGCAAAAATGACACCCATATAATCCTTCTCAAGGGGGTCCAGGGGGGCCGACAACGTTTTTATGAGCCCCCCCTTAGCATCAGTTTGGGGTAGTGTCCCTGAAGCTAAACTAAATGAAACATTTCCTTATAAAATATTATAATTTTGTTTTCAATCTAGGTCATTCATTAGGGATATGATCTCATGGTAGAATTAATGTTGATTTATGGTCTTTTGTCCTGTAAGGAAACCCTTGGTTTATATGAGGGAATTGTATTGTGGTTTTGTATAATATTCTGAGTGAGTGAGAGAGAGAGGACGTTCTGTGATAGCGAAGCGAAAATTATAGTTGATCTACTAGAGGTTGTATCTATTCATTTTGTTGGATAATATAAAAGGAAGGTTGTATGTTTCTCCATGGATATAGCCCAAATTGGGTGAACCATGTATATATGTGTCTCTCTTGTTTTATGTGTTTTTGTATTCGTGTTTCCTCAATATTTTTTGTATTTGATTGCTCTATTAATTAATTTCTACCAAAGGCAAAAGAGGCAAATGGATAGCCAAAATTCAAGAATATGATGTTGATATCAAGCCCACCAAATTGGTAAAAGGATAGGGATTGGATAAGATTTTATCAGAAGAAAATTGCTAGGCATTAGGTATAAACTTACTGGCTGAAAATTCAGAACCAGAGAAGCAAGACAAACAGGAAAATACAAAGAGGGAAACACAAAAAATTGCAATGAAATACTTGATTTATGAATGGTACAAATTCATTGTCCATTTTTTGTTGTTTTTGGAATGCCCACCTAAGTTTGGTAGAAAAAAGGTACAAATCTTTGAGGGTACAAGAAAATTTTTATTTTTTATCTCAATTGGTCAGTTGTATTGGAAAGATCTTGTGGGAGCCTTAATACTTTGTTTGGTTGAAAAAGAAGTCCCCAAAATAATAGATGAGCTTCATGGTTGTGCTTGTGGAGGAAACTATAGCTAGAAAGAAACAACTCATAATGTTTTGAAGGTTGGTTTATATTGTCCTAATTTATTTGGTGATGCACATGATTGAGTGAAGGCTTGCAAAGAGTGTGAAATCTTTGTTGAAAATAAAAAATGGCAACCCTTCATTTAATCCTTGTTTTTGTGAAGATGGGGGTTGGATTTTATTAGGGATATTCATACATCATCGAGTGGAAAACATAGGTCGATCCTTATAGCAACAAACTATTTCACCAAATGGGTAGAGTTTGTCCTTACGAGGAAAGCAATTGATACAGTGGTCATTAAATTCAGGAAGAAAACATTCTAGCCAGGTTTGGTTGTCCAAGGAAAATCGTCACCGATAATGCTCATGTATTTAAATCTACCAAGTTTATCATTTTTTGCCAGAGCTATAACATTATTTCAGGGAAATCTGCCACTTATCACCCACAAGAAAATGGGTTGGAAGAATCATCAAATAAGATCTTGGTGAGGATTCTCAAGAAGACCATAACACAAAACAAGAAGAATTGGGATTATCAACTCAATTTTTCATTGTGGGATAATACAGTCACCACTAAGAGGTCACCTGGTAAGTCTCCATTTGAGTTAGTGTATGGGACTTCAACACATTTTCGCACCCAATTGGCTTTGTCTGTAGCAAAAATAGTCTAGGACGCAGAGGAGGAGCCTAATTCCTTGACCAGGAGGATAAATCAGTTGGTCGAATTGCAAGATGATAGGGAGTAGGTGACTCAAAATCTAATCAAGTACCATGACAAGACGAAGGTCTTGTTTAAAAAAAATGCTAAGGACAAAACTTTTCATTTAGGTGATATTGTTCTCAAATGGGATGTCATGAGGGAGGACAAAAGAAAAGATGGGAAATTTGATCTTTTGTGGTTTGGGCCCTTCAAGATAGCTGAAGCCAAAGGGAATAATACATTTTTATTGGAGAACCTTGATGGCAAAGTGTTTGAGATGCCTATGACTTGGTAGTACCTCAAGTATTATTTTTAGGACTAGAGTCAGTTATCCATATCCATTGTAAATACTATTGAAAAATGCAGTAAGAAATTCTTAATTTGATTTTGCATTGATTAAATTGAGAATATTTGAACTTCCACATCAACAGACAATTTGGATGATGTTAACTTGTGTGACATGGATTGTGTCACCCACTTTACTCATCAAATTCAAGTTGGAGCAGTTAGAGTTCACTTTAGCATGCGTGATTGCTAATTTGTAGCAATGAATATCAATTATCTTAGGTTGTTTTCAGTTAAACTTGTTTCAACTTTTGGAGGAACTAGTGGAAGGTTAGTTAAGTAGTGGGACTTTAGTCAAACTCAGTGATCATCCAAATAATTGATCAATCAACTCAAAATATCTAGTGCATGAAGATAATTCAAGTTACCTAGTTGAGGTGGATATTCTAAGGCAGTGTAACATCAATTGTAGGCTAGTCTTGAGTGTACAGGTGTTGCATGTAGTCATAGGATCATCCTAAAGGAATTGCACAATCAATTTGAGGAATTTCCCAAATAATAGGGGCCTAATTTCTCGTGTGTAAGGCTAGAGTGTGTCTGTTTTTCCTAATTTAACAATCAATATTATATGTTTAAATGTATTTCCTATTGTTTATCTTTATCCAGACAAAAGGATATGAATGAAAAGAATAAAAGGTGAGCATGTGTTAACAATGTTTTTCTCTAGCGAGTACGATGGTGGGATATGGACTTTTTATTGGTGATCAAGATATCAAATAAATGTTGATAGTGTAGTAAGTGTCCATTCACATAATTTTGATTCCACATATACTTTGAGTTATTGTGATCTTGCATAGCAATGAATAAGCTGGTTGGATTAAATGAGTTTTCTATGGTTGGTAGATGAGATTATAGTACAATGAAAGAGTGTTGTTTGTATTATTTCATATTGTTAATGATGAGAAAGGGTAATCGTGTAGTCTTAGAGAAAAAACCCAATAATCATTTGATGTAATATTTTTTTTTTTTTGTAAGCTGAGGTGGTACTCTTTCTATTACTATATAGAAAATAAAACATTACATAGTATCAAAAACATTGTAAACTCGCCCGCATGGGGAAACCGAGTATTTAAGCCATCTATAGTTTTTAATGGCCGCCCAAAAATAAAAGGCCCAAATTCTGATAATCCTAGCAAGATAAACAAGACAGTCTTGAGATCTGCTAATTCTACTAGTCTGCAAGAAATATACTTCTCTATCTAAAACATGCAAAAAACTATAATTGGTAAGACTATGAGCTTTCCTGAACATATTTCTTTTCAAACATCGTCCATTGCTGGTGGCTGATTTGCTCCTTTATCTGCATCCTGGTGGACTCCCTTCAGCAGCTGTTGTATTTCATCTAATTTCTCCTCTTGCCTTTCCAGAGCAATGCGGATGAAACTCAATTCTCTGCGCATATCAGGGCCACCCTGCGCCATCTCCACCATCTCCGTAGCAACTTGCTCTAGAACCTTTGCCAGCAGCCTTTTCATAACCCAGTAAATATGCAGAGATTGTTTAAACAAGGACATTCTTCCCCTGGTGTGGCCTGGATCATGCAACAGGAATTCCCAGTCCTCCATTTCTTCGTCAGATTGGTCTTGGAGAGAGTCCTCCTCTAGGTGTTGCATGATTCGTCTAACTTCCGGATTGGTGTTCTTCTGATAAGCCCTCTCTGCCCGTCAAACTCTCTGATTCACTGTCCTTCTTGTTTTTTTGGCAGGTCCCGCGTCCTGCCTGGAGTTCTCACCTTCCTCATGCATCTTCCTGCTCTGACCTCGACCCCTTTTACTACCCGAATCCAAACCGCTGCCAAGACCCCTGTCTCTTCTTCTCATGCTGTAACGCCTAACCTTCGCCGCCTGCGGAGCAGGGTGGTCGTCCTTCATCTGCTGCTGCTCCTCCTCTGCTAATCCGTCCTGAGAGGAAGACCTCTTGTTCCCCTCGCCTCGGGGTGCCTCCTCCTCAGACTCGTCCTCAATCTCCCAAATCTCAGTTGGGTGGTCCTCGTTCAGAATTTCCTTGCCCTTTCGACTTTTATTCCTGACAGTTGCATTATGCTGCTCCTCTGTCATCCTGGTTTTCAGCCGGGTTTCCATGTTACCACTGGTTCTGCCGCAGGGAATACTCTGGTGCCAAGTAAACTCTATCCTGTATTGTTGTCTCTCAGCGGTGTTGTCCGCTCCTCGCCAAATTGGGAAACAACTAAATAACTGCTCTTCCTTCCCCGTTTGGATATATATCGGATCTCTGCCCTCAGCGTATGCCTTTGAATCAAATTTGCCTTGCCGCCGATTGCTTTCTGGGGTGACGTCTCCTTTGGCCATCATTCTTTGATTAATTTTAGCTGTCGAGAGATCTGACATGCCGCTCCACCCTCCTCTCCGATCGCGAGCATTTATTGTTTCACATTGGGGATGATCCTGTGCCGTTCTCCACGCACGCCGCCAATGTACTACTCTGTACCCTGTCATCATAACGCCTCTCTGTCCAGACTGACCTGTGTTCATTACGCGGGATCTCCATGCCCTCTCATCCATCCAGCTCATTGATCCTCGCATTCTCGCTCGTAGCTTGATCATGGTCTTCATTAATGATTTTTGCCAAGTCCGCCCACTCCCTGCAACCGCGCACCGCTCTCCATTGGTTGTCTACCGTGCTGCCACGACCTTTGCATCCCCAATTCGCCATGAAATCGGCCGCACGATTCCCTTTCCTTACGACATGATTTATTAGTTTGTATTCAATCCTTTTCAATAAATCTGCTATCTCCTGGACAATTCCAGCCGTTCGCCAGCTGCTTGTGATCTTCTCCCAGTCTCTTCCATTGCTGAGCTTCTTCAGCATTTCAACCGCAATCTGGGAATCCCCAACAATTTCTAAATTGGTGTATCCATTTCTTACAGCAATTCGCAATCCCTGGTGAATTGCCCAAAATTCAGCCTCATTGTTCGTCATTTCTCCACCCCAATCTGCGTAAATCCACCTTACCTGCTTATCACTGTCCCGGAAAATGCCTCCAAAACCAGCTTCGCCCGGGTTCCCTTTCGAAGCTCCGTCGAAGTTTAATTTGATGAAGTTTTCTCTGGGATAGCTAAATTTATCAGAGCTTTGGGTCGGCACATTATGTCTGGAGTTCTGCTTATGATGAACCATCTCAAATTTTAGGTTTAAATTGTTCAGGATTCCCTCCTCAAAACGGTTTGCCTTCCAATCCTCCACGTCCCACTTCTCAACCAGGATTGTTTCCCTCATTAGTTTGATTGCTCGTCCCCAAATTATTTCCAGATCCTTTAATTTATTCTGGAACACTCTGCGATTCCTCTCTTTCCATATCATCCATAGCACGAACCCTAAGATGAGATTCCATGCTCTGCTGACAACTTTACATTGAAATTTCTCTTTATTCCACTGGAAAACAATTTCATTGAAATCTCTGGGGCCTGTCTCATCTTTGCCGAATATTCTTCTAGTATCCATCCAAAGTTTCTTTGCAAACGAGCAGTTAATTAGAAGGTGATTTCTGGTCTCCCCTTCAGTGTTATAGAGACAGCATCTAGACGGGCCACTAAAGCCTTTTTTTTTAATTCTGTCCCAAGTTAAAATCTTATTCTTAGTTGCAAGCCATATAAATAGGGATACTTTCGGCCACCAGTTGCTTCCCCATATAATCTTCCAATCTAGATTCTCCTCAGCTATGGTTTGCGTATCTGTTAAGTAGTATGCCTCTTTGGTGGTGAAAGATCCTTTCATGGAATTCCCCCACCTAAGGAGATCCTTTCCAGTGCGGGCTCTAATTTTCCTGGAATCCACCTCTTTCATGTAAGCTTCTTGTTGATCTTGACTAAGCTCCCTGTCCCACTCGGTCGGTTCGGTCCATTTTCTCCAGATTCCATCCAGATCATTTGCTTTCCAATAGTCTCTGACACATTTTCGATCTCCTTCTATTCTTTCCGGAAGCTGTTGTACCCTCTGAATTCTACTCATTCTTTCTTTCTGCTGCCACTTATCATCCTAGAAATTGGCTTCCTATCCACCTCGAATCTCCCAGAATGTATGATTCTCAACCAAATCTCTGTTTTGACGAGCTAGGTCCCAGATTGCTGAACCTTTGGGGGTTTCTCTCTGTCTTAAAATCTCAACTATTGAGTCAGGCATATTGTATTTAGTTTTCCATATGGCTTTCCACAGATCATTGCCCTCCCTTAACCAGTGCCACCAGAGCTTTGCTCCTAACACTTTGTTGAGTTTTTCCGGGTCCCTTAAACCCAATCCTCCTTTTTCCTTTCTCTCTGTTAAATGATTCCAGGAAACTAGGGCCCATTTTTTCTGCTGGTTTGTCCCTCCCCAGATAAAATTTCTTATGATCTCTCTAATCTTCGCACAGACTCCTAAAGGGGCCGCCATTATCGACAAGGGGTAAATGGGGATAGCTTGGAGGACTGATTTTGCCAGAACCACCCTTCCTGCTATGTTTAATACTCGAAAGGCCCAGTTTCCCACTTTGTTTCTTAGCTTGTCTAGGACTCCTTGCCAATTTTTCATCTTTTTGGAAGTAAAGTCCAATAAATTTCCCAAGTATTTCGTAGGCAGCTCTCCTCTCTTAAAGCCCAACAATCTTATAAGGTGATTTTTGACCTGTTCCACTGTATTAAATATGAAGATACATGACTTATCTCTATTAATTTCCAGTCCAGAAGCTTCAGCAAATAAATCCAGGATTCTTTTAAAGTGTCTCACTTCCTTAACAGTTGGTTCCCCAAATAACATGATATCATCAACGAATTGCTGATGAGTTAAGGGAAAATTATTTCCCCAAAGCTGTAAACCTTTGATTCTGTTCGCTGCTCGTTCTTTTTTAATAAATCGACCCAGACCTTCAGCTGCTAGAATGAAAAGAAACGGAGATAATGGGTCTCCCTGTGTAATTCCTCTAGACACATTAAAGGTTTTTGAGGGAGTTCCATTAACAAGAATGGAAAAATTCGGAGAAGAAATCAAACTATGAATCCACTTAATCCACCTCCTGTTGAAGCCAAAACTTTCCAGGACTTCTTCCAAATAGTTCCAGTTCAGTCTGTCATAAGCTTTTGACAAATCTAATTTAATCATCATACCCTTTTGCTTTTTCATCTTTAGAGAGTGAATAACTTCTTGAGTTACTACAAGGCCATCTAGAATTTGTCTACCTTCAACAAAACCTGTTTGTTCAACAGATATTAACTTATCCAGAAGGGGTTTTAATCTTTTGGCGATCAAGGATGTTATGATCTTGTAAATAACATTACACAAAGCTATGGGTCTAAAACCATTGGCATCTTCTAAATTATCACCCTTAGGAATCAGAGCATAGAAAGTAGAGTTAATGGCAGGCCATACCTTTTGATTCATCCGAGATTCTTCTATCAGATCTAGGATTTCTTTTCCCAGAAAGTGCCATCCCGCCTGGTAGAAATCAACTGTGAAACCATCCGTACCTGGAGTAGTACCTTTCTTCATTGATTTTACAATTTCCTCTACCTCTTCTAGGTTAGCAGCTCTCATCAGCGCCTTATTTTGGTCTTCTGTAACTAAACGAGGAATGGCCGAACATATTTCCTTTATTGCTCCCGTTCTATCAGCTTGAGGTTCTGTTAGGATACCTTTATGATGATCTACTAGAACTTGCTCAATCTCAGCTTGCTCCACTACTCTATCTCCATTTTTATCTTTGATGGATAGAATCCTATTTCTTTGTCTGTGTTTGATCATAGCCTGATGAAAGAATTTTGTGTTCCTTTCTCCCTCCCTTAACCACTTTATTCTTGATTTTTGCCGCCATAAAACTTCTTCCTGCTTTCGTCTTTCTTCTAGTTTTCCAAGAATTACTCCTTCTTCTCTTATGCTCTCCTCTGTTCGGCCTTCCATTATCATCTTTTGTTGAAGAGATTCCATTTCCCCCTCTAGTTTTTGTTTGTCTTCCATAATGTTACCAAATTCTTCCTTGTTCCATTTCTTAATTCTCCCTTTCAACTCCTTCAGTTTCAATTGGAACGTATGCATCTTTCCTTTTCCCTGCACAGTACTTTGCGTCCACCATTCTTCCACTTTCTTTATGAATCCTGGGTCCCTTAACCAGAAGGCTTCAAATCTGAATGGTCTCCTTCCACGATTTCTTTTAATATCCACCTCTAGTCTAATAGGCCAATGATCAAATCCAAGGGATGGTATGATCTTTGCTTCGACGAAAACATCCTTGTTCATAATAGCTTTTGATACTAGGGAGCGATCAAGTCTTGATGCTATTTGGTTCTTGCCTCCCCTCCTGTTGTTCCAGGTACATATCCCGTTAATAGTCTGGATGTCTACTAATCTTAAATCTTCTATCATTTCATTGAACATATCCATGAAATGATCTAACTTCCTTATCCCTCCTTTTTTCTCCTCTACGGATCTGATTAAATTAAAATCGCCTCCTATGATCCAAGCAGCCTTTGGATATATTCTACGGATTATTTTCATGTTATTCATAAAACTTTCTTTTTCCCCTGGGGAAGGAGGGCCATAAACCCCTGAAATGACAACCTTTTCCTTTGTTCCTACTATCCTACCAATGCCTGTAAGGATTCTATTCATGCTGGTCCAACCTTCTAGGATGATATCGTTTGGATTCCACAAAATTGCAATACCTCCCGCAGAGCCTGTAGCGTCTTGTCCCATAACTTCATATTGCAGTTTATTTTTGTCGATTATTCCTTCCAGCTGCTGTACTGTAATTTTTGTCTCCTGTAAAATCATAATACTGGGCTTCTCTTTTTTCAATTTCTCTTTCATATATCTCTGTTTACCTTTACTATTCAAACCCCTAATATTCCAACTGATGACAATCATTTAAAACTTTTGATAGGAGGGGAAGAATACCTCTGATAGAGGTATCACTTTGCCTGAGTTTATCAACGTTTCTCCCACGGTCTGAATGGTTTCGCTCATCGTTTTCCGACCTCTTTTCCTACTGTTTTTGCCAGAGCCGTCCATTCCCACCTGTCCATTCCCTTGTTCATTTCCTATAGTTATCTGCTTATCCATGTTCTCCCCTTTTTTTTCCTTGTACTTCTGAAATGCTTCTTTATATAGTTGTTTCTGCTTCTTAGGTATGAATCTACTATCTAGATATTTCCATTCCTGAATTAACTGTTTCATGATTCTCTCCTCCTCCACCTCACTTTCTAACTGGTTTTCCACATCCATCTGGGATTGCATTGTTGCATTTTCTGCTTTTCCTCCAGCCGGTTCTTCAATTGTTTTCCCCAAATTTGTGTCTTTTCCTTTATTTTCACTTACAATTTCCATTGGTGTGTTACCAGGGTCTTCATCGTCCTCCAGATTTACTTCGTAATCCTCATTCTCGTTCTGTAGAATTTGAAACTTGTTTTGACTTGTTGTTTGGATGGGCTTTTCCTGTGGCTGGGATTTGGGTCCCTCCTTGTTCTGTTTCTTTCTTCTTGTGACCTGTTGAAAACCCTTGTCTGCGTCCTCCATTTTTCTTGAATTTCTCTGATATTCCTCTTGACTTCTCTTTGACTCCTCTTCCTTATTCAGAGGGCATTGCCGATATAGATGGCCATACTCATGGCATTTGCGGCACCTGAACGGAATATGTTCATAATCTATTGGCTGTTGCCAGATTTCGTCATGATATTCCAGCTCGATATTCTCTGGGAGGGGTTCTGCTAAATTCATGTAGACACAGATCTTTGCGTATGAAGTATATTTGCCTCGTTTTGTAGCTTCTGCAATTTTAACAAAACCCCCAATTGTGTTCCCGATTCCCTCTAGAATTTCAGGGTCCCAGAATTCATCTGGGAGCCCGAACAGTCTAACCCAGATTGGGGCGTCCAACATTTTTTCCTTTTCTGGGTTATATCTTTCTTCCCAGTATTTCATGAACAGGCCCGCATTATTCATGAAGTACGGTCCTTCTTCGAAAACCCTATCCTTGTCCTCCAGATTCGTGAAGATGGTTGTGAAAAACCCTTTTGCTCCCAGTTTCAGATCTATATGGCCTTTTGGTCTCCACCTTTTTCAATCCATCTGTATAACTCCTTCTCAGTTGGCCATAGCCTATGAATTTACATATTAGGGCATGGTCCCTCATATAGCAGTTGTATTCCTCAAGTTTGTTGCAGGGAATGACATATCTAGGTTGTTTTTGTGCCCTTGGTAGGCATTTCCCTCCCATCCTTTTCTGCCATAGGTTACCCATCACGGGTGCATAGCTTTCCTTCTGGTTATGCTGCATTCTGCTTGCACTGGTCTCCCCTGCTACCACATTTTTAAAGGAGGGGATCTCTCCCCTCCCTTGTGGGTTTTCCATTTTCCCTTCAGCTCTTGTCTCTTATTATTTACCCTCACTTCGCTGCTAAAAAATTGTTTGCTTGAGATGCGGGTGTTGCAAAATTACCTTTCTCAATCTACCTTCTTTGCCTTCCTTCGCCCTCTGTCCCACGATTTTCGTCTGTTAATCCCGTCTGCTGCGTCGTTTGCAAACCCTAGCTGCACGCCCATTTGATGTAATATTTAAAAAATGGAATCAATTGTTAATTTTTTTTTATCAATTTTTTATAGAAATGGAATATTTGTTGAGTGTTGTGATATTTGAATGTATAATGATGCTTTTGGAATTATCACACACTTCAGTAATTGAATTATTTCACTAAAAATGCTTTAGGAAGTACCATATATATCAACACTTAACCTTGATTATGGGCATACAACAAGTTTTAAGAGATTAATATATTTATGCAATGAGAACTCAACGAAATATTCCCTTCATTTATTACTAAACTAAAATACCATTGTGGTGAATTATATATACAAGTATTCTTCTAGACTGTTAATGGAATTTGATATTTGGTTTCAATGGAATTCCCAACCTAATTTACTCTGACACATCTCATGCATGAACAGAGCCACTTACTTGGCCATATAGGAAGTTGAAGAAGATATAAAATTAAATTATTTCACTAAAAATGCTTTAGTAAACTAACTATACAAATCTACAATTTCACTCGAATAGCAAACTTGCCACATAAGTGTGTGGGCTCTTGTGAAATTGCGCTTGAAAAAATAATGTAGAACCTATACATTGTATACTCAGGAGACATGCCTACAAATTTCCTTCCAATGCATATTGAAATGATAAAATCCAATACAATAATATCTCAAGATTCACTGTTGGGGGTTGAAGAGTGTACATGCATGAACATTTCTTTAGTAAAAGGTGGCCTTCTAGAAAGACAACACATAAACCCGGTGTTGTACAATGCTTCTTGCAATGCTCTGATTGTAAACTAGAAAATGAGTAATATACATTGCTCCTCTATTTAGTTTTACTTTCTAAACTTACTATTCATCCATTCTTTTCCTGTGTTTCTATCTTTTGGAAAAAACCAGCTATGGATGGTTTGTTTGTAGATGAGTTAATAGACAACTCAAGCCAAGGTGAGATATTTTGATCAATAGCAAAAAACATCACATGAGGAATCATTTTTTTGTGGTTTCATAGTTTCTTATTTCCGTAACAGTCTCCTAATAGTTATCGAACGCATTGCAAACGATTTCATTCCTCATTTAGCATTGAATGTATTATTCGGTGATACACCAATAAGCCTAGACATTGTTGGCATTGACGATGTGGTTGTTAGTGCAATTGTTGGTTTAGTGTTGATGGGTTGGCATTGATGTCAACCTGATAGCAGGATGATAGCTTGTGTGGAAATGCATGTGTTGCGGGTACATTGACGATGTTGTTGTTCGTCACCATGATTGATGGTCGGCTTGCCTTGTGTGCGATTATGGCAGATGAGTGAGTGTTTGGCTTATGTGGAGGTGTTATGATTATGTTGCTTGGCTTGTTACTTGTAGGATGCTTTGACAGTTGTGCACATGCTAGAAATGTTGTGGAGCAGGTTGGCATGTGGTATCAGTATTACTATGGTACAAGTGTCCTTGATATTGGCATTACCATGTTATTGGTATGTGTGTGGAGTAGGTTGGCATGTGGTATTAGTATTACCTTGGTATATGTGGTCTTAGTATCGATATTACCATAATATTAGTATTACCATGGTATAGGTGTCCTTGGTATTGACATAACCATGGTATTTTCCCATGGTATTGATTTGGATATTGTTGAGGATACTTTTGCATATAATTGTGTGAGACCATTGAGTTGGGTGATTTATAGAGTGATTGCATGGGTGGAATGAGTGAGTGTTATAGTACCTTGCATAGATAATTGTACATTTGTAGCTAAGTTTAGTGTGTGCATATCATATTATATTATTTTGATGAGAGAGGTTGTTGGGTTGCTCATGTTGAGCATATTTGAGAACCCAGTCTAAAACATTTTGAAACATGGTTCACATGGAGGAGTTGGAGGCATAGAGACTTCATTCTTGTAGACTAGTAGACAATGATTAGAGGAGGAGAATCCAATGGTAGTTGGATAGTCCAATGGATGTTGGGTGAGGCTTGTTGGTTGTGGAGGCTTCCAATAGATGTCTATCTACAAAGACGATATGTGAGTAGGTACTTATTAGTTGATGGATGTCAGCAAACTGTCATAGGATTCAAGTCTTCTAGCTAGTGGGTGCTAGCTACTCCATGTACAAATTTGTTCAGCTATTAATAGAATATTTGAGAAACAACAACAACGGGTGGTTTTTTTTACTTAGAGGGGGTTGTGCGTCCTCTTATGTGCATTTTTTTGATATTTTTCATGTTGCTATTACATGTTTATTTTATTTCTGGTTCATATGTTAGCTGATGGGTCATGATTTATTTTGGTAAAAGAATTAAAAATTAAGTAAATCCTATCACTATTGGTTCACCACTCCCATCAATTGGTATCAAAGCGGGTTCTCTCAGTGGAGCTTGATCGCTTGAGGGTAGATCATTGGATTATGGCAAAGAATAAGAGGAAACAATCTCAGAAGAGGAAGAGTTGCAAACAAGTCAAGAATTCTGCAAAATCCAAAGAACCTCTTTTGCTGGTAAAAGGTATGGAAAATAATATTTTTAGTCATGGACATTTTCCTTGCTAGTCTAGTGATGAGATTTTGGGGTCATTGAAGTTGATTCCTCAAGAGGTGAGGAAGGTGTATTTCCAGTGTAGAAATCTGAAGATGAAAAGCTTAGAAGATTAATGACCCTAGAAGCTGAAAACAAAGCCCAAGCAAGAATGATTGAGAAGCTCACATTGGAAAACAAAGATTTGAAGAAAATTCTTCAAATTATTGAGGAGAGAGAGCATGCATTCAAGGAAGAAATTTGTATTCTAAAAATTCAGTTGGAAAAGTCTAGGAAGACTAAAGAGGAGATTGGGAAATGGCCTAAGGAATAGATCAACAATTGTAGGAAACTTGCAGCATAGTTAGAAGATAATAAATCTAGTCTAAAGAGAGTAACAGCTGAAAATCCTAACACAGGAAGTTCGAGAAGCAATGAAGGAAACCAAAAACAAGATCAAGTGTTGAATTATTATAAGGAAGCAAAGAATATAATGAGAAAAGGTATGAGAAATGTTAATTTCTTTTGCTGTCAATAAGTTGGTCATATTTTAGTTCATTGCAAAGGTAAAAAGATAAATTCTCTCCCATGAAACTACCAATTAAACAAGGAGAATCCCCAAGCAGACAATCAAGGGAATGTAATCCCATCATTCTCTAGATACAAAAAATTTCTTTCATGGCTAATGTTATTTATGTAGTGGTTTCTGTCATAAATTTGTTGATTGTAGAGGTTAAAGCATAAAAAGTAGAAAGCAGATCTTCAAAATATATGAATTATTCCCTCCATTTTGTGGGCACATTAGATGTGTTTTCTGTGATAATTTAGGCAATATGGCCAAACACTGTAAACTTCCCATGGTCATTATGGATTCTAGGGGGAGGAAAAATAATTCTGATGTGAATATCTCTAGCATGCATTAAGGCAACCTGCATGTGAAATTCAAGAGATTTTGGAAAAAGAAAGAGTAAAAATAAAATTGAGGCCAGCACGGCCTCAAGGGGAACTTGAAGCAGAAATTATAGAAATTTAATGGGAGCTCCTGCAAGGAAAAGTGTCATCAACTGTTGATGTAAGTATCATTTTCCTTATTATTTCAATGTATTTTTTAATGGGGTTAAGTCTGAATGTATGAATTGTGTTTTGATGCATAACTCCACATTCTTTCCTGCAAAATCTATGGCTGAATCTTATGGTTTAGTTCCCTGCACAATAAGGAAGTGCCTGCACTTGACAAGAAATCAACGATTGGTATTTGAAAATTAAAAAAAGGGAAAGGAAGAAATGTATTGTTCAGCCGTAGTGGATCAATCTCTCGCTCAAGCACGGTAGTGTTTCCAGTGATGAGAACTGATTCTCTTTATCATATCCTATTGCAGAAAACTATTAAGCACTTATGATGGGAATTTCACAAGGACTTTACCAAACTATTATGACCTGGTGGTTAAATGATTTGGTCCAAGGATAACATTGTCCTCCTCATTGTTTTGATGGTGCTATAATGGATGGCAAGGTAGTGGCCTGGGTTTGGTTATTGAATTTGGTCAAATTTAATAGAACGATCTAGGAAATTTGATATCAAGAATGTATATGTGCATGCATAAGAAAATACCATGGGCGTTAAACCAAAGTATTTACCCATAGTAAAATAGACAATGGTATGATTTGGTCAAAAGAAAAGCCAACATTTTTAACTCTGTAATTACCAACAGTTTTGGCTTCCCTGGATGGAATTTACAAAAAATTTATTTGGGTTGATGTGTGCATATTTCCAAAAATATTGTTGAGATGTGAAATTACAGTGCGGCCCTTGTGTTGTCCAGAACATCGACATGGAGTTTGAATTATGAAATCTCACGACATTCTTGCAAGGATAATCAGATGCAATGATATATTGAAGGTCATTATGGTGCAGTTCATACAAACCAACTCTCGGTCATGTCTGTGTTGTCTAAAGAAGAGCGACCATGACGGGATACTGCTCAGGTTGATAAAGCTCCAACAACAACAGAAGGAAGAAGGTGATGTAGTCTTTACAAATGTTGAACATGCGAATGTGGAGGTCTTCACTCTTATGTATGGATCCATTATCTGCAAATTGGTCACTGATTATGAAGAAGCTAAAGGATGTAATAAGCAGCTTGATCAAATGGGTGAGTTCCTATGGCCTCTGGAGGACATAGTTTCATTCTACCAACCTCAACCTATAACAATGATGTATTTTCATCTTTGTTAGAAACTTGTTACTATTGCTGTGTAAAGTTGAAATATGTGGAGCATATGAGAATTGGTTGAATGTATATAAAATTTAAGTGCGCACCTACAGATCATGCTGAGCACATAAAGTGAGTGATGCATCATTGTCCGGACTAATTGGCACTGTAAAGACAACTCCGATGGACATAAAGCAGCGGGTTGATATGCATGTGGTCAAACAACAAAACAAATTATTTTTCATGTGTTCCACCACTGGTAGTTGCATTTGGATTAGATGAACGTATTATCAAGCGTGATGTAGTTTCTACAACTTCATTACCCACCAACATGGGAGTTACAGCTGGTCTTTTGGCTCAAAGTAATCTCAAGTGCTTGCTACATTTTAGTGAAGATTCAAATACTTAAGAGACAAGGCTTACAAAGATACATCCCATCGACATGAAATATCTCAATATTTTGTTGCATCTTAGGATAATGGAGGGCAATGCAAAAGGCACAGTGGAACCCTTCACAGAATAATTGGTTGTGCTGTCCAGAATTTATCGTTTGTCACTTGATTGCTGCAAGATTGGATATTAATTGTGATTAACAACCCTATATGTTGTTGAATGTCTTATACTTGTTACATGGATATGAAAGAAACGACATGTGTCAAATGTCTACACAAAATTTTGAGTGTTATGCAAAGAACTAGATCTAAATGTTGTAGCACATGAAGAGCTTTCAAATAGTAGGGTCGATGTGTGCCAAATTGGATGTAAAAGGCATTCAATCATGTGATTGAAAATGAAAGAAACATGAAACACATGTCAATGGTTGGTAGTTTCTGATGATATGTCAAATATGTTGAAACTCTTGGCATCAATAATCGATGGTAACCTTTAATTGTATCGAAGATCATGCATTGGTGTGCACGAGGAAAGCTTGAAAAGAATAAAACTCTCTGAAAGTATAGGTCCCATTTAGTTATTGAAGAATTAATGGAGTATTGATTATAGATGTTGTTGGTTAATTGCAGTTCATTTATGTAGTTTTGAGCTTGTTTTTGTTTATATACCTAACAATGATTTTACATTATGTAGTATCCAACGTTGCTAAGGCGAAAGTTGAAATATGTGTTTGGTTGTCCTTACAAGTATGTTTTGAGGAAATATATGTCAATATTTCTTATTGATAGTATTTATGTGAGTGAATTTGTTATTGTTGTGAGAAGGTTCTTACGATGGTCATTATCATAATCAGCCTTATGAAGCCTTATATAAATGTTTAAAATTTTTTTGGTCATGTCATGAGAAGTCATTGGTTGGATAAAGTGTGTTTTGATGTAATAATTGGGTCCATAGAGTAATTGATGTTAGTTGAATGCTACAACCATGTATGATATCTATGAAGCCCTGTGTTTGTGGTCAAGTTATTTAATTAAGAATCAGTTTTTTGGTCCATGAGGTGGAGTTTTCATTGCAGGATAGTGATGATGATGATGCTCAAGGGGAGAATGTCTAGTGTTTTGTTGTTGATCATATATGGTTGATGTGTTACTTCTTGAGGGAGTATAGCTGGGGGCTATGTTGTTTCTTTTCCCTTATATTTATTTATGTATTGCCACGATGCCTTTGGTGAGGTCAATGGGCATTGGTCAAAGAATGTTGTTGCTGCTTATAGATTTTGTTGTTGATGATCACAATTTACTACTATTGAGTTGAGTGATGTTGTTGTTATCGGTGTTTATGATGTTGTTGTTGCTCATTGAGTTTGGAGCGAGAGTGTTGTTACCCACATTATGTTATTGATGATGCATATGGTTTGTTGATGCCTTATGTTGGTGGTCAACTTTGTTGTGTTGTTGTTTCTTCAGATGAGAGTTGAGTATGTTGTTGTTTCTTTAGGATAAAGTGACTTTTGGTTGTTTCTTGAACCAACTAATGTCTAGGGGAAGTTTTTGTTAGTTCAATCATTGTTGATGTGAGCCCTTTTCCATTTATGTCAAAGGGGGAGTGCTTGCAGAGATCAATTTCAGAGGTGAGTATTAGTTGGGTAGCTCAACTAGGGTTTCCATTTATTCCAAAGGGGGATATTGTTGGCATTGATGATGCAGTTGTTGGTGGAGTTATTGATGTAGTTTTAATGGTTGGCATTGATGTCAACCTGGTAGCAGGATGATAACATGTGTGGAGATGTGTGTGTTGATGGTACATTGATGATGTTGTTGTTAGTTTCATTTATTGATGGTTGGCTTGGCTTGTGTGTGGTTATGATAGATGAGTGAGTGCCTGGCTTATGTGCAGGTGTTATTATTATGTTGCTTGGCTTGTTGGTTGTAGGGTGCTTTGACAGTTGTGAAGGTGCTAGATGTGTTGTTGAGAAGGTTGGAACATGGTATTGGTATTACCATGATACATGTGTCATTGGTATTGGCATTACCATGGTATTGGTATGTGTGTTGAGTAGGATGACACGTGGTATTGGTACTACCTTGGTACAGGTGGTCCTAGTATCAGTATTACCATGGTATTGGTATTAACATGGTACATGTGTCCTTGGTATTTACATAACCATGGTATTTTCTCGTGGTATTGGTTTGGAGATTGTTGAGGATATTTTGGCATATACTTGTGTGAGAGTATTGAGTTGGGTGATTGATGGAGTGAGTGTATGGGTGGAGTGAGTGAGTGCTACAATACCTTGCATAGATAATTGTACATTTGTAGCTGAGTTTAGTGTGCACATATCAAATTTTATTATTCAGATTAGAGAGGTTGCTGGGTTGCTCATGTTGAGCAGATTTGAGAACCCAGTCTAAAACATTTTGAAACATGGTTCGCATGGAGGAGTTGGAGGCGTAGAGACTTCATTCTTGCAGAGACTAGCATAAAATGATTAGAGGAGGAGAATCTCAATCCAATGGTAGTTGGATAGTCTAATGGATGTTGGGCAAGGCTCGTTGGTTGTGGAGGCTTCTAGTGGACGTTTTTCTACATATTCATGTGAATAGGTACTTCTCAGCTGACGGATGACAACACATTGTGATAGGAGTCGAGTCTTCTAACTAGTGGTTGTTAGCTACTCCATGTACAATTTTTTTTAGCTATTAATAGAAGATTTGAGAAGCAACAACTACAGGTGATTTTTTTCTCTAGAGGAGGTTTTCCACTAGAACACTTGTGTCCTCTTATGTGCATGTTTTTTATATTGTTCATGGTGCTATTACATGTTGATTTTATGTCTGGTTCATATGTTAGCTAATGGGTTACTGATCCTAATTTATTTTCGTAAAAGAAATAAAAATTAAGTAAATCCTATCATTATTGATGCATAACCCCCCCAATAGTAAGGCTATTTCCATCAAGCACTCAATTTTCAACTCATGACGTGTAACACAAACCTCATCGATTTCAATACCTTTACAATACTCCTTATCCCGAGTGCTTCACGAGAAACCTAACGAAAAATTTGCAATCGAAGCGCTTGAATCCCCCGACAGTATGGAAACCAAGCTAATCAATTCCAATAATAAATGATTTTTAAATTAAATATGTTATTCTTTGATTTGAAACTGAAAACCCTTTCACATACTTTTCATATCATCCTTTGGATAATATATTAGACGAAGAATATTATCTTGAAAACAAATCACGTCCACCCATTTATTTAAAAATCAAAATTCTTCAAGCCCAACTCCAATATAGACCATGCCTATGACGTAAATATGAAATCTATATTCAATGTTTGATTAGAATCCATTCAATATTTGATACTTGTTTAATTTAGTAAACTTGTTTTTTTATAAATAATTTTACTTAAAATTTTATAATTTTTATACATAAATTTTATTAATATATGCAATATTTATATTTTATTGTAATTTTAAAAACAAATTTTATTAATATGTGTAATATTTATACTTTGACAAAATTAATATAGTAAATAAGTCTAAAACAAATACATTATTAGAAATATATATTTAATATTCATCATCATTTTTATGTTTCTAAAGATAACAAAGAGAATATGGATAGATAATACTTTACATTAAATCTTCTTCAAAAGCTTTTCATCTAGTTGAATTCTAAAGAAAATTAATCAAATTTTGGAAATGAATTATTTTACAAACTCACCTTCAATTTTTTGAATATTTTCTAGTTCCAAACACATTTTCTCATAATCATAATCAAAATGAGCAACAAGAAACAATTCCATTAGCTTATGATTCTTCATCTTAACATGAGAGTAAATTTCTCATTGAATCTTTTATAAATACTAAATGTAGTTCTAATTGAATATGTAAACACAACCGTATTTTAACTCATTACTGCTCCTAAGATAATAGTGATAAAAGGTTGATCATATGCATGCAATTCATTACTTGGAAAATAAGAATAAATTCATTATTCTTCAACATAAACCATAGTAACATATTCAAAAAACACACATAGTAGCTAGTTCACAATGAAATATATTGAATATGTCCCTTCAATCAAATCCATAACCAATTTATAATATCTTCTATAGAAAAAATGGTAGAGATGACAAATGGCAAGAATCTATAGAAAACAAGTAATTGATAGTAATCCCAATTTCCTAAATAGACTATGAATTAAGTTCTCCCCATATTCCTTCCTAAGAAATGGTTCTTTAATCTGAGATGCAAACAAAAGATTCTAGCCTTAAAATCTCTTATTGAAGTCGATAAAAGTATACTAGCATCAACTCTAGATCTTTCCATCTCTAATGTTTTCAACATCTTCCTCTAACTTGGTAGGAATATCTAAGTCCAAGTCTTTGACTTCCAACCCATTTATTACATAAAAATGACCTCCTTATATAATCAATCTACTTCCTCATAGGTTACAACCAATTTTCCTTTTCCTATTCATGCTTTAGTATTATTTTGTAAAAGTATTCAAAAATATTGACAAATTAAAAGAATATAATAATAAAAAACAAATATGAAATCCTATCACTTGATTGATTACCAAAAAGATAACTTTGTTATTAAAATAAAAAATAAAAGGTGAGTATTGTTATTTAAGTAGAGGAAAATGTTCCACATCATTCCTTTGAGATTGAACTTGACTGTCACATTATTCTACCTCTTATTGTGACCTAGTTGTGCTACCTCAATTTCATTATACAACCTTATGATATTGTGGCACTTATTTACGATATCCTCGTATATATCTTTAGGGATATTGTGGCACTTGTACAAATTTCAAAAGTAAATTAACAATGAAAAGGAATATAATTGAAAAATAGTAAATATGACATCTTATATCTTGATTGATTTCCAAATAGATAACTTTGTTATTAAAAAAATAAAATAATGTTATTTCAACAAAGAAAAATATTCCGAATATTTTCTACATGTTCCCAACTTTCCAATGAGCCATTTCACGTTTAGTTTGGCCACCTTAGACTCAACATATAGCTCATGGAAATCAAGAACTCAACAACTATTGGTTTGACCTTTGAGTAATTGTCAACCTTTTATCTCCAAGATTAATTTTTAATCTTGCATGTTATACATGAAAACAATATGATGTGTTTATATTGTTTTAACCTCTCCATGTGAGTTGCGTGTGAAGTCAAGGAAGTTATGGAATCTTGAAGAACCTACCTATATATGATAACACTTTAGCCACCATGTCACCATTCCATTATGTTAACCAATCCTTATATATTTGACTAAGTCATCACTTGTCAATCTCTACGTCCCAAGCATAGAATACCACATGTCCTTGTTATTATAGGTTTCCTAATCATAAAATATCATGTGGTTTTCATGTGAGTAGTTTAGTCAAGTATTTAGATATCTAAAACCAAATCTAGAAATTTGAAAAGCATATCTAGATATCTGGAAATCCAAAAAGTCCAAAAATTATATTTGGATCTTGTATTAGTGAAAATATGAAAAGTCATATCCAAAATCCAAAATATTAGATCTACATATCCAAAACTTTAGAATAATCCAAATGAATATTAAAAAGAAATCATTAATCTAAATGCCATTGAATGCATACATGTAACTACCACATGGATGACACTTAGTACAAACTAGACACCATGTAAGATGACATGTGTGATGGCATGTAACGCCAAAAATCAGATATCATGATGACCTTAATAGTACATATGACATGTTATAAGGTATGTGAGATTCCATGTGTAACAACCCCTAGTTTATTTTTCATGTAAATAAAATAAAACTAAGGTCATGGGACATGTATTCGAACCCAAATAGTGGGAAAAACATTGTAGTGGGCATCACTTGTGGTTTATTAATGGTTATGGAAATTGGAAAAGGCATTGGAAAATGAAAAGAGTTAATAAATGGAATTTAATTAAGGAAATAAAGGAAAATAGGAGAGAAGGAAGGTGAAAGAACACAAACATGCATGTAAGGGATATTAGAGAGAAATTAGAGGAAAATGAAAGAAAAAGGAAAAAGGAAAGGAAGAGACTAGACATCAATGATAAAAAGGAACCTGAGAAATAATTGACAGCTTTTGCATAGCCTTTGATCAGTTCCAACAAAGGAGAGAGGAAAAGCAAGGGAGGAAGCAAGGGAAAGCAAGGGTGCATAAAAGAAAGTTTGGACATTGGCAATGATCCGGATTTAAATAGGAACACAACAAATTATAGGGATAAACATACACACAAAGATGCAACATAAATAATACTTCATTTCATTAGTGTAAAATATTGAAATATGCTAACAAACAGAAATGGAAATAAACTAGCTAGGGCGATGGTAGCTTATCTTTGAGAAGAGATGTGGTGACTACATGCCTCTGAACTATGTTACAATGAGGCTCGAAGGCCTATTTATTGTTGAGAAACAATGGAAAACCCTAAACATCCAAAAACCTAACCCTAGGAGATGAAGCGCCAAACTATGGGCCCCGTTTGTGTAAATTGGTACATCAACTTCCTGAGGTCGTAACTTTGGCATACGATCTCTGTTTGATGCGCACAATACCTTGTTAGAAAGATCTATCTGAGGACTACAATTTTGGGAAGAGAAACTTCAATACATCAACCCATGTTACTCCCATATTTCCCAAAAATCGTTGTTTAGGGCCTCAAAATGGCTCCGAAAGTTCAGGACCTGAAAAACTGCTAAAAATAGTAAATTGTGCTACAATTAAGGAAACTAAAAAACTAAAAGAAACAATGGTGGGTGTCCAGGTGGAATTGGCAAGTGGCCACCAATATCCACCTGGATCATTCCTCCCCCTTAGGAAGCAATGGTCCCCATTGCGTTGAGTTCCTCCATGAGATGAGGAAACTTTTGCTGAACTTGGTCCCTCGTGAACCACTTACCCTGGTGAAGGAGTTGGCTTGCTTTGAGAACTCGATATAGTTGGATCTTATGCTGGCGAGTGTGCTTGATATATGTGTCCATGATCCGATCAGTTGTAGCTTGTTCCATGCAATCATAATTTAACTCTATTGGTGTGAGCTGTTCTGCAATGTTGGATGTCTAGTAATAGTGCAAAGTACAACCAAAGGCAGTCCACATTGAATACTAGGTGCAGGACAAGGAATGGGGGAATGCTGAACTCAAATGTATTGTATCCCATAGCCTTGGTAATAGTGTAAGGACCATATCAGAGTGGTCTGAGTTTTCGATAGGCTTTGGTAAGGCGTTCCTTCTACAAATGCAACCAGACTTTGTCATCCACTTGAAACTTGTGTGGCACCTGATGTTGATCATGTCACTTCTTGTACTTGCCATTTGATTTCTCTAGAATGTCGTGGACCTGCTGGCAGATCTATTGGATGTGCTCAATGAAGTTGTTTTCCTTATCTGTTTTGGATTGAACATGAGCCGAATCTACATGAGTAGCTGCAAATGGTATGGCCACATCAATGGGACACAGTGGTTGGAATCCCAAGTCCACCTGAAAAGGGTTGTGGCCAGTCGAGCTGTGGAGAGCCCGGTTATCGCTGTGTTGAACATAGGGGAGGCTCTCATTCCATGTGCATGGATGTTTTGAGTTGTACATGCACAGAATGTGTATGATCATCCTGTTGGCGACCTCTGTCTGGCCATCAGCTTGGGGATGGAAGGCTATGGACTTAGTGAGTTTGGTGTCGAGCATTGACTAGAGACTAGACCAAAATGTACTAAGGAACCTATTGTTCGGATCTGAGATGATAGACTATGGGATCCCAAAGTGTACCCACACTCGTTCAAAGAAGAGTTTAGCATTGGCTTCTGCTGTGATATTATTCTTGTAGGCTGCCATAATGGCCATCTTCGAGAACCTGTCAACGACCACAAAAACACAGACATTTCCATGCTTAGCGAAATGAAGGCCCAACATGTAATCCATGGAGATGGATTCCCAAGGTCGATTAGGGTTAGGAAGCGGGGTATAGAGGCCTTGATTCTTGATGGTCAGTTTGGTAATGGCGCAGGCAGTGCAGGATCTGATGTACTTCCCAACATCATGTCGAAGATTCGACCAATAGAAATACTTCTGCAGTACTACCACCATTTTCTCGACCCCAAAATGCCCAACAACCTGTTTGTAGTGTGTTTCCTAAATCATCTTGGCACACTCGCTTGAAGGAACACAAAGGTGACCCAGGTGGCATAATAGGGCATCCTGGAGGTGAAAATCTGATGCAGGAGCATCCGAGTGAAGAGACGACAGCTGGGAGATGTTTTCTATTTTCATTTTATTTTGACAAACAAAGAGGAAAACACTTCAAGTTTCTATTTCATTTAGTTTCATTTTGTGTCATTTTAAATAAGGCTAAATCAACCATTGTTAGTTTTTAAATTAGACAAAATAGGATTAGTTAGGAACTTGTTTGAAGAAACTATTTAGTAACTAAAAAGTAACTGAGGAACAGTTCCTCAAACTGTAAAGGAACTGTTGATAATGGATTGAAAAGGAAAAATCAGAGAGGATGGAAGGGCTGCCATCCAAAGAGGAGAGAGATCCCAAAAGCTGTAACCCAAAATTATTTGAATTTCTATGATAGCTAACAATTCAAAATCTGTCATTTAATAAAGTGGATTAAATTTCATTACATTCTTCGTGCATAGATGTCTCAGGCATCAAAATGAAAGCAAGATAGTGAAACCATTTTTCTTTTCGAAAGATTCGAACAAGCATCGACTGGCAATCAGTAACAAGCAACATTTCAAGACCGAGAACCAAACAGAGGTACACCAACACATAGATTTCATTTCTCAACAAAACAAACCCCAGGTACTATTACATTCTGCATTTAAACAAAAAAAGAATTTCCTGTACATGGAATTTTCATTTTTTTGTTCAATAAAAATTCACTATACAAAATTTGTAATCTGGAAACCGTGAAGGGTTCCAAACCCATGAAACCAAAACACATTACAATCCATAGGTTATGCCTAAATATTCTAGCAAGGGAATAAACACCTCATAGATCACATACAAAGGACCCAAAACCTCAAGGGTATAGTCGAGTTACAAATAAGAGCAAGTGATAGAACAAGTGTAAAAACTAGACACGCAACAAAGCAAGCAAGAAACAACTATAGCCATGAAAAGACCCTACCCAGGCTTTCCTAAGCCCGCGAACAGTCCCCAGGATGAAGTTGTTGAGCAGCGCTTCCCTGGATGGGCTTGCACACCACCACAGAGCAGGGTAGTGGTCAATATTGAGCCATGAAAGTAAAAAAGATAATAGTGAATAGCCAACTGGAAGGAGAACGAGGACCTTACCTGGAGAAGAACCGCTTTTGAGATGGAGAAATAGAGTCGAGACCCACAACAGAGGGTTTCCACCCATGGACGAGCCATGAACACGTTTTGCCTGCTCACCAAGGAGCCGCAGCGTTAGGACCTTTAAAAATAGGGAGTGAAATTGAAACCGGAAGGAGGAGCTTACCGTAGATTGAGGGCATCGAGTCGTCCTATGCAGTAGCCAAGCAAGGACCTAAGATTTGCAGAGTCGAACCATAACCAGACCCCACATCAACAAATAAATCACCACAAACCGAACAGAGACGAGCTCAAAGCAACTGACAAAAACAAATAGACTTGTGAGAGGAAGAGGACCTGAAACCCTCCAAACACCAGAGTAGTGAGTCGCTATAGAGAACGAGTAGAGGCATAGCAACGATAGACCATGAAGAACGAGTAGAGGCATAGCACCAATAAACCACAGAGGACCAACAAAGCACATTAAACTACCATACAGAGCAAACAAGGCACAATACTTACCATCCATCACGAATACTAGGTGAGAACACAGAGCACCCATAGAGCTAAACCATCATAAAGGAGAAATGACCTCCAAACCCCCTTAGTGAAAGTGATAACCCTTAGTCGCAAGCTCGAGTTCAGTACAGAGGGCGGACAACAAACATTAAACCACAATAAAGTCACACACCACAAAACGCTGCCACCAGAGTTAACTCGAATTGAAGAATTAAATGGTCATAGCCACGTGTCCCTCCTCTAGATCGCCACCAATTTTTGGTATCAGAGCAGGTTATCCTTTCTCTCAGTAAAAGGAAAAATGGAGGTAGGAAGAAGGGGTCAAGGAAGATCCATCAAAAGAGTAGTAGATGAAGGGCTACGAGAAGAAATCAGGAATTTAACTACACGTTTGGTAGCAGCGGAAGTAAGAAGGCATAGAGATCCGGAAGGTGGGGATGATACTGAGGAGGAAAACATAGCCACGATGGATGGCTCAGATGATGAAGGACCAGAAATTAAACTATTGAGGTCAGTTTTGTTGGCTAGCAGCACGACAAGACCGGAGCTCCCTAATTATGATGGCAGTTTGTCCACAGAGGCATTGTTAAACTGGAAAAGTGAACTAGATAAATATTTTGAGTATGAAGAAATCAGTGAAGACAAGAGGATCAGGTTTGCTATCACCAAATTGAAGGGACATGCAGCTCTATGGTGGGACAGTGTACAGGCAGAGAGGAGGAAATTAAACAAACCATTGATTAAAAAATGGGATAGGATGGTTGCTAGAATGAAGAGCAAGTTTCTGCCTAAAGATTATCAAATTTCCCTTTATGGACAATTATAGAACCTAAAGTAGAGAATGATGACTGTGAAGGAATATACTGAAGAACTTTATAAAGTTATACTGAGAGATGGTTATATTGAATATACACCTGAGAAAACAATGAGGTTTGTGAATGGTCTACGGATGGAGATCCTAGACAAAATTAGTATTCTTTCCCCTAAAACCATAGAGGAAGCTTATCAGAGTGCTTTGAAGGTAGAGGAAAAGATTGCTAGGAAACAAAATGCCAGAAGAGGATGTGGTTCTGGTAGAGGTTGGGGATAGACCTTTGGCATGTAAGAAATTATTCAGAGAACATAAATTAATAATGAGATTTACCGAGATGAAAAAATATAAAAATAACCAGCAACAACCATAATCACATAAACACACATGTTTATCCGGGAAAACCCCAAATCTGGGGAAAAACCCAACCTAATGATATCTCATTAGCATTGGCCAAAACCCTGGCCAATCCGACCAAGTGAGCCTTCACCACTCACCTCTAGGTCTCTACATTACAATGAAGTCCTTCTAACCTTTTATAAGCTCCATTAAATATAATACCATGGGCAGAATACTATGGGTGCACAATGCCATGTGCCCCAAAACCATCACTGTTTAACTTGGTTAACTTTGACTCTATCCCGAGTCAAGTTTACCTAACAATTCCCCCTTTAAACTTGACTTGGGGTTCCTCGACTAACTCCAGGAAAACTTGCTATGTGAGACAACCCCTCTCACTCTAGCCCTTACCCCCCCTCAAAGTTTTTTACCTGGGGTATTATTAACCTGACATCCCCCTATCACCTAGTTCTAGCCCAAACTTTACCGGTGATTACCCAGGGGTACACATTCCTTTGATTTTTCCATAGAAGTTTCACATGGGCTCTAGATCTAGACATCCATGAGTGCAGTGAAACAAATCTCTTTCATTCACCAGGCCAATAAAACCCTTGGTAATAGAAGCATCCCTCTGAAGCCAAAATTTGGCTCCGATACCAATTGTTAAGAAAATATTCAAAGAACATAAATTAATATTGAGATTTACCGAGATGAAAAAATATAAAAATAACCAGCAACAACCATAATCACATAAACACACATGTTTATCTGGGAAAAATCCAACCTAATGATATCTCATTAGCATTGGCCAAAACCCTGGCCAATCTGACCAAGTGAGCCTTCACCGCTCACCTCCAGGTCTCTACATTACAATGAAGTCCTTCCAGCCTTTTATAAGTTCCATTACATATAATACCACGGGCGTAATACTATGGGTGCACAATACCATGTGCCCCAAAACCATCACTGTTTAACCTGGTCAACTTTGACTCTATCCTGAGTCAAGATTACCTAACATGGCAGAGGTAGGACTGCCAACAACAATGAAGAGGGCAGTAGTTCGAAGACTTCGGGATAGAGTGAAAGGGAAGGTAACACCAGAGGAGGAAGGTCATACCAGCGAGGAAGAGGTAATGGTAGAGGCAGAGGAAATTCCTATCAGTGTTACAAGTGTCACAAGTGGGGACACAGGTCCTTTGAATGTCCTGAAAATGAACAAATTGGGCAGAAGGGAGCATATGTCGCTCAGCCTGATGAAGCGGAGGTACCACCACAGGGGATGGAAAATATACTAGAGACTGGGGAAGCCTTGGTGTTGAACAAGGTATTATTAAAACCAGCTAAAGAAGTAGCTGATCAGACATAGAGGAAAGCATTGTTTTGGACTGTATGCAAGTCGCATGAGAAATCTTGCAAATTAATTATAGACAGTGGAAGCACTGATAATCTGGTAGCCACTGAAATGGTGGAAAAATTGGGTTTGAAGAATTTGAAGCACCCAACTCCATACAGGGTGTCATCACTGCAGAAAGGCCACCAACTGCTGGTCGATGAGCAGTGTGAAGTAGAGTTTCATATTTGCAAGTACAAGGACAAGGTGACTTGCGATATAATGCCTATGGACACGTGCCATACTCTATTGGGCAGACCATGGAAGTATGATAGGAAGGTCATCCATGATGGAGAAACAAATTGTTACAAGTTTGTTAAAGATGGGATAAAGCATACCCTAGTGCCCATGAAGGAAGAGGATTCGATAGAAACCAGTGGGACAAAAGCACTGTTATTAGGCAGAAAAGAGTTTTTGTGACAGATGGAGGATGATGAGGTGAAATATGCAGTTGTGCAAAGGCCAAAACCAGTATTGATCCATACTGAAGTCACCGACTTACCTAAAGAGATACAGGACATGCTGCAAGAGTTTAGTGATATTGTGGTAGACGATCTACTAGACAAATTACCATCGAAGTGGAGCATTAGCCACCATATTGATTTTATTCAGGAGCCAGTTTTCCAAACAAGGCTACCTACCGGATGAGTCCGAAGGATAATGAAGAAATCCAGAAGCAGGTGCAGGAGTTGTTGGATAAAGGACTAATTCAAGAGAGTTTAAGCCCTTGTGCAGTTCCGACTATTTTAGATCCCAAGAAAGGAAGTGAGTGGCAAATGTGCACGGATTCCCGGGCCATTAACAAGATTACTATCAGGTACAGGTTCCCTTTACCTCGGATGGATGATATGATGGATTTTTTGAGTGGAGTAGCATACTTTTCAAAGATAGACCTGAAAAGTGGCTACCACCAAATTAGAATTTGAGAAGGTGACAAGTGGAAGACAACTTTCAAGACTAATTAAGGCTTGTACGAATGGCTGGTTATGCCATTTGGATTGAGCAATGCCCCTAGCACATTCATGTGGTTGATGAATGAGATGCTAAAGGAATTCATTGGAAAATTTGTGATTGTAGATCTGGATGATATACTTATATTCATCAAGACGAAGGAAGAACATTTTTGAAACGTGAGGTATGTATTGGAAAAATTACAGCATAATAAATTACTGATAAATTTGAAGAAATGTTCTTTTCTCAAGAAACAATTAATTTATTTGGGATTTGTGATTTCCGAGATGAACTAAAAATGGATTCAGAAAAGGTTGCATCCATTGTTAGCTGGCCATCTCCCAAAAGTTTGTTTGAGGTACGGAGTTTCCATGGATTGGCGAGTTTTTATTAGAAATTTATTAAAAATTTTAGTGGGATTTGTGCACCCATGTTGGACACCATTAAGAAGACAAATCAGCCTTTCCATTGGAAAAAAATGGCAGAGAAGAGTTTTCAGTTGCTTAATAAGAAGATTACTGAAAAACCGATTTTGAGATTACCAGACTTTAACAAACTTTTTCAAGTTTGTTGTGATGCCAATGGGATAGCCATTGATGCAGTGCTCAATCAAGACGACAAGCCAGTAGCCTATTTTACCGAGAAACTACATGAAAGTAGGCAGAATTACATGTCTTATGACAAATAATTTTACACAGTGATTCAAGCGCTGAAGCACTGGAGACATTACCTGTTGGCCAATGAATTTGTCTTGTTTTCAGACAATTCTGCATTGCAGTATATTATGTAGTAACATAAGCTGAACCATAAACATGCGAAGTGGGTCGAGTACTTGCAGAGTTTTAAGTTTGTTTTGAAACACATCAACAGTCAAGCCAACATAGTGGCAGATGTGTTAAGTAGGGGGAATTTGATCCTACAGGAAGGTACGATACAAGTATTAGGATTTGAACATCTTAAGGACTTGTATGAGGCAGATGCAGATTTTAAGGAAGCTTATGAAGCTTGCCAAAATTTGTTGTTGAGAGATAATAGTTCATGGCTGGACTATAATATGCAGGAAGGGTTGCTATTCAAAGGAGGGCAGTTATGTATTTCTGAATGTTCTATGAGAGAAAACTTAATCCAAGAAAAACATAATGGAAGTTTAGCCGAACATTTTGGCACAAGACAAGACCTTGGATCAGTTGTGTCACTTTTACAATTGGCCAAAGATGCGCAGAGATGTACAGAGGTTTGTGACTAGATGCAAAGTGTGTCAGCTTGCAAAGGGACACAGCCAAAACACAGGGTTGTATACGCCCTTACCTATTCCGAACAGACCATGGGACTTTGTTAGTTTAGACTTTGTCTTAGGTCTACCGAAGACACAATGGGGATTCGATTCCATCATGGTAGTGGTGGATAGTTTCACCAAAATGGCACATTTCATTCCATGTAGGAAAACCAGTGATGCCGCACATGTAGCACATTTTTTCTTTACTGAGATAGTTAGATTACATGGCTTGCCGAAGTATATTGTTTCGGATTGAGACGTTAAGTTTATAGGACATTTTTGGCAAACCCTATGGAAAAAATTAGACACCAAACTAAACTTCAACTCAGCTTATCACCTACAAACCAATGGTCAAACTGAAGTGGTGAACCAAAGTCTGGGAAACTTATTGAGGAGTTTGGTTGGATAAAATTCTCGATAGTGGGATCGCGTGCTTGCAAAAGCGGAATTTTCTTATAACAATTCGCCCAACCAAAGCATGGGCAGTAGTCCGTTCCAGATCCTATACAGAATGCACCCACATGGAGCACATGAGTTATGGGATTTGGGACAGTTGGAGCGCGGGAGTGTTGATGGTGAAGATTTCGCAAAGGCAATCAACAATCTTCATGAACAGGTGAAATTAAAAGTACAAGACAGCAGCCAAAGATACAAGAAGAAGGCAGATTTGAAAAGGCGAGAAGTACAATTCAATGTAGGAGACTTGGTATTAGCCTACGCAAGGAAAGGCTTCCTAAATGCGAATAAAACAAGTTGAAATGGAAAAAAATCGAGCCTTGCATGATTTTTCGGAATTTTTCTGCAAATGCTTACGAATTACAGTTACCCCCAAGTATTGGAATTTCACCCATTTTCAATGTGGTAGATCTGTACCCCTACACTGCGTCAGATTAAGAAGACAGTTCGGAAAGATGAACACAGGACACCCAAAAAGAGAATGATTCGTGGATTAAACAAATTCCCCCAATAAAGCCTCTAGAGATCGAACAGATCCTAGATACCCAGGTGGCTAGACGAACTCGAAGGAAGGAATATTTGCAGTACCTAGCCAAGTGGAAGGTCCATCCTATTGAAGATAATTCTTGGTTAGATGCTTGTTACACAAAAATATCGTCACCATGATTATTTGCAGTTAGTATGGGTCTATCATCACTTGTATTGTCCTCCTAAGCAAGTCTAAGACCTCAACTCTTCAAATCAAGCTTTGGAAATGGGAGAAAGACATTAAAAATTAATGCAACTCTGGTTCCGCACTTTCTCTCATGGTCACCTGCGGTCCCGCACCTTCTGTGTACAAAAGCTGCGTACCTACCCGCTCTTTCCCTAACGGTGTAGGTGCGGACCCCTGTGAAAGTCAAAAGGCGCAAGTTTTATCTTAGAAAACTCACTTTGGGTTAATTCTAGAGTTTTCTAGAAGGAATTTTGACGTGGATTGTTTGCTCTGAGGTGGTTCATGCATCCCAAAAGAGAAGGAGCTAATCCCTTGACTAAAAGGAAGGCTATCCCTTTGAAGGAGGGCTTTATCCCTTTGAAGGAGGACCTAGTAACTTCCCTCCATTGCACTATAAATACAGGCATTGGAGTGAGGACTAGGGAGGTTAGAAGCTGAACATTTTGAGGGTAAATGCTGGTGAAATTAAGACTTCCTAGTTGAGCTTAAGAGGAGAGATCACATACCTTTTTGGCTTCATTGTGGAGTGAGTGAAACTTGTCAAAGCAGAGGAGACTTCTTGCTGGACCCTGGGAGGCGCTTGTACAACGTCAAGGCAAAGGTTGTAAACTTCTTCTTCTTTTGAATTAATACAATCAAACTCATTTTTCTCAACAAGTATCTTATGTTATTTGTTTCATGAACTCCTTGACTTTCATGTTAAATATGTTTTATGCAATTGGCTTTTTAGGTGCTATTTAATTTGTTTGCCTTGTTTGTGTTTGCAGATTCGTGAAAAGGAGCTCATTTGGATCAAAGGAGCGAGGGCATCCACAAGCTTGCGTTGGACCAAAGGTAGGCCCTAAAAACACTTGTTTGCTATTGTTTATCAAAACATATTTAGAGAAAGATAGTGTCTGGTTGGTTTGCTTGTCATTAGGTCTTCTTTAGATTCTAGGAAGGTCTATCTTGTCCGCAAGATCGACTCATTCTGTGTGACAAAATGGCGACTCCACTGGGGAATTGATTGTTTTCCTTGTTTATACTTTGACCTGAGAAACTGTATTTTCTGTTTCTGTTTTTGACTTGATGATTGTGGGATTGGGTGAATTTAGTTAATTTTGAGTCAGTTTTTATTTTTCATAGTTTTGGGAGAAGTACGCACCCTCTGAGTTAGGCACAATGCGTACCTGTACGCACTTTTGCTTTGTGCACAGAGCGTGAACGCACCTGTGTAAACAGGCTGCCTGCGTACCCTGTCAAAAATTTGAGAAATTTTAAATTTTTCTCTTTTTTATCAGTTTAGAATTTGTTTATAGGTTTTAGCCATTGCCCAGACCTGCTTGTTCCCTGTCAAAAACTTTCCTTGGTTTAATTTCATTAGTGTTAGGGTTTTAGGTGGAATTCCTAGGAGTTTTGCTTGTTGGGCTTGTTTTTCAATTTGGTTGTGTAGTGGCTCTGAGTTTAGAAGCTGTAGGGACCTCAGATCACATTGGTGTCTACCAACCTTCTTATGAGTCTGACCATTTATGAAATCTCCCCTTGTTGAGGAATCCGCTTTAAGTTTTCTCATTTCAAAATTTCGAAAAGCTTTTATTTAAAAGTTTGGATTTTCATTTTTTTAAAAGAAAACGAAAGATTGGTTGTTTTTTGACTAATTATGATTATGCACAAATTAGTCCTTAGCTCACATTTAGCAAAGTAAAACATCCTCAAAAAGACACTTTGTAAGCTTTGCCTTCAAATAGGTTTTTCTAGTTTGTAGAACTCAAGATTAGTCATTTTCATAGTTTTGAGTGTCTTATCAAAAATATAAAAAAAATCTCTTTTGAAAAAGTTTGTTTTTGTAGTGGTTGAGTGCTTTGAAAAGAAAAGGGAAATTTTTGTGAAATAACTAGTTGTCTCGTTTTGAGTGCTTTGGAAAGGAAAAAGCTCTTCTTTTAATTTGTTTAATTGAGAAAGATTTGTGTTTACAAAGTATTTGCATTCTCAAACTCTTTCTTAGTTTATAAGTTCATCGAAGAGAAAAGATTGTTTAAATCATCTTAGGTGCATCTTTTTAGTGATTTCGAGTCGAGTCTTTACACCACGAGTTTCATCTCCGCCACCTCTTGACTTAAACAACAATCGCTAAAATTAACACTTAAAGTAAAATTCACCTAGTAACATTTTATTTCTAGGGCTCTGATACACCAACTTAGCTTAAGCTAGTGTCTTGGAGTAGGAGAGTAATTAACTCTCCAAGACAGTAAAAACAAACAAGTAGCTGTATCTTGTGGTAGGAAGAAATCCAATTGTTGCATTTATGCTCTGGGAAAGCTCCTCTTAAAGGAGAAGCACGAGATCGTGTCCGAACCAGTGTGGGAATCAATCCTTCCTCATTGGGAACGACGCCAGATATTCACGTATTAAAAATGGTAAACCTCAGATTAACCATTGTCGAGGAGCCTGGGGTCACTTGTTGGTAAACCTTGGATTATGTCAAGGAGCCTTCAAGGGGATTGAGCTTGCTACTCTGCCCTTGCGTGCGTATCGGATCGTAGACTGTTCCCCCAGGTGTATTTGTCTCAGTTGGTAACCTTAGTGGCCATATTCTTTAGGATTCTTCCTAAGGTGACAGTGGTGGGAAGATCCCACTGTACCTGGAGCAGATGTCGGCTAGACTCACTTGGATTTTCTGGGGGGTTCACTTCACTCGAGACGGTTAAGTGGAGGAACTTGGTCCAGTCTATTCATTAAGCAGGTTGCCGGGGTAACTGTCCCAACCGCCATTTCTGTACTGAATTCTGCGACGTTGGATTTCATCACCAACTAGTGTTTTCGGTCCGGAAAGTTACTGTTTGTGTGTGTTTGATCTCTAGATTCTTTAGGCGTGTGATTCAAATTTGTTTGGTTCTTTAGAGGATTTAGGTGTTTTTCATTGAGATTTTACTTTGTTTGCGTGTGAAGTAGTTAAAAGTTTTTAACTGTCGCTGAATTACCAAGACAGTCTCGTAGACTTTGGGGCCAGTCTCCTGAGTTTGTAACCGTGGCTGATTTACTGAGGAAGTCCCGTAGAATTTGGGGCCAACCTCCTAAAGAAGTCCCGAGCCAGCTTGAAGGCTTGAAAGTCCTCGTAACTCCTAGTGGTAGTAAAGTTGGGTCACTTGAAGAAGGAGAGTCTTCATTGGTTATACATCCTGATTACCAAACTCTAGTAACAGGTTACGATCCGCAATCGATTTCAGCTTCCGAACTTGCTGGTAGCTTTTCATCTACTAGTGATATAGGTGAAGAACCTGAGATATCTGAACCTGTTACTCCAACATCGGGGTTTCTCTCCAACTTCTAGTGGTCCTGATTCACCTAGGGTAGAAAGAGTAATTACCCAAGATCTTCCTTCTGGACTTATTGCTATTGAAGAAATTGCTCCAGAAGAAGAAGTAGGCATCCCTATCCCTGAAAATCAACCTGTTATTGATCTAAGGGAGCGTGAATCAATTTTTTACAGTCCGCCTAGGAGTACTACTTGGTATCTTTCTTTGACTAATTATTTGGAAAACCCAGGGTTAAGTTTTTCACCACCTTGTGCTCCTTATCATCCTAGAGGTTTTTATACTCCCGTAAATATGTCAGGTCAGTCGTCCATGTTTACTCAATCACCTGAATCTTTTTTGTATGGCGGTCCTTCTGTTCCCTCTGGGTATCAGTCACTTTCTGGTACTTTTTCGGGAGCATCTCCTCAACCCATTGAGCAAGGGTTATTAACTAGAAGCAATGGTACAAAGCCGTTGAGTGTAGAAGACATTCTTATGATGTCAGGTTCTATTCCCAATTCTCAACCTCAAGGTGGCCAGTTAACGCCTGGGGGGCAACCTCAAGGTACACAATTTGCATCTGGGGGCAACCTCAAGGACAGTACGTACCTACGATACAGTACGTTCCTCAAGGTCAACCCCAGACTCAATATGTACCCCAAGGTCAACCCCAGTATCAATTTATCCCTCAAGGTCAACCCCAGTATCAGTACGTGCCTCAAGGGTATCTACCCCAAGGTCAGTACTCGAAGCAAGGTTTCCAACCACCACAAGGTCAATCTTATGTTCAAGGAACGGGAAATGTACCTTTCAATTATCAATCCTACCCTCAACCTGGTTATGGTCCTCAATATTCTCAACCTGTTATGGATCAGTACCCCGGAATGAACATAGTGTGGGATCCATCGCAAACCCAACAGGTGTTGCAGCCAAGTGTACAGTTGTCATCTCAAACTGGACAACCCTTAGTTTCTGGTACACCCCAGCAACCAGTTCAGTCTAACATTCAAACTTCTGTACCCTCGGTAGTTTCTCAGTCTGGGCCTACTGCGCCTCGTACTCCACCTCAAATGACTACTGCAACTGCCTCAACATCTGTTCAATCTACCCCACCTACTTCTGGAGTATCGACAGCTCCGGTTTCTACTGTTCCTGTATCTACTCCTAGACATCTTTACCACAGTCTGGATCCATGATTCAAACTACGGTTCAGATGCCTGTAGGACAACCTGGTTTAAGTACGGTTGTCACAAGTCAACCATAATTCACTTATCAACCGTACCAGGGACAGTACCAATTTAGTCCTGCTGTGCAGCAGCCAGTCTATCAGTATCAACCGTACCTGGGTACACTTATCAACAACCTCAACAACCCCAGTACGGTCCGGTTAATCCTGGTTTTCCGAGAGGATACAATATCCCGAACGCAATTCCTATTCCAAGTTTCCCGGATATCCTCCTCCTGGGGCTGATCTCATGACCCAGAGTTTTAGGGATCCTAATCGGCAGTTACCGTTTATCGTAACTTTGGACTTGCCTGACTTGTCGCGCCTAACGAATGATCCGATTAATTATCTTCCGTTTTGGCCGCCAATGCTGAATAAGTTGCTCAGTGACATTCCCAAGTTCGAAGGTAAATCAGGAGAGGACCTGTCGAACCATGTGATGACTTACCACCTCTGGTGTGTGTCTAACTCCATCACAGATGATTCAATCCGTCTTAGACTTTTCCAGTGCACTCTAATTGGTCTCGTGCCAAGTGGTACATTGATTTACCGCGAGGCACTTTTTATAATTTTAGTTAGTTAGCTACCTCGTTTTTAACTCATTTCCAGTTGCCAGTGAGATATGACAATGGCACGGAATTACTAACATCGTTAAAGAAATCGACGTCCACTTATATTTCCGATCATATTCATGAATGGAGACGTCGACAACGTTTACTGAAGGTATTTATTTCGGATCAGATTTTGGCAGAGTGGTTTGTAAAATATTTGTTGCCAAAGATCACTGAAGATGTGGCTAAAGCCGGAGTTGTTACTGAGGAGCAAGTAATTTCTCAAGCACAGTACCTTGACTTGGTTTATACTTAGTCAGGTACGTTACACTAAAAGATCCCCGATCTTTCCAAGTCAAATCAAATCGCTGCAGCTCCTTCGGGATCTCATGCCGCTGACAGTATGATTGGTACGGTTAACACTAAAAGTAAGAAGAAGTCTTCCAAGAATTCTTCTCCTATCATAACCTTGCCTGATTCCCCAACAAGAGATTCTTCTGCAGAGGTTCCGCCGATATTCACGTTGTAGAGTCATTTACAGCTAAATCAAAATCCGGTGGGAAGAAGAAAGGAAAGAAGAAGAATAAAACGGACAAAAATTCAAAGGGAAACCTGAAAAGGCGGAATCTAATGATGAAAAGCGCAAACCTCGTTATCCATGTCTCATTTGTGACGATGAACATTTTACAAGAGACTTCCCTCATCGTGCAGAGGTTGCGAAGATCGTCAAAGGTTCCCAAACTCCTGTTGTTTGAAGGATCCATTTCCAAGTCAAGACAGCAAGATGATAGGTTCTTCCTCGAGTGCCAATGAAGAACCCATATTGATGATGTCCCATGTTAGGATTGCGACTCGATCGCAAGATTATGGTAGTAAAAGTCCTGTTGATGGCAAAGAAGTAGAATCTTCTCATTCTAATCCATCAACCTCAGCTCCCGGTTCCGATCCACTACAGATCGAGAAACCTAATCCAGACTTAGTAATCAAACCGCCCACTAAGGGTATACTTCGAAAGTCAGCTTTCAATCCACATGCGCGAGCGGCTCAGAACTATAACATTGTTTAGGATTTAGCTGTTTCACCCTCATCAATGTCGGCTTTGGAAGTGCTACAATCATGTCCAGCACAATGTAAATTAATTTTGTCGGCTATAGGAGCTGTTGACGTTCAGGACCCGAACCTAATAATTTTCGATCTAGAAAATAGTACACCGCGTCTCCCTCATCAAATGGCTTTCCAGATCCCAGTGATAGTAAAAAACAGGCCTATTCATCGGACTGTAATTGATGAGGGAGCCTCAACGTGCATTATGTCGATACAGTGTTGGAGATCGCTTGGTTCTCCTTCACTAGATCAATCCCCGACAATTCTTAAGGCCTTTGATGACCGTGGGTTTCATCCTTTTGGCATTCTACAGGATTTGCCTATAGGGGTTGAAGGAAAAACCGTTAGTCTAGATGTGGAGGTGGTTGATGCCCCTCTAGATTACAACCTTCTCTTGGGTCGAAGTTGGTCTTACGCTATGACAGCGGTCGTTTCATCGGTCTTTCGAGTAATAAAGTTTCCACATAATGGAAAGATCGTAACAATAGACCAGCTGGCTTACTTTTCATCCGACCCAGCCTCTTCGGAGAATATTCAGCATGTTGGGAAAACGACTATCCTATATAAAGATGTTGGAGTAGGATTAGTTAAAGATGCCGGTTTACTGGGAACTTTTCCTTTTCCTCCAATCAACGCATCATCTTCATTTGCAACCATTCATATGATTACATCAGACACCATTGTTTATGATGATCCTTGGATCATTCCTTCTGAATCTGAGATAGACTCATTTGGTAATTCCATGCCTTTGAGTCCATATGAAATTGCCTATGAAGCCGTGCAGTCTTTTGCCGACTTGTGTTCAACCGAAAATGACTTAATGAATGTGGTCCGTGAGGAATCACTTTTCACATCAACCTCGGATTTAACTACGTTTTTTGAACTTGTTCACTCTGATGAGCAAATTCGTGAAATCCTATGTGTAGATGATTTACCATGGGAAGATCTCCATCACAGGTCTTCGTTTTTACCCGAGAATGATCGTTTTGAAAATGATTTCTCATCAATTTTTACGACTGAATATGTCAAGGAACCTCAGAATCCAATGAAACATCCCGATTCAGAGTTAAATTTGGGAAACATCTCTCGAACTATTCCTATTGACATTTCGGTTAAGCCCGGAATTGTTGAGAACATTCATATAGGTGCCTCGTGTACAGATGACGAAATTCAATTATATAAGGCCCTATTTCAAGAATTTCGCGACGTGTTTGCCTGGTCCTATGAGGAAATGCCAGGAATTGATCCCGCGATTGTTGTTCATGAGATCAAGACTTACTCGGACGCTAAACCCGTCCGACAACGTTTGCGTCAGATTCACCCACGAAAAGCTGCTGCAATTAAAGCAGAAGTTGAAAAACTGTTGAAAGCAGGTTTCATTTATCCGATCTCGTTAACGGATTGGGTATCGAATATTGTTCTGGTTAACAAAAAACAGGGAACAATAAGAATATGCATCGATTATAGGGACATTAATCGAGCCTGTCCAAAGGACAATTACCCAACTCCCTATATCGATCAAATCATTGACGATTGTGCCGGCAGTGAAATATTTTCCTTTATGGACGGTTTTTCTGGATACAATCAAATCAATATTCTACCTGCCGATCAACCAAAAACGGCTTTCATTTGTCCATGGGGGACATTTGCTTATTGCAAGTTACCTTTTGGGCTTAAGAATGTCGGAGCAACTTTTCAAAGGGCGATGTCTTATGCGTTTCATGACATCAAGCACATTGTGCAACCCTATCTCGATGACTTTCCTGCTCATTCATTACATCGAGCTGATCACCTCGTCCATTTACGAGCAATCTTTATGAGGTGTAGGCATTATCGTATTCGGTTGAACCCACACAAATGTGTCTTCTGTATAGAAACGGGTCGATTGCTGGGATTTGTAGTTTCGAAAGCCGACATTCGCGTTGATCCCTCGAAGGTCGAAGCCATCATCAATTTGCCTCCTCCTTCGAGTCTTCGCCAACTCCAAAGTTTGCAGGGGAAAGCAAACTTTTTACGACGATTCATTCCTAACTACGCCGAGGTTACAAAGGGTTTTATCTTACCGTTGTTGAAACAGAACACTCCATTCTATTGGGATGAGATAGCTCAGAATCCATTTTTCTAATTAGCACTTTAGATCGTGGTATGGGGATATCATCGTCTATCTCCAGACCCAATCCTTTCGGCCAGAAATTTCAAGGTCAGAACGTCAAAAAATTCGATTCCAGTCTCAACAATTCAAAATTATTGGAGATACTCTTTATCGCCGTGGGGCGGACTCTATTTTTCGACGTTGCTTAACTCACGAAGAAGCTAAAAGGGTTCTAAATGACTGTCACTCTGGAGCGTGTGGCGGTCATATGTCTGGGTATGCCACAGCCCAAAAGATATTGCGCGCTGGCTACTTCTGGCCGTCTTTGTTTAAAGATTGTATTACGGCGGTCCGAAAATGCCACAACTGCCAGATTTTTTATCATAAGATGCGCGCTCCACCTGCTCCTCTCCACCCTATAATTTCCGTTGGTCCTTTTGCTAAATGGGGTATCGATTTTATTACATGTAACCCTCACTCGGCCGGGGGGCATGCGTATATCATCCTTGCGGTAGATTATTTTTACTAAGTGGGTCGAGGCGATGCCCACATTTGAGGCAGACTGCAAAACAGCTGCAATTTTCATGTTCAATCATATAATTGCTAGGTTTGGTGTCCCACAAGCGATAATCACTGATCATGGGCGTCATTTTCGAAACGTTATGATGACCGAACTTACAGGCCAGCTTGGTTTACGTCACAATAGTTCAACCCCTTATTATCCACAAGCGAATGGTCTGGTTGAATCCATCAACAAAGTTTTAGTTATCATGATCCGACGAATCATTGGGATTCATCGGTCGAATTGGCACAACATGCTATTTTCAACGCTTTGGGTGTACCAAACTTCAGTAAAAACATCAACAGGGTTCACTCCTTTCCAACTAGTCTATGGTTTGGAAGCTGTGTTACCCATTGAATGCGAAATCCCGTCACTGCAAATGGCCATCGAGTTACTTCCAGCCACTTCCGAAGAGGAAAAGCGTTTGTTATACTTAGCTCAATTAGATGAGAATCGACGTGATGCTGCATTGGCGATCGAGACTCACGCAAAACGTATGAAAGCTCAGTATGATCGAAATGTGACCCCTCGAAATTTTTCGGAAGGAGACCTAGTGTTATTATATGATCAAGCTAATGATAAATTAGGTGCTGGAAAATTCGTTCCTATGTGGCATGGTCCCTATATTGTCAAGCGAAAGCTAGCAAAAGGGGCCTATGAATTGGTAGACTTTGATGGGGACTCTTTAGGTAAACCCAGAAATGGTCTTTACCTGAAGAGGTATTATGCTTAAAAGAATGGGTATGGAGATTTTTTAGTTAGGTTAGTTTTTCTTTCTAGCTGGTGTGTTTTAGTTTAAAAAGTGTGCTTAGCTTAGAGAGTGTTTTTCGTCATTATTCCTGCTTATCTTGGTTTTACTCTTGATATTGCAGATGTCGATGCCTCTCCAAACATACATTGGATTTGTTGATGGTGCTTGTTGTAATACATGGAACATCTCTTCCGCAGCTTGGGTTATCTATTCGCCCTCTGACAAGTTAGTTTCTATGCATGGGGTAAGCCTCGGTCAAACAACAAACAACATTGCAGAGTATAGTGCAGTGATTGAGTTATTATCTGAATCTATTTCATTTGGGATTCGGAGTTTGATAGTGAGGTTAGATTCTGAACTCGTTGTATTACAGCTTAATAGAGAGTATGCCATTAGAAATCCAGTGTTATTGAGATTATTTTTGAGAGTGCGTCTCTTGGAACGTGAATTTGATTACATTGAATATCAGCATATTCCAAGGTCTTTAAATACATTAGCAGATGCAATTGCTTCTCGAATGTTAAATAGACATTTGCAATAATCATACATGTAAATTTAAAACCATTCCATAACATGATTTACAAGATAAGCCGGTAATAGTGATATATATATAGGAGTGTGTCAAAAAATACATCGTCTTCGATCATAGGTTGAAAAACACCTTATGATCGGCAAAAATGATAAGTACAAAAAACAAAAATGTCACATGTGCCCACAATAGGCGATCATCCTATCACTGGTGATGATCTCTATAAGAAACCACTGCCCGGGCCACCTTGCAAAGGAACCTCCTAAAAGGTCTCGGGACTCCAATCACATAGCGCTGAAGTCGACGAGGAATGTCATCTATAGTGGTCTCGGGAATATCTCCTGTCAAACGCTCGAGATGACCCTCCAACTCGGCCAAAACCTCTGCTGTGCAACTGGTTGCTTCCTATCGAAAGGCCGGAGAGCGGCTGGTCGCTGTGGACCCACATCTGCATTTGAAACTTTTGCTATCAGTTTTGAGACGATGGAAAATAACATAAAAAAAAAAAAATTAAAATAGGAAAAATGTTGAAAAGGATTTTACCTGAGTCATCCCACTGCTCTCTTGGTGGAAGAGCCATGTCTGGGTCACCACGAAAATCTATCCCAGCGTAAGGGAAGTCCTGAATGGAAAAGACCTGGTTTTCCAGCCATTGGAAATACTCAGGTTTGAATCGAGCAACCTCTGTCCTCTCGTCCGGGTGACGGGCCATGACTGCGACCCATCGCATCAGTTTGGGCTCTCGAGGAAGCCCAGCTCCAACAGTAAGGTGCTGCAGGATCAGCATAGGAACCCTCTCCAGGCCAAAACTCACGACCAAAGCCCCATAACCAAAGGTCTTTAGTCGTCCGCTCTTGGCCCTGGTCAGTTGGCCTTTCACATTGGCCAGCACAGCATCGCACCAGTTGAAGATGGTGCCTCGAAAGCAATCAACTGCCATACGCATCTGGATCCGGTGGCAATATGTAATGCGGCAGCTCCGCAAAGTCTGGTGACAGTAAACGCAATCACCATGAGTTCAAGACGGGATATGGTCTTTATGTCTATCCCTTTATCTCTAGCCTGGCTGTTGCAGTACTCTAGCCGGAGGCTATCGACAGACTGGCCACCTGGCCTAGTCCCGTGCAGAGTCAAGTCTTCGCCTCTCTTAGGCAAACCAGTCAAAAAATAAATGTCCGTCGGCTCGATTTCAAGCTGGTGGCCGCCAATGAAGAAGCACTGGTCCTGTATGCTCCATCTGTCAACCAGCCACTGTAAGAAATCCACCTGAGCCCTCATGCCAGGAATGGCCCAGAATTTGTACAGTCCGCACGCCCTCAAAGCATCAAGTGAAGGCTGATGATTCCATGCGGCAGCATCCACGTCTTCATGCTCTCGTTCATGCCAATCTAGCATGATGTACTCTCTGCATCAAGTATAATGATAAATTAAATTGCTAGAAAGATTTTGTATGGTCCATTTTGAGAATTTTTGGGTTCAAAACCCTTGCGGCGGGGTACGCACCCTCCGGTTAGACACAGTGCGTGGGACCGCACTTTGTCTACACGGAAGGTGCGGACCCCGAGCTTTTTCCCAATGGAGAAAAAGTCGGGGTCCGCGGGTCCGCAATGGTAAACCTGCGGACCCCCACGCGCGGGTTTTGCGCCTAAAAACCCTCCCAAAAATGAAATGAAGGACTAAAACAAAAATTAAATGGTTAAAAATGAAGAGTGGGATGATGTGGATTACCTGGAGAAGACGGCGTTCGATTCCGACGGTTGGATTTTCCGCAATCTTCACGGGAAGTTTTCTGAGCAAAAGCACTATTTTATCACCCAAACTCAAACGTAAAAATGAATTGACAAAGGCCCTTTTTATAAGTTTTTTGAGTAAATGAATTGCAAATTTGTTTATGTTTCACTTTGAAAAGGTATTTTTGCAACATTTTATCCATTTCAAACAGGTATGAGTAATGTTTGTGTTTTTGTCTAGAATAAAGGATTATTCAGGTGAAATCTATCATTTTTGACGGAAAAAATGTAGAGTCATCTTTAAGCTCTTTTCTGACTCCTAAAACATGAAAAGATTACCGAGTGTTTCTTTTAAACTCGTTAAAACGGAATTAAAAGACGATCTACTTACAGCTCTTTTCCGACTATAAAAACATGAAAAGATTGCCGGATTTTTGTCGTTTCGAATTCGATATTGGTTATAAAACGACGTGTCATTGATCGCTTTTTTACTTTTTCGGGTCAAGGGCACTAATAATGAAAAGTACTCCTTGGTCGTAAAAGATCAAGCGGTTCTCTCAAGTATTATTTTATACTTTTTCGGGCTTGGGAGACACAAATTTACGAAAAAGGTCAACCCTGGAGTCTTCTTAAGTTTTTTCAGACTCTCTAAAATTGAAAAACACCGAGTTTCTCCTATACTGGACTCGTTAAAATTTCACAGTAAAGGACCTGTTCAATTACAAACAGGAATGAACCACTCCTTCTTAGGGTTCGAATTTAAACTAAGTTGGACTCATCCGAAGGATGAGCTTATAATCAAGCAAATGTTATCCTCCTCAAGCTTGTCAAAAATAAAGAGGTACTTGCCAGAAATGGTGGGGGAAAAGAGAGAAAAATGAGTCTGTTTGTCATACTTTGTAACCACTCTTGAACACGACACTTTTATTCACCTGGTTGGGAAATCCTTTGCCTAATAGTTGATCAAACCACATTGAAAGTCTTCAGCCGGTTTCTGGGTATTAACTTTGGGTCAATTGTCACCAAGCCATCTGTCGTGTCGTTATGTGTTCAAGAGGTCACTGCCAATAAACCATTCATCTGCAAAATATCTGTCATCCATCTTGACCATCCCTGAGTCAGTCCTTGCAACTAAATTTCTTCAACTTGATCTATGATTTCGTGTTGTGGGCTTGCCTATGACGGATCGCTTTCTATCGACATCAGCTTATTATCTAGAAATATGATCTAGGAATCGTCAGTACCTTGAGATCTGCATGCCTCAATGGCAGGTTTCTCGCCTTTGACGACAGTTTACATCATTGACTTTCGATCGAAGGATTCCGTGATATGTTCGACATCAACACATCTATTCACATCTCATGGATTGTACTGGGTACTTTGAGAGCCATTGACATCACTGGTGGTTTCTCTCACACTTGTTAACATTTTAAATCATTGACCATAATCAAGTGGTTTCTACCATGTTCGACATCAACACATTTATTCGCATGGATAGAATCGTACTATTTCGGGAAGTAGAAATGAAGACCCTGGATCTAGTTTCCACCATCCAGGCTGCGAGGAATTCTGTATTCATTATGTTGTGGACTATTCATAAACAGATGGCTGCGTCCATACTGTGTTCACATGAGTCTATACTTGTGATGTTTTACAAGATCATTCCTATATCAGAGCAGTAGATAGTTTTCTAGTTAGTTTTGATCTGAGTATGGGAATGCCTACCTCAGCGATGATATGATCTCATATATATCTTGCATTGAATGTTTTTACAGGTTTCGACCAGGCTCTCCACAAGATGATCCTCGAAATGATAAAGTACTTCACTCTTCCTATATGATAAATGAAATCCTCATCTACTACAGACTTCGCACTTTAGGGGGCAATCTGTTACACAAAAATATCGTCACCATGATTATTTGCAGTCAGTATGGGTCTATCATCACTTGTACTGTCCTCCTAAGCAAGTCTAAGACCTCAGCTCTTCAAATCAAGCTTTGGAAATGGGAGAAAGACATTAAAATCAATGTAACTCTGGTTCCGCACTTCTCTCATGGTCACCTGCGGTCCCGCACCTTGTGTGTACAAAAGCTGCGTACCTACCTGCTCTGTCCCTAACGGTGTAGGTGCGGACCCCTGTGAAAGTCAAAAGGCGCAAGTTTTATCTTAAAAAACTCACTTTGGGTTAATTCTAGAGTTTTCTAGAAGGAATTTTGACGTGGATTGTTCGCTCTGAGGTGGTTCATGCATCCCAAAAGAGAAGGAGCTAATCCCTTGACTAAAGGAGCTATCCCTTTGAAGGAGGGCTTTATCCCTTTGAAGGAGGACCTAGTAACTTCCCTCCATTGCACTATAAATACAGGCATTGGAGTGAGGACTAGGGAGGTTAGAAGCTGAACATTTTGAGGGTAAATGCTGGTGAAATTAAGACTTCCTAGTTGAGCTTAAGAGGAGAGATCACATACCTTTTTGGCTTCATTGGGGAGTGAGTGAAACTTGTCAAAGTAGAGGAGACTTCTTGCTGGACCCTGGGAGGAGCTTGTACAACGTCAAGGCAAAGGTTGTAAAGTTCTTCTTCTTTTGAATTAATACAATCAAACTCATTTTTCTCAACAAGTATCTTATGTTATTTGTTTCATGAACTCCTTGACTTTCATGTTAAATATGTTTTATGCAATTGGCTTTTCAGGTGCTATTTAATTTGTTTGCCTTGTTTGTGTTTGCAGATTCGCGAAAAGGAGCTCATTTGGATCAAAGGAGCGAGGGCATCCACAAGCTTGCGTTGGACCAAAGGTAGGCCCTAAAAACACTTGTTTGCTATTGTTTATCAAAACATATTTAGAGAAAGATAGTGTCTGGTTGGTTTGCTTGTCATTAGGTCTTCTTTAGATTCTAGGAAGGTCTATCTTGTCCGCAAGATCGACTCATTCCGTGTGACAATGCTGTCTAGATTCAAAGCACCAGGTACTCTATTGAAGAGTTCATGGATAGGAGCCTGAGTTTAATTTTCCCCGGGAGCCTGATGCAGCAACATCCGAGTGAAGAGGCGACAGGTGGGAGATGTTTTTTAATTTCATTTTGTTTTGACAGATAGAGAGGAAAACACTTCAAGTTTTTGTTTCATTTAGATTCATTTGTGTCATTTTAAATTATGGCTGATTCAGCGATTGTTAGTTTTTAAATTAGAAAAAAATAGGATAAGTTAGGGACTTGTTTGAAGAAACTGTTTAGTAACTGAGGAACAGTTCCTCAAACTATAAAGGAACACTGATAATGGATTGAAAAGGAAAAATTAGAGAGGATGGAAGGGCTACCATCTTGAAAGGAGAGAGAGCCCAGAAGCTGTAACCCAAAATTATTTGAATTTCTATGATAGCTAACAATTCAAAAATTGTCATTTAATAAAGTAGATTAAATTTCATTACGTTCTCTCTGCATAGATGTCTCAGGCATCAAAATAAAAGCAAGACAGTGAAACCATTTTTCTTTTCGAAAGATTCGAACAAGCATCAACAAGCAATCAGTAACAAGCAACATTTCAAGACCAAGAACCAAACAAGGTACACCACACATAGATTTTGTTTCTTAACAAAACAAACCCCAGGTACTATAACATTATGCATTTAAACAAGAAAAAGCATTTCCTGTACATGGTATTTTCATTTTTTCGTTCAATAAAAATTCATTGTACAAAATCTATAATCTGGAAATCGTGAAGGTTCCAAACCCATGAAACCAAAACACATTATAGTCCATAAGCTATGCCAAAATCTTCTAGCAAGGGCATGAACACCTCAGAGATCACATACAAAGGACCCAAAACCTCAAGGGTATAGTCGAGTTTACAAACAAGAGCAAGTGAAAGAACAAC